>SJYV01043922.1:234375-343037 GCA_006410875.1 Neotragus pygmaeus
GTGTGGATCACAATAAACTGTGGAAAATTCTGAAAGAGATGGGAATACCAGACCACCTGACCTGCCTCTTGAGAAACGTACATGCAAGTCAGGAAGCAACAGTTAGAACTGGACATGGAACAACAGACTGGTTCGAAGCAGGAAAAGGAGTACGTCAAGGCTGTATATTGTCACCCTGCTTATTTAACTTCTATGCAGAGTAAATCATGAAAAACCCTGGGCTAGAAGAAGCATAAGCTGGAATCAAGATTGCCGAGAGAAATATCAATAACCTCAGATATGCAGATAATACCACCCTTATGGCAGAAAGTGAAGAGGAACTTAAGCCTCTTTGTGAAAGTGAAAGGGGAGAGTGAAAAGGTTGGCTTATAGCTTAACATTCAGAAAACTAAGATCGTGGCATCTGGTCCCATCGCTTCATGGGAAATAGATGGGGAAACAGTGGAAACAGTGTCAGACATTATTTTGGTGGTGGGAGGGGGGGGTCCAAAATCACTACAGATGGTGATTGCAGCCATGAAATTAAAAGATGCTTACTCCTTGGAAGGAAAGTTATGACNCCGGTCTATGTTCGAGGCAGGATGCAGGATGCTTGGAGCTGGTGTACGGGGATGATCCAGAGAGACGTTGTGGGGTGGGAGGTGGGAGGGGGATTCGGGATTGAGAGCTTGTGTACACCTGTGGTGGATTCATGTCGATGTATGGCAAAGCCAATAGAGTATTGTAAAGTCAAATTAAAAAAATAAAAAATAAATAAATAAATAAATTTTGTGATGTGCCTTTAGTTAAGTTCTAGCCTCAGTCTAATGCTCTGTGTACCTGTCTTCATTAAGGGGACTAGGTCCTGAATCTAAAGGTGTCTACATTGAAAAGAACCTTGAAAATAATTTTATTCCACCCTCCTCCATTTTTCACATAAGAAAAACAAAGACCCGGAGAAACAGAGTGGCTTATCTAGAATTACCTTGCTAATTAATTGTGAAAATGAGTCTAGAATTACAACTAATATCCTTTCTATTACACAGAAGATTTTCCAGCCCTGTTCTCCACAACCTCTGCATCTCCAGATGCTTTGGATTAAAGGCTGCCCAGGTATTAAGAAAGACTTTTAGCAGTTTGCTACAGAACACCAGACTTCATTACACTCTCTTCATTTCAGACTAAGCAACTCCATTTGTTTTACATATTGGCTTCCATGTTAGATTTCATTTGAGGAACACATTTGACTAAGATAATTTGACAGCCATTGCTTTCTATGAGAATCAGTAGACTTTTTGTTTAAAAAAAAAAAACAGGCAATATGAATCAACAGAATCAACATAAATCTTATTTATGTTTTGCCAGGCTCAACAACCATAGGGTCACAAAGAGTTGGACACAACTGAGCAACTGAACTGAACTGAGGCTCAACAAGATAAACTTGAATTGCTGTTACTGCTGCTAAGTCGCTTCAGTCGTGTCCAACTCTATGCGACACCATACACAACAGCCCATCAGGCTCCCTCATCCCTGGGATTCTCCAGGCAAGAACACTGGAGTGGGTTGCCATTTCCTCCTCCATGAAAGTGAAAAGTGAAAGAAAAGTCGTTCAGTCATGTCTGACTCTAGCGACACCACGGACTGCAGCCTACCAGGCTCCTCCATCCACAGGATTTGCCAGGCAAAGAGTACTGGAGTGGGGTGCCATTGCCTTCTCCGTGACCTGCTGTTAACCCTCAACAAAAACAATAGACATCAAACACCCTCCCCTCCTTAAAGATACTAACTTGCAAATAAACCACTAATTGGCTGTTAGTTGCTCCTTGATTGAATAATAGATTTTAGATACTTCATCTATTGTATCTTTGTTTCATTTCACAGAAGAAAACCACTCAAGGAAAGCATGTTTAGAACATAACTTCTAAACATGAGAGAAGGTAAAAACACCAATATACCAATATTTGTACCTTGGGCACATTTCCACAGAACACAGGCCAGTTATTAACACATTGCGAATGTCAGCTGTTGTCCACACTTCAAAATCCAGTTAGTATTTGAGAATTTTGGATCTCAGGACATCTTTGGTCAGATGCATCCATCTCTAATCATTTAGTTGTATAAAAGGGCTCTGATAATAATAAGAGAAAAACCTATGCATTGGCAATGCCTAAAATATCCTGACTGGTAATCAATATCTTCACAGTTGGTTTTCCAATTAACTGAAAGAAGATGACAGGTAGAGTAGATGGATAGAAAAACAACAACAAAAAATGCTTTTTGGCATAAATAGTACTAATTAATCCAAAGATAATAAGATGGAAATCACTTAAGCTAAGATGAATAGAATCCAAATTAGTACTGAGTGAGGAGTTCAGCATATACCTAAGGGCAAAGGGATTAATACCTTTCCAGCTTCTACATGAGAACCTCCTCTTTAATTAACTTTCTAGCTCTGTCCCCTGGGTAACCCAATAAAAGCTGACAGATTAAATGTCTTACCAGGTTACTTTGCTTATGGTAGAAATGATTTCTGATTGGGCGATTGCATCTAGGGGAACATTTCCTTTGGGCTCCACTGAGAGACAGGCTTCTTTCACTCAACCTAATGTTTTCAAGATTTATCCATATTGTAGCATGTATCTGCATTTCACTTCCTTTTTGCTTTTCTTAATTTATTGAGATATAATTCATACAACATGCAATTCATTCATTTAAAGTTAGCACAACTGGGACTTCCCACGTGATCTAGTGAGCTAAGACTTCATATGACCAAGCTCGATTCCTGGTCAAGGAACCAGATCCCACGTGCTTCAACTAAGGGTTCATATGTTGCAGCTACAGGTTCTGCATGCCACAATGAACAGCAAAGACCCTGAGTGCTGCAACTAAAACCCAGCACAGCCAAATCAATCAGCCGATATATTTTATATACCCTGTATCCTTTAACTGCACCCCACTCTCTGCTCATCTCCTCTAGCCTGAAGCAACCACTCATATACTGTCTGTGCGGATTTGCCTATCCGAGACTTTCATGTGAATGAAATCACATAGTATATGATCTTTTGTGACTTCTTACATTTAACGTAATGTTTTCAAGGTTTATTCATGTATCAGGACTTCATTCCTTTTTATGGTTGAACAATATTCCATCATAGGCAGAGATCACATTTTATCCTTTTGTCAACTGATAGATGCTGGGTTGTGACCACCTTTTGGCTATTATTAATAAAGCAGCTATAAACATTTGAGTACAAATTTTTGTGTGGACATACGTTTTCATTTATCTTGGGCATATAACCATGTGATGAGTCAATGGCAACTCCATGATTAATCATTTGAGGGATTCCAGACTGTTTTCCAAACTGGCTGCAACATTTTATAATCCTAACAGCAGTGTATGAGGAGTCTTAGTTATTTCTCCACATCCTCCTCAAATCTTATCCAACTTGGTTAAGATGCCACATGGTTATTTTTATTTTATGAAAGTATAATTGATTTACAATGTTGTGTTAGCCTCTGGTATACAGCAAAATGATTCAGCTATACATATTCTTTTTCTTATTCACATAGTTATTTTTAATGATCATTTTTTTCCTTCTCCACAGGGCTTGCAAACTCCATTCTATGATATTTTCAAGAATTTTTCACAGGATTACCAAATTCTCCAGATTTCAGGTTGTAAAAAAAAATTTTTTTAAGAGACAATACAATTGCCTTTGCCAATCTCTTGCACTCATTCCCATTCTTCAAGCTTGCCCAAACATCATTCTTTCTCAAAGATCACTTTGAACTGAAAGAAGATTGGGTATCTACTTGTCTTTTTTTTTTTTTTTTTTTTGACACTGAGAAGAAGTTTTGCATAAAAACAACTCCAAAACACAGATGCTTTATTTTAAAAAAGAAAAAAAAAGTTAATGTTTGTTATTTGGCATGACTTTTTATTTCCCTATATTATTTCTATATTGAGTTATAATATGTAATATGTCATGAAACAACATTATAAAAGATTATTTGACCACACGCAATTTAGTAAAATATATTCAATCAGTAAATGAGCAAGTGTAAGTTCTAAGCTTTTTGAAACGATCTGTTGATTCTAATGAATAACTGTTTCCCCAAAAGTTTTTAATCAAATTCAGATTTTAAATAGAAAGATTAACAACATTGCATTTTACTACCAAAAAGTTATTGAACTATTCTGATAATTTCAAAATAGAGTATAACAAGAAATTTTATTTCAACCTAGTCTTGTTACTCTATACAACCTGAGCAAAAGATATTCTACTGAAGTATAATTGCCATATAATTAGTTTCAGTTGTACATCATGATTCAAAAATCTGTATATATCATGAATGATCACAATAAATTTAGTTAGCATCATTACCATACATAGTTATAAAAACGTTTTTTTAACAAGGACTTTTAAGACCAACTCTCTAAGTAACTTTCAGTTACGTTATACAGTACATTAACTATGGTCATGTTCTGTATCATATCCACAAATCATTTATAGAAGGAAGTTTGCACCTTTAGATCCTCTTCACTCATTGTGCCCACCACTTACCCCCCACCTCTGGCAACTACCAGCCTTTCCTCTGAATCTATAAGTTTGGTTATAGCTTTTGGGTTTGGTTTTTTTCTCTTTTTGAGTCCATATATAAATGAGATCATGTGGTATTTGTCTTTCCCTGTCTCAATTATTTTGCTTGGCATAATGCCCTCAAGGTCCATCCATGTTTTTGCAAGAAGTATGTATGTATATGTGTGTATATATATATATAGCTATATATATACACATATATACATGTACACCTCACAAACATGTAAAACAAACATATATATCTTACCTTCTTTATGCATTCATCCATCAGTGGAAACTCAGGTAGTTTCCATATCTTGAGTATTGTAAATAATGCTATAATGAACGTGGAGGTGCATATTTCTTCTCAAAGCAATGTTTTTATTTTCTTTGAATAAATAGTAGAAGGGGAACTGCCAGATATGGTAGTTCCATTTTTAATTTTTTGAGAGACCTCCATGCTGTTTTCCATAATGCCTATACCAATTCACCTTCCACTAACATGGCACAGAATTTTGTTCCTTTTCTCCATATCCTTGCCAACACTTGTTCTTCCTCTTTTTCTGATTTGCATTTCCCTGATTAGTGATGTTAAACATCTTTGCATGTATTTTGGATATTCAGTTCAGTTCAGTTCAATTCAGTTGCTCAGTCATGTCCGACTCTTTGCAACCCCATGAATTTTGGATATTAACCCCTTTCAAATATATGATCTGAAAATATTTTTCCCATTCAGCAGGTTGCCTTTTCATTCTGTTAATGGCTTCCTCTGCTGTTCAGAAACTTCTGTTCTGGCATCTTGCTTATTTTTCCTTTTGTTGCTCTGACCTTGAAAGGGAAAGCAAAGTCGCTCAGTTGTGTCTGACTCTTCATGACCCCATGGACTGCAGCCTATGGGATTTTCTGTGATGGGATTTTCCAGGCAAGAGTACTGGAGTGGGGTGCCATCACCTTCTCCAATTTTGAAGTCATATCCAAAAAATCATCACCAAAAGCTTCTTGCATGGTATTCTTCCAGGAGTTTTATGGTCTTAGGTCTTATATTCACCTAAACCACTTTGTACTGTGGCCACCTCAGGCAAAGAGTTGACTCATTGGAAAAGACTCTGATGCTGGGAGGGACTGGGGGCAGGAGGAGAAGGGGACAACAGAGGATGAGATGGCTGGATGGCATCACTGACTTGATGGACGTGAATCTGAGTGAACTCCCGGAGTTGGTGATGGACAGGGAGGTCTGGCGAACTGCGATTCATGGGGTTGCAAAGAGTCGGACACGACTGAGTGACTGAACTGAACTGAGACCACTTTGAGTCAATTTTTGTGTATGGTGTAAGAGAGTAGTCTAGCTCATTATTTTGTATGTGGGTGCCTAATTTTCCCATTTCTTGAAGAGATTACCTTTACCCATTGTATATTCTTGGCTCTAGGTTGGAATATAATTGACCACACATGACTGGTTTATTTCTGGGCTCCATATTCTGTTCCACTGATCTATGTGTCTGTTTTTATGCTAATACCATACTGTTTTCATTATTATAGCTTTTTAATATAGTTTGAAATCAAGAAGCATGATGCCTCTAGCTTTGTTCTTCCTGCAAGATTGCTTTAGGTATTCAAGGTCTTTTAAGATTCCATATGAATTTTAGGATATTTGTTCTATTTCTGTGTGTGTTTTTAATCAAACATTCAGTTATCCCCTCCTTTGCAGATAAACTGAGAACTAAAAGGTAGGCAAACTTATAAAAGAAATGACCTCAAGTTTAGCTATCCTATCACATTGAACTGGCAACTGATATGGTTGATCTTTGTCAAGTATGGAAAAGAGTTATTAGACAAACTGTATAAGAAATCTCAAAAACTCCAATACTTAAGAATATTATCTGTATGTCCACAGTTGAAATTTCATTAACTCCTAGAACATTCAAAACATAAATACAAACATTTTATTACCAAATGTGGTTTTAAATTTTAAAAATAAATAAATACATTATCTGCCACTTTATCTAATGCAAATCTAAGCCCCTCCTCATTTTAGCATGTTTGAAAGTTTTCTGTAAATCTAAAATATATCTGTAAGGATTCTCACATTTTCTAGGATGAGTAGTTAGTAGATGTACATGTGTGGACCAATGCCTAAACCTAATTTTCCTCACTCTTTAATTCAAGTCCTGTCCAGTCCTCTGGAATTAATCCTCCAGAAAGAAGGGGCAAGCATCTGGTCACAACCAGGGTGCTAAATTAGAGAAGAGAAAAGCACCGTAGGATCAGCAGACATCTAATTTTGTTGGTATCTTCTACTCTCAGGGAGAAGGCTCATCTACACAGGGACATCTAGTGGTAAAGAAGAATCAATGCAGTTATCCGCCTCAACATATGAATTTTACCTTTGCTCCATCTTCATATAATCAAGGAGGAAAAAAAAATCTGAACTCTAGCTCGTGGCCACAGAAAGTATTTGTAACACCATTTGAGAATGAAAAAAATACTCGAAAAAAGCAAATAATTTGAACTGGTTCTTTTTTTTTTATGATAAAAAACTAGCTTAGAGCCAAGATGAATTTATTCCAGTTGGATTTCTCTAATTTTTTTCAAGCCATAGCACTGTTAAGATATAAAATAACAGTTTTATCAAAATTAATCTTTCATAGTAAAGCAACTATAATAAAGGTATTAATCTTTTCAGAGACATCAAAAGCCAGAATAAACTGATTCCCCTTTACATTGTATAACATTAGTTTAATAGGATTACTTTTTAAAGCAATATGACTGTCATAAAAAAAAACTAACCGAAAATTAACAATCTATATCACAATAAAAATCATTGAAATGAAATAATAGTTAATATTAAACCATTCAGTAACCTTGAAATAGGTTCTTTTGTGTCTCTTTTATGGAAATCTTTTTTTTTTCCTTTGAAATGAGATTGAAAGCTAAGCAAAAACTTTCTTCAGTGCAAATAGTCTTTTCCCCACTAGCTTTATTTCCTGATGGAGAAAAGGCAACTGCTTTTCAGATATTTGTGGAGAGTTGTAGAGCAAAAGACAGGAAAAGATGAGCATTTAGATCTGGGTCTCAAAAGGTCACTGCAGATGGTGGCTGCAGCCATGAAATTAGAAGACGCTTACTCCTTGGAAGAAAAGTTATGACCAACCTAGACGGCATATTAAAAAGCAGAGACATTACTTTGCCGACTAAGGTCCGTCTAGTCAAGGCTATGGTTTTTCCTGTGGTCATGTATGGATGTGAGAGTTGGACTGTGAAGAAGGCTGAGCGCCAAAGAATTGATGCTTTTGAACTGTGGTGTTGGAGAAGATTCTTCAGAGTCCCTTGGACTGCAAGGAGATCCAACCAGTCCATTCTGAAGGAGATCAACCCTGGGATTTCTTTGGAAGGAATGATGCTAAAGCTGAAACTCCAGTACTTTGGCCACCTCATGCGAAGTTGATTCATTTGAAAAGACTCTGATGCTAGGAGGGATTGGGGGCAGGAGGAGAAGGGGACGACCGAGGATGAGATGGCTGGATGGCATCACTGATTCGAGGGACCTGAGTCTGAGTGAACTCTGGGAGTTGGTGATGGACAGGGAGGCCTGGCGTGCTGCGAAGAGTCGGACATGACTGAGCGACTGAACTGAACTGAACTCAAAAGGTATACATTGTTAAGGATAACAGATACAGTGTTTTGACTTCATATTAATTACTGACAATCATTTCAGCAGGCCAATCTGGAATATTTCTCAAGAATAAATTCAGAATGAGTATTTAATTGACTAAACATCTCATTTCACCTATTCCAAGATCATAAGCTGATTCTATTTTTAGGCAACTATATGTCATATACACATAATATTGTGTGTGTGTGTGTGTGTGTGTGTGTGTGTGTGTATAATGGGCTCCCCTTATGGCTCAGCTGGTAAAGAATCTGTCTGCAATGAGAGAGACCTAGGTTTGATCCCTGTGCTGGGAAGATGCCCTGGAGAAGGCAAAGGCTACTCACTTCAGTATTCTGGCCTGGAGAATTCCATGGACTATATAGTCCAGGGGGTCACAAAGAGTCAGACATGACAGAGCAACTTTCATGTGTATATAATAAGCAAACAAACTGATAAAAACTTGAAAAAACTTAGTTTAAAAAGCAACAAAAGCATAAGTAAGGATTCCCTCCATCCAGATGGGGGAGATGCTGAACAGGTGTGACTTTCTTACAAATTTTAACAAAGACCACGATAGTTGTCTTATCCACAAGCTAGAATCAAGATTGCCAGGAAGAATATCAATAACCTCAGATATGCAGATGACACCACCCTTATGGCAGAAAGCAAAGAACTGAAGAACCTCTTGATGAAAGTGAAAGAGGAGAGTGAAAAAGCTGGCTTAAAACTCATCATTCAAAAAATGAAGATCATGGCATCCGGTCCCATCACTTCATGGTAAATAGATGGGGAAACAATGCAAACAGTGACAGACTTTATTTTCTTGGGCTCCAAAATCACTGCAGATGCTGACTGCAGCCATGAAATTAAAAGACGCTTGCTCCTTGGAAGAAAAGTTATGACCAACCTAGACAGCTTATTAAAAAGCAGAGACATTACTTTGCCAACAAAGGTCCATCTAGTCAAATCTATAGTTTTTCCAGTAGTCATGTATGGATATGAGAGTTGGACCATAAAGAAGGCTGAGTACTGAAGAATTGATGCTTTTGAATTATGGTGTTGGAGAAGACTCTTTAGAGTCCCTTGGACTGCAAGGAGATCCAACCAGTCCATCCTAAAGGAAATCAGTCCTGAATATTCATTGGAAAGACTGATGCTGAAGGTGAAGCTCCAAAACTTTGGCTACCTGATGCGTAGAACTAATTCATTGGAAAAGACCCTGATGCTGGGAAAGATTGAAGGCAGGAAGAGAAGGGGGTGACAGAGGATGAGATGGTTGGATGACATCACTGACTCAATGTGCATGATTTTGAGCAAGCTCCAGGAGTTGCTGGTGGACAGGAAAGCCTGGCATGCTGCAGTCCATGGGGTCACAAAGAGTTGGACATCACTGAGCAACTGAACTAAACTGATGATAGTTGTGAAAACCTATTACTACACATTCATTTAATATTTAGTATATATTTTTGAATCTTTTCCTTTATGTCCCAACCCCAAATGTTTCATCTACCCACAGCTTTTCTTGGACAACAGATGTAAAAGTCATCATAGATGGGGTTCTTTTTAAATTTGCAATCAAGGGACAGACTATACTTGGGAAAGAGTCAGATAAAGTAATCATGTGCATAAACTAACCCAATGGATAGATTAGGGTACGTTTAGGGAAGACTGCATTGGACCAACTGTGTGAATTTATAAATTCTGATACAAAGATACATATAGAGCTATATAAACATGTATATGCACATACACAGAGAAATATATAGATATAAGTATGTGGATTATCTATAGTTTTATTTCCTAGATCTGCCCACTGAGACGGCCTTGAAGCAAAAACACCTTGTTGACAATGAACACACTTAGTGTCCAGGTCAGGCTTCCCTAGTGACAATGACAGTAAAGAATCTGCCTGCAATGCAAGAGACCTGGGTTCAATCCCTGGGTTGGGATGAAACCCTGGAGTAGGAAATGGCAACCCAATCCAGTATTTTTGCCTGGAGAATTCCATGGACAGAGGAGCCTGGTGGGCTAAAGTCCACGGGGTCACAAAGAGTCGGACCCGACTAAGCAACTAACACTTTCACTTTCAGTGTCCAGATCTTGACTTTTTTTTTTTTTTGAGAGTCTGTTTTATTTGACCCTATGAGATTTTTTTTTTTTTTACTTTATTTTACTTTACAATACTCTATTGGCTTTGCCATACATCGACATGAATCCACCACAGGTGTACACGAGCTCCCAATCCTGAATCCCCCTCCCACCTCCCACCCTACAACGTCTTAATTACCATCCTGCACTAAAGGAAATTAAGGCTCCTTGGAGAAATGGCTGACTATAGAGATAACTGAAGTAAGGCAAGAATAAGATGAGACTGAACATCCTATTATGTCAGAGAGTAAGGATGTACATGAAGAATGATGGAGATAGGTCAAAAGGACATGGAACCCAGCTTCAACAAACTCTACTGGTTAAACTGGGAGCAGTTTGAGGATCATATCCAATAAAGACAGTAATGGTGTATAATTAACTGAATAAAGTAGGAAACAATCATATTTAAATAAATAGATAAATGGAGGGTTTGGTGAGGAAACAGATATTTATATCATCTTCAAGTATCTCCTCATGAAACACTTATTACAAAGAGAAAAAAATAGCAACTGTATGGTGGGAAAAGTCTGGCATACACCACCTTAATTAAAAAAAAATCATTAGCAATGGGACAAATCAAAATCCTACATCAATAAGATGCAGTGAAAAGAACTTAGCATCGCTTCTGGCAGAGTTCCTGACAGACTCACAACTGAGTCTAATCTTGAGGAAATATCTGACAACCTAAATGAAGGAATATTCTTTAAAATAATTGACCTTTTATTTTCAAAAGTGTCCAGATTTGGAGAGTCGAGACTAAAACATTTCAAAGCAAAGGAAGCCAAAGGGAGATGACAGTTAAATGCAACAAGTGATTCTACAGGATCATCCTTCCTCAAGTGGCACTGCTGGTACAGCTGATGCAATGTGGATGAATTCTGATGAATACAAAGCAAGGCATAAATGTAAGTTTCCTGATTTGGTGGTTAAATTTAGTAATGTAGGAGAATATCCTTGTTAGAAAGACACATGAAAGAATTCAGGAGAAAGTAGCACACTAGCAAATGATTCAGGAAAAAAAATGGGGGCACTGTACTTCCAGCTTTTCTGAAAGTTCATGCTTATTTCAAAATTTTAAAAATGATGTTTGTGGAAGTCTGCCCAAGCATTTAAGCAAAACTATTTTCAATATATTTATATAAAATTAATACAAAACCAATTTCCACATCTCCCTTAATTGGCTATTTGAAAACATCACTATTTACAAAGTGGTACATTTCTTTTTCTAGTTGACATGATGCATTCAACAAATACAGACAATGAATACATATTAGGGAAGGTCAGAAGATCCCAGCAGACAATAAAGCAGACAGTGTCTTAGTATTAACTAAGTTTCCATTCTGTGAGGAGATGGAGATAATAATTTCAGATAAAAATTGTGACATGGAGAAAATAAAATAAGGCAATGAGAGTAAGTGAGACAGTGCAAGAGGGTGACTTTATAGAGGTCAGAGAGGGTTTCCCTTGGGCAGTGACACGCGAATGACAACACCTAGCGATGAGAAACTCTAGACAAAAGTAGTCCAGGCAGAGACTCCTCGGTGGTGCAGAGGTTAAGACTTTGCCTTCCAATGCTGGAGGTGCAGGTTCGATTCCTGGTCAAGGAGCTAAGATTCACAAGCCTTAGGGTGAAAAAACAAACAAAAACCATAAAACAGAAGCAATATTTTAACAAATTCAATAAAACAACCCAGGTGAGGGAAACACTATGTAGGAAGGCCCAAGGCAAGAACTCTAAGAAGAGAAGTACAGCCAGTATGGCTGAGAAGCACCATGCAAGGGGAGATAAGAAAGGAGGCCCAAGATAAGAGGTAGGGCCAAAGTCAGACTGGGCCTTGTGGGCAGTATAGAGAAGTTAGAGTTTTATCCTAAAGGCAATGGATAATTTTAAAAACCTTTTGACCTCTAATGGTCACTCTTAGCTTTCAAAGATCACATTGTCCAGACTGCAGGAAAAATGCATTGGCCACAGGGATGCAAGAAAAGTAGCAAAGTGATAAATTACAAAGTTATTATAGTACAAATAGGAATTGATTGGGTAAAAACCGATAACAGTTGGGACATAAAGTAGACTGGAATGTACGTTGGACTTGATAATACAACACAGTTTTATAAGATACTATGAATTTTTGACTGAGCAAATTCTATGTACTCAAATTAACTTCTGCCTATTTTAGTACTTAACTGTCTAATCCTGGCAGGAATAAAGTAATTAGGAACCTGTGAGAGTGTGTGTGTGTGTGTATGTGTGTGTGTGTGTGTGTTAGTCACTAAGTAGTGTCCAGCTCTTTGCAACCCCACGGACTATAGCCCACCAGGCTCCTCTGTCCATGGAACTCTCCAGGTGAGAATACTGGAATGGATAGCCGTTCCCTTTTCCAGGGCTTCTTCCCCAGACAGAGATGGAACCTGGGTCTCCTGCATTGCAAGCAGATTCTGTACCATCTGAGCCACCAGGGAAGCCCATGAGACTAGTTAAACCAAAACAAAACATATTCAAGGAAAAGTCAATGAACAAAAAGAAATGACTTCCTATTGGTATCTACTACTTTCGATAAAAATGTATATTCTACCCTAATGTGAGAATTGCTAAGTAGTACTGTTATTCAAGGGGATGTCGATTGACACAAAATGAACACAAATTTGTCATTTGAAACAAGAAGGGAGAATACATTTAGATTTGAAAAAACAGGAGCTGATGCGTTGTTATATCAACAAGTTAGATATTTTGCATGAATGTTCTCTGTGTTTATGTTTCCTAAGCTACTTTGGCTGTTTTCTCAGCATGCAGAAAAAACCTTTTACTATATGAAACCTTGCAACACTTGTGAAAACAATTCAATTTGGTTTACGTCCAGTGTAATATTTCTCTGGGTATCATCCAAAACTCCCCACAGACAAGGTCTTCACCCTCATTAAGTGTTGGCCTCAGTCTAACCAACTGGGACTGTTCTATTAACAGTCCTGGGATTTTACCTCCAGTTACCTCCACTTCCTGGAACACGCTCTCTACTAATGTTATCGAAACCAAGCTGTACTTCTTACAGATGTTTTTGGAACGTGAGTTTTTTCTTCCATGAGTTGAGTTCTCTAAGAAAATTATTACCATTATCCATTTTGTACAGTACTATTTTAACACTGCTTCCTGAACTTATATTATTTCAACTGATTCATTTCTCACCCTGGTGTCACCCCCTCCTAACTGCTCTCCTTCAATAAAGCAATAGACTGTTTTAAAAAAAATCAAGAGATGAGATGTCAGGAATTACCATAATTCTGAAGGTTTATATAGTGAATTGGGGCAAAGAAATGGAGCGTTTGAAGAAATCAAAATGTCAGCACTGCACTTTGGAAACTTTATCAAAGGATACAACATCACAGCTAGACAAGAAAGGGTGTGTTGAACCATCAGATTGAACTAAAAGCCTGGAGAAATACATCCCTGGAGCCCACTGTAACCCACAAACAAACTGCAATGTCAAATGACCTACCAGATGAACCTCCCTCCGTGAGAACAGTGTTCTTTGGAAGTAAAAAGATGCAGGATAGATCTCTGTGAAAAGTTTTGGTTTTTTGTTGTTTGTTTGTTTTCCTCTGAACTCCCTTTATCTGCGTAAAAGGAGAACCTCTCCAAAGAACCATTTGTCATAAATGCGCCCTCTGGGAGAAATGGCCAAGGAAGACTGATTCCTATGACAGATGACAAGAAGTTGATAACAGCATAAGAAATTGCCTAAACAGACGTCACAAAACTATCATATCTCATATCTAATCTTCTAAGGGCACATATTTCTCCTTCCTAGAGTCATTTATTTTGTTATAAGTGGCCTTCTCCCTCTCTTTTTCCCTTATTAAGATGGTACATATGCCCCAAATTCTAACTGCCTCCTTGAGTCATATTTTCCTGTGAACACTCCTATATGTACATGAAGAAAAATCTGTCTTTTCTCTTGCTAATCTGTCTTCCTCAATTTAATCTGCACACCCACAATCATTAAACCTAAGAGGGTAGAGGAAAGGGTTTTCCCTCCCTAACAAAAGAAAAAATGGAGGATTTCTTTTCCAACAAGAACTAGATAAAGGATAAAACCCATTTCTTATCCAGTTGCTAGTCTCACAACAAATTCAATTTACACATATTTTGTGAAATGAAAGTATGAAAGTGTTAGTTCGTGTCTGACTCTTTGCAACCCCATAAAACATTACCCACCAGGCTCCTCTATCCATGGAATTCTGCAGGCAAGAATAACGGAGTGGGTAGCCATTCCCTTCTCCAGGGGATTTTCTTGACCCAGGATCAAACCTGTGTCTCCTGCATTGAAGGCAGGTTCCTTACCGTCTGAGCCACAGAGAATTACATCCACAGTAAATCTTACAAAGAATTTTAAGCAACACCCAATGAAAACATGGGGACTTCCTTGCAAGCTCAGTTGGTAAAGAATCTGCCTGCAGTGCAGGAGACCCGGTTCAAGTAGTCATGTATGGATGTGAGAGTTGGACTATAAAGAAAGCTGAGCATGGAAGAATTGATGCTCTTGAACTGTGGTGTTGTAGAGGACTCCTGAGAGTCCTTTGGACTGCAAGGAGATCCAACGAGTCCATTTTGAAGGAGATCTGTCCTGAATATTCAATGGAAGGACTGATGCTTAAGCTGAAACTCCAATACTTTGGCCATCTGATGCAAAGAACTGCCCAATTTGAAAAGATTCTGATGCTAGGAAAGACTAGGAGGAGAAGGGGACAACAGAGGATGAGATGGTTGGATGGCATCACCGACTCAATGGACATGAGTTTGAGTAAGCTCCAGGAGTTGGTAATGGACGAGGAGTCCTAGTGGGCTGCAGTCCTTGGGGTCGCAAAAATCAGACACAACTGAGCGGCTGAACTGAACAAAAACGTATATATTTAATAGTTAAAATACAATAAGCTATTGCTGACCTAAAGAAAAATTCACAACATGAGAATTGTAAGTTTAAGTTTTACTCAGGGAATTACTAAGGACTGCCCAAGAGACAGCCTTTCAGTTATTCTGAAGAAACTTCTATACAGAGGCAAAGAAGAAGCCAGTTTACATATGAGTGTTTTGGGCTTGGAAATACCTATGGTCAAGCATATATCTTTTTTTTTTTTTAATTTACTTTATTTTACAATACTCTATTGGCTTTGCCATATCAAGCATATATCTTGATGCAAGATTACTGCTAATTACAAACAGATATTTCAAGTTAATGATTTTAGTGCTTTAAAAAAAAATTTTTTTTTGGTGGATTCTTGCCTGAAGAATCCCATGGACAGAGGAGCCTGGCAGGCTCCAGTCCATAGGGTCAAAAAGAGTCAGACAGGACTGGGGCACCTTAGCACGCATGCACACACATAGTTGATTTACAATGTTGTGTTAGTTTCAGGTGCACAGGAAAGTGAACCACTTATACATACACATATATCTACTTTTTTTAAGAGTCTTTTCCCATATAGAAAATTACAGAGCATTGAGTGGAGTTCCCTGCACTATAGAGCAGGTTCTCACTAGCTATCTGTTTTATACATAATAATGTGTATATGTCAATCCCAATCTCCCAATTTATTCCTCTTCCCCTTCTTATCCCATGGTGATCATAAGTTTGTTTTCTACATCTGGGCCTCTACTTTGGTTCCATTAATAAGTTCATTTGTATTTAATAATTTTCTATGTATGAGTAGACACAAGAAGCCAGAGTCACTAAAATTCTCTTACAGATGTATGTCTAACTATCTAAATATGTGCTTACCCAAAGCACAAAATGCCTCATTCTGTTTTTCATCTTGAATTCCTCTCAAGGTGCACTGTTGGTGAGCACATGCAGTAGGTTATGACTTAACCCTTGTAGAACTGGGTGATGAACAAAGCTCTTTGTTTTTCTTTGCTCACACTAGTTGAGAATAAAAAATCACCCCTGGGAAAATTTAACGGAGAGAGTAAAGCAAGTATTTAGATTATAAATGCCCATATAATTCTTTCTTCTTAAGTAGTCAAAAGGAAAAGGAAATTACGGTTGATTTTTTTCTTGTTAAAAGGGGAACGATTAAGATGCAGCAGTTCGTCAGAGAAAGCAGAACTTCTCTTAGCTCTTAGGGCTAAATGGGATTTCTCACATGGGATTTTGCTAACGGGGCACTGAGCCATGTGGTAGGCACCATCCTTGACAACATTCCCACAGCAAACGCAGTATCAGGGTTCATAAGAATGTTTCTGGCTGCATGTCTTGCTCCGAGAAACACAGGAATAGCTCAGTGAAGCCATGCTTAGCAAAGGGGCAAATTAGCTGATTAGCATCTCTGTTCATTTTCTATCCTGCTGGTAGGACTTGGCATATTAAAATCCTATTGTTCCTGGTTATACAGATCAACAAAGTCCAACAGAAGCCAGAAGAGGAGTTCCTCGGGTCCTCAGAACATAGTGGGTCTTTTATTTGGAACATTTTTAAATAAATAAATAAATATATAAACAAACAGCCCTCAAAGAGGCAGACCTCTTTTCAAAGCATACTTTCTTGCTTGACCAGTATCTGCCATGACCAAAGTGCACTTAACATGAGAGAGGGAGAGAAATTAAGCTGAAAGTGTTCTAAGACAAGACAATCACTCCGGCTCTGGCTCTCCAAACACATGACCTTTGGAAAGTCGTTTATCTTCTGTGTCTCCATACCAAAAGTATAGAAGATATGCTTTGGGGAAAGTAAGATTGATACAAAGAATATCAAGAACTAGAAATGAACTCCTCTCAGTCACTGTGCCGTGCTAAGCGGCTTCAGTCATGTCTGACTCTTTGCGATCCCACGGATTGTAACCCATTGCTTCTCTGTTCATGGGATTCTCCAGGCACGAATATTGGAGTTGGTTGCCATGCCCTCCTCCAGGGGATCTTCTCTACCCCGGGACTGAACCTACCCAGGAGTCTCCATTGGCAGGCAGCTTCTTTACCACGGTGGACTTCCTGGTGGCTCAGATGGTAAAGTGTCTGTCTACAATGTGGGAGACCTGGGTTTGATCCCTGAGTCGGGAAGATCCCCTGGAGCAGGAAATGGCTACTCAATCCAGTACTCTTGCCTGGAAAGTCCCATGGATGGAGGAGCCTGGTAGGCTGCAGTCCATGGGGTTGCTACGAGTCGGACATGACTGAGCTACTTTACTTTCACTTTCACTTTTTTACCACTAGTGTCAATCACTGCTGCTGCTGCTGCTGCTAAGTTGTTTCAGTCGTGTCTGACTCTGTGCGACCCCATAGATGGCAGCCCACCAGGCTCTGTCATCCCTGGGATTCTCCAGGCAAGAACACGGGAGTGGGTTGCATTTCCTTCTCCAATGCATGAAAGTGAAAAGTGAAAGTGAAGTCGCTCAGTCATGTCCGACTCTTCACAACCCCATGGACTTGAGTTCAGTTGAGTGCTGTTCGGTCACTCAGTCCTGTCTGACACTTTGCAACCCCATGAATCGCAGCACACCAGGCCTCCCTGTCCTTCACCAACTCCCAGAGTTCACTCAGACTCACGTCCATCGAGTCAGTGATGCCATCCAGCCATCTCACCCTTTGTCGTCCCCTTCTCCTCCTGCCCTCAATCCCTCCCAGCATCAGAGTATTTTCCAATGAGTCAACTCTTTGCATGAGGTGGCCAAAGTACTGGAGTTTCAGCTTCAGCATCATTCCCTCTAAAGAAATCCCAGGGCTGATCTTCAGAAGGGACTGGTTGGATCTCCTTGCAGTCCAAGGGACTCTCAGGAGTCTTCTCCAACACCACAGTTCAAAAGCAGCAATTCTTCGGTGCTCAGCTTTCTTCACAGTTTTCATTCCAATCCCAAAGAAAGGCAATGCCAAAGAGTGCTCAAACTACCACACAATTGCACTCATCTCACACGCTAGAAAAGTAATGCTCAAAATCCTCCAAGCCAGGCTTCAGCAATACGTGAACCGTGAACACCCAGATATTCAAGCTGGTTTTAGAAAAAGCAGAGGAACCAGAGATCAAATTGCCAACATCCGCTGGATCATCGAAAATGCAAGAGAGTTCCAGAAAAACATCTATTTCTGCTTTATTGACTATGCCATGGACTTCAGCAGCTCCTAATTCACGACTTGCCTAAAGAGGAGGAAAACTACATTCCTAACACAGTAGAAAAAAGTGAAAGTGATAGTAGATCAGTCGTGCCCAAGTCTTTGTGACCCCATAGGCTGTAGCCTGCCAGGCTTCTCTGTTACCATCTGAGTCGCCAGGGAAGCCCAACACAACAGAGCATATGAACAGTGAGCAACCAATTGGAGTGGTTCATTTGCAAATCTGTTATTCTCTACAGAGTTACAAGAGTGAAGTGGGGAGGAGAAATGAGTTCATCCTTGAGAGTCAAACAACCATTTTCTAGGAAGATGTAGGAAAGTCAAAAGTATGGGATATGGAATGCTCAACAGATGGTTCCATTTTTGATTACATGCAAAGCAAAAGTGTCTTAATCAAGAAGTGAAAGGGGAAAAAAATGTAACAGGAAATTTTGTCCACATGTTTAAAAGAGAGCTGCAAAACTGATTTCTCTTTCTCTAATCACTTCCAGGAAATGATTTCTCCTGGTCTGCCTTTTGGTAATGAGGTACATAAACTGTGTCATTGTCACTTGAAGCCTGTTTCACCAGTTAGTTGTTTGACTAGTTAGGGTAGAAAGAAAGAGGTCAATTAAAGGAAAACCAATTAAATGTGTTGTTTCCTTTCAAAGGACGGTCATAGAACGTTGTGGTTAAAAGTATAGATGTGGAGTCAAAATGCCTGGGTTTCAACATCAGCTGGCTAGATGACAAAGAGCAATTCATTCACCTCTCTATACCTTTCTTTCTCTTAGGTGGTGCAGTGGTAAAGAATCTACCTGTCAATGCAGGAGATGCAAGATATGAAGGTTTGATCGGGAAGGTCGGAAAGATCACCTGGAGAAGGGCATGGCAACCCACTCCAGTATTCTTGCCAAGAGAACCCCATGGACAGAGGAACCTGGTGGGCTATAGTCCATGGGGTCACAAACAGTTGGGCACAACTGAGCACGCACATGCACACACACACCTTTGTTACCTTATTTGCCAAATGGGGATGGTATGTGTAGGCACAACATCAGGTCTTTTTGAAGACGCAATAGCATCTCATATGAAGGGCATGAAACAGGCTCTGCTTTATAGTATGTGCTCATAAATGTTCACTGTAATGATTATACCTTTAGCAGAATCAGTTTCCTGAGCCTGACACCCATCCCTAAAGGTAGTCCCGGTAAATAACAGCTAAGAAACAAAAGGAGGACTCTCATGCTGATATAGTTTAAAACAGACTCAAAATTCCAGCCATTTCCATTCCCCAAAACTGTTATTTGTTCTAAAAATCTCCCAAAACTGTTTTCCCCTTAAAAAATTCAGTTCAACATTTCAAGTGTAGCTTAAATGTACTTTAGCTAAAGAGCCTCCCATCTTACATAAACACATTTGAAAAATACAATTAAAAGAAACAATGAGATTCCACATGGGGAAAGAAGACAATGAAAATGTGTTCATGATCCAAACTTCATAGATTACAGCTGGGATATTTGTACAGCTGCACTATTTAATTGGTTTACTATCTTCCCAGAATTATGAGCAATGTAAGGGGAAGACTGCTAGGCTGTTCTCTGCAGGAAGTTAGGGGAAAACTTGTTGCAGAAACAGTTTAGTTTACAGATGGAGGCAAGTGATTTATCTTGAGTTTGGTGGACTGGGAAGAAAAACTAAAAGCGCTCCAGATCACAGATGACAGGAACTTCTATGTGTATCAAGGATGTAGCTATCATACCCAGAAAAGGATGCAACAGAAGTGCACAAGATCATACAATAATATCGGAATCAAATAGGGAGCCTTCTGCTCCCACAATTGAACCCAGTTGCCATTGGTGAGTAATCTTGAGCCATTTAAGTCATATGAAATCCTCCCCAGAAATTCTAGACTCTTATCTCCCAAGACAAAACTTTCTTCCCCTGAACTCAAAAATTTCCATGAACTCCATCCTCTTTTCAGAAATCAGAAGTCTACCACATCCCATATGGATCAGACAGCTGTGTATGCCAAGTCACTGTTGCCCCAGGGAAAGGATAACTTTACTCTCTCCTGAATCCCTGCATCCCCAGGAAAGGAAGTTCAGTTCAGTTCAGTCACTCAGTCGTCTCCGACTCTTTGCTACCCCATGAATTGCAGCACGCCAGGCCTCCCTGTTCATCACCAACTCCCGGAGTTCACTCAGACACATGTCCATCAATGTGATGCCATCCAGCCATCTCATCCTCGGTCGTCCCCTTCTCCTCCTGTCCCCAATCCCTCCCAGCATCAGAGTCTTTTCCAATGAGTCAACTCTTCGCATGAGAAGAGATGATGGAATTCCAAAACATAACGACCATTCACAGCTAGAGGTACAACAAAAAGGACACTAGATTTTGAGTCTGAAGACCTGGCTTCAGCTCCTAGAAGTTACCAACTGGATCATCTTGTAGTTGTTTAGTGTCTAAGTTGTGTCTGACTCTTTGTTATCCCATGAACTGCAGTACACCAGGCTTCCCTGTCCTTCACTATCTCCCCGAAATTGCTCAAACTCAAGTCCTTTGAATCGGTGATGCCTCCAATCATCTCATCCTTTGTCCCCCTTCTCCTCCTGCCCTCAATCTTTCCCAGCATCAGGGTCTTTTCCAATGAGTCAGCTCTTCTAATTGAAGCGGCCAAAGTATTGGAGCTTCAGCTTCAGTCCTTCCAATGAATATTCAGGGTTGATTTCCTTTAGGATCATCTTGGGTAAATAATAAATCCTCTCCTGGCCTCAGTCTTCTTAGTTATGAAGTAGGTATAATACTATCTTACGTAACAGTTTGAGGGGATTAAAAGGGACAAGAGATGTCAAAATTCTTTGTAAACTAACATGCTATCAGAGTTGGTTATGATGATTGTTTGATGAAGTTCCTAACGACTTTATCTTCCTCAAAGAGACTGTGACTTTCTTGGAAGCAGATTCTGTTTTCTTATTTCTTTAATACTCAGTTTCTGAAAAAGTATCTTCAGAGACTATGCAGAAAAAACACTGAATTGTAAGATTTGGATTTCAGTTTCTTCCATGAGTTATCTATCCTCTTGATCTGAGTTTCCTTAGCTTAAGTGTTTACTTTCTCACATAAGAAGTCCAATGGCACAGCAAGTTTCAGGGTTAATTGATTCAATGCTTCAAGGTGTCATTAAAGATCACTTTCTCTGCTTTATTGTCCAAATTATCAACTTCATCCTAAGGCTGATCATGAGATGATAACCAGCAGCAACTGGGGCCACGTATTTCTTCCTTAACTTTGCCCTTAATTGTGAATATGCATCCTCGCCTAATAGTAAACTAATAACAGCCACCAGGAGAAATGTCACCACACTGACTGACTTTACAGTTCTCCATTACAACTGGACTTTAGACTCATCTAGGGAGTACTTTAAAAACACCCAGTTCTGGGACTTCCCTAGAAGTCCAGCGGTTACGGTTACATGCATCCACTGCAGTGGATAAGGGTTCAATCCCTAGTCAGGGAACAAATACCCCACATGCCATCATGCAGGGCAGCCAGGAAAAAAAAAAAAGCCAAAAAATAAAATTAAATATCAATAAATAAAATAAAAATGAAAACACCCAGTTCCCATATCACAGAGATTCAGATTCAATATGTCTGGAAGGGAAGCCTAGATGATTCAAATATGAAGCCAGGGATGAGAAACCACTGCAGAGTAATTGGGATATACCCATAAAGCTGGAGAAGGAAATGGCAACTCATTCCAGTATTCTTGCCTGGAGAATCCCATGGACAGAGGGGCCTGGTGGGCTACAGTATATGGGGTTGCAAGAGTCAGATATGATTGAGCAACTAAGCACACACCCACATATACATAAAGCTGGGGGTGGGGAGGTTTATAAGGTAACAAAGAAGTAGATACTGTAGTGGCTACCGTAAGTCACATAGCATACGAAAGTGAAAGTGTTACTCACGCAGTCATGTTCAACTCCTTGCGACCCCATGGACTATAGCCTGCCAGGCTCCTCTGTCCATGGAATTCTCCAGGCAAGAATGGCAAATGGGTTGCCATTCCCTTCTCCAGGAGATCTTTCCAACCCAGGGATCAAAACTCTACCCCTTTAAATGCTCAGAGTGTACATCTGCATATTAAATATTCAACAATAATGAAAGCAGTTAATGTTTTGTCATTGTTTTGCAGGAGCGGGGGGAGGGGGGTTGGTTGGCAGGGGGATAGTGGGGATTGGCTATTTAACAAAGAAGGATCCTGGCAAACAACAAAAGAGCTAACAGCTGAGTGAACAACTAAAGACAAAATCCACTTTTACTAGTTTAGATCAATGTTTTTATGGGGATTTCTGAGATAGATTAGACCTAAATGAACTGTATCAGCATAAACAAGGATATTTAGTAAGACCGCAATTAAGGAGGATTTAGTCCAGAAGTCAAGGTAAAGTCGTCATTCAGAAATCTGAACAAATAGTCAGTATCAGGACCAGGGGACTATGAAGTGACAGTAATCTAAGGCAGAAGCGATTTCTATTAGCAAAGTAACCAGTTTCAGAAAATAGGCAACTAAGAACCCATAGAAGAAAAACGTTGTAGAAATGACACTAGCTAGAAATGGTACAAGAAAGGACAGCAGTTGCAGATACTCTTCAAGGTCAACTGGCTGTCTTTATTTTAAAGACTTTATTTTAAAAAATGCTTCTTGCCAATACAATAAATAAATTGAAAAAAATAAAAAACAATAAAATAATAAACGCTTCTTAAAAAGTAATGGGTGAGGCAGGGAGGTGAACCACAGGAGACCTCTGAATATGCAATATTCCTCATTATCAGGCCTGCAGCAGCAATTTTCTCACCAAGGTGCAAGGCTCGTGGCCTGGTGAACCAAATATTTGGGTTCCAGCCAAAAGGGAATTGAAAGTACAGAACAGTAACAACTCAAAAAACACATCAAACAAATATGCAGGCAAGGAAGGATGTGGGGAAATGTAGCAGACATTCTGATATGCGTCAAGAACAAGATATAAGCGAAGCAATGATGTAAACGTTTTATCAAAATGGCATTAGTGAGGTCATCAGTGATGTCTGAATGTCGGCAAGTCTAGGAGTCTTGGGTATGTCAGAGGAATCACACAGAACACAGTTCTGGCAAAGTTACAGAGAGGAAGCCCTTGTGCAAACAGTGTATGACAATGTCCCTTTGGGAAAAGCAGGAGGTCGTCCAAAAAGAATTGTGTTTGTCCAGTCAAAAGCATCTCTTAGGTAATTCCTGACCACTTCTACAGGCACTCCTTTGAATACTTTCACAGTCAGATCATCAACGGATTCTAGTTGGCAGCCACAGATAGAACAACCTTCCAACACACACCACTTCAACATAAACGAGGATCAAGAAGCCCGTCTGTCTAAATTGAAATTTTTATCTTTTAAGAGACTTCTGTCTCCCATCTTAGAACAGCCTTCACCACAAGTCTCAGAAAGGTTGTCAGTAATGCCTCCTACTCTTCTCCTTATCATGAAGGGCTCTATATTATATATTTTTCTTCTGCAAGGGGAGGGGTGGAGGGAGATTAGAGTGAGAAAGTTTCATTAATAAAAACAGGGTGGATTTAAAAACAAGAAAAAGAACTGAAGACAAAAAAAATGAGACTATCTTTTATCAGACATTCATTCAACCGATATCTGTAAAAACCTATGATAAGCCAGACACCCTGATAAGGGCTAAGATCATGAAAGTATTCTGTTGACCAACTTCAAAAGTAGTGACTAATAGGAATTTGTGAACCACAACTTGGGAAAGTGATGGTAGAAATGTATTTGAGCTGAAATGACAGTTCACAGACATTCTATCAGTGGTATTTTGATGAATTAGAGTGATAAAGTGATGGAAAATAGTGACCACTTCCTTGTCCCTGTAAATTTCTTAGTACATGTGGCATTTACTCCTTCCAGAATTTTCAATGATTTTCAAATTTGTAATCTATGTACTTGAGTTGTTACTATAGCCAATGGCATGAGACCACAGAAGCATATGTCAAAAACTGGCTCCAAATTTACACCTTTCAAGAAATCTTCCCTCCTGGATCTCTCTGAAGCTGTCCCCTGAGCACCCATTTACACTCCTGTGTATAATGTGATAGCTCTACTGCAGAGGGTTAACCCCAAATGTAGACCAGTTGTGTTCATATCCTGTCTGAGATTTTTTTTCAGAAACGAATAATCCCTTGAAAGCCTTTGTCACAGTTCCTGGCACAAAAAAGTAGACAGTAAATGTTAAATATTATTTATTATTTTAAATTCTTACTGATTTGCTTCATATACAAATGTTTGGTCTCCAAAGACATCTGTTAAATAATTGCCTTCATAAATAAACTCCAATACATAGAAACTTAACAATGGAACCTAAGGATCTTACTTTATAAGTGGCCCCATGTCAAATTCTGAGCATTTTTTCTTATATTAGGTAGGGTTAGTAAGATTAGGTATGAGGGTTAAATTGATTTTAGAAGTGTGTGCTCAAGTCCATGAACTTTTAATATCTGACTTGCTTAAACTCACAAGAAAACTCCATTATTCTTGTGACTCTAACACTCAAATATCCAAAATTCACTCCCAAGAAAATATGAGTTAAAAAAAAAAACAGCAGAAACTAACACAATGTTATAAAGCTATTGAACTTTGATGTAAAAAATAAAAAAGTAAAATAAAATATAAATAAGTAAAAATACAGCAGAAACCAACACAACATTATAAAGCAATTTTAGGGCTTCCCAAGTGGCCTGCGTGTGCATGCTAAGTGCTTTCAGTCCTGTCTGACTCTTTGGGACCCAGTGGACTGTAGCCCGCCAGGCCCCTCTGTCCATGGGACAAGAATACTGGAGTAGGTTGCCATGCCCTCCTTGCAGGTGGCACCACTGGTAAAGAGTCTGCCTGCCCAAGTAGGAGATATGAGTTAGATCCTGAGTCTGGGATTTTCCTAGATCGAGAAAATCCCTTAGCGTAGGAAATAGCAATCCATTCCAGCATTTTTGCCTGGAAAAGTCCATGTACAGAGGAGCCTGGAGGACTACAGTCCATGGGGTCGCAAAGAGTTGGATATAACTGAGTGCACATGCATGCACGTGGGCACACACACTCCAATTTAAACATTTTTAAATAAAAAGTTTTTTAAATATAAGAAATGTCGTGGGAGGTGAACTTCTGGATAACCATTTCAGCGCTAGAAAACACAAGAAAAGAAGCCTCTATGTGAAGTATAAAGTTATGTTAAGTTCCTATACTCCAGCCAGACTCCATGCCAGACCAACTGTCCCTGCAGAGATGAAGGAGGGAATCCAGCCAGCCAGGGAGAGATGCCCATCTGCGGAGCTCACGTACGGTTCACCTCCCCCCTCTGAATTGAGGCTCAGGGCTCCAGTGCATCTGTGGCTCACGCCAGATGCTAAGATATTTTAATAAAGTCAGCATGAGATGTTGCTGGAGTTGGAAACCTGTATCAATGACTTTTTGAGGATCTTGGAGACACTGTTTGGTGAGTCTATGGCTGAGCTGAGAGTCCATGAAGAACAGCAACTACAGAGACGGTGGCATCAACAATGACACAAGGCTCCACATCCTAGAAAAAGGCCTCCCACCACTTGCCTTCATTTCTCACAGAGGTCTTATTTTTTGCTCTTTTTCAAACAATAATATTTGATACCTGAGCTGCTTGGAGCCTTAAGAGAATCCTCAACCGTTTAGCAGTCCTGCTGTGAAATATGATAATAATACACTGAAGACCATTTCTTTGTCCTTTACCATAGCTCTAATAAAAATCAAGACACACTTGATAGTGATAAACATTACTGAGTCAAGCACAGAATTTGGTTTATGAAAACAGAGGTGTTTGGGGAAAAGGGAGAATTTTTTTTTTTCAATAACATCCTGTTTGGTGGCCATTAATTCATTATCCCATTTAATCCACTGACATCCCCTGAGGTTTCGCACAATATTCCTCAGAATCTGTGATAACTGTCAAAGTGATTTAGATTTAACAGGACAGATCTCTGATAGAACTTGGGAAAAAGAAGCTGAAAGAAGAAAAAAAAAATGTAGGTTACAATACAAATTTGTTGTTGTCTAGTGACTAAGTCGAATCTGACTCTTTTGCATCCCCATGGACTACAGCCCACCAGGCTCCTCTGTCTATGGGATTTCCCAAGCAAGAATGCTGGAGTGGGTTGCCATTTCCTTCTCCAGGGGATCTTCTTGACTCAGGGATCGAACCTGTGTCTTCTGCATTGCAAGCAAATTCTTTACCACTGAGCCCCAGGAAAGCCCTTATAGTACAAATAGCTCTTTCTAAAAATAGAGGTTACCTGCAGTAGAACTGAATGGTATTCCTTTATTATGTCTCCATATTCCTTTTTAAAACATTGATTCAAAAGATTTTTCCTGCTTGCTTTCTTATATTTTCTTTTTAGGAAACAGAAGTCATGTTATATTGGCCCACAGGCAATTAACTTCTGTTAAACAAACATAGTGTTGGCATTTAAAAATTACTACTATCAATATATTTTGAAGGGAAAGCAATGAATAGTCCTCCCATTATGAATCACTCAAGCTCTCCCTGAGATACTCTTTTCATATGAGGTTGAAAGTAAAAAATCACTTGATTTTCCCAGTCACTTTTGAAAAATAAATTTTTTAGGGAGTAAAGTGAGTGTGTCTCAGTCATGTCTGACTCTTTGTGATCCCATAGACTTTACAGTCCATAGAATTCTCCAGGCCAGAATACTGGAGTGGGTAGCCTTTCCCTCACCAGGGGATCTTTCCAACTCAGGGATCAAACCCAGGTCTCCCACACTGCAGGCGGATTCTTTACCAGCTGAGCCACAAGGGAAACCCAAATTATTTAGTAAACCAATTCAAAAGTGATTTTTAGGCTGCAGTGGGCTAAAGGTTTAAGAATCAGCTATCTTGCGGATACTCCCACTGTAGCTGGTTGTCAGCTACTGCCATGATGCTCCAAACACCATATTCGGAAGAGATACACACCATCAGTTTTCAAACTGGCCTGAACCCTCTCTAACATAACCGAACTGACATAGAAGATGAAACACACTTCCAAGTTCAGCTGTTATACCAACATTTGGGGAGGTAGGGGAGTGTATCAGAAATCACTTCCTTCCTCTGCCTTATTGGAGAGTTTTCTAGTAGTTTATCTCAGATCCTAGTCTAGGAAATACATGGAAAACAACTCAACAAAAAAAGAGGGGATGAAGGGAATGGTTTCACTTGCCATGACGATGTCTTAATAGTCCTTATTTGTATTATTATTGACTAGGATAAAGCAGTTAGCATACATTAGCCCAGTGAATTCTCAAGGATCCCTGAGGAGTAAGTAGGCAGTCAGTGTGAATTCCAGTGTATAGCAAGCCAAGAGTTTCTAAGAAGATAAAAAATCAGGTTGGGCCATAGAACAATGAGCAGCAAGAATTCTCTCCAGCTGCACAGTCGACGAGGCCCATACCTCCAAGGAAAACCAATTCATCTTTCTCCCCCGACACACAATCTTAATACTCTAACAACTGTTCCCCTTAAACTCAATCTATTTTTCACCCAGCAGGTGCTTGGGGACTTGGTAAGGAAAAAACTAGAAGCAGCAACCTCTGTGAATTTGAATTTTTCTTTTACCTCCTGGAAAACATCACCCATCTTAAAAACGTGTGTCTAGAACAAAGTGTAGCCTCATGAAATAGGCCGTATTATAGAGAAACTAAAATCTATCTTCTCTTTCTTGCTAAAAACTCACTCACTGGCCAGAAAAAAAGAAAAAATCAACACTTGATTTCTGTTTTACTAGACGTGGCTTGTCTAGTAAACTCAATTCAGGAGAAAAGGTTCTGGTTTCAGATCCATTGGGGTGAATTGAAGGTATGCTCTCAGAGGTGGAGGGCATGGAGGTTTTTGCCCCAACAGACCCTGAAGAGAACTGGATTTGCAGGGACTGGAAGCCAGGGGTGATGGTCTCAAGTGGAGGTGGCAGGCTGGGAACACAAGACGCTGGCCCCTCATGGCATCCAAGAAGCGGCCATGCCTCTATGTGACTTTCAGGATGCTGAACATTGCACAGTTTGGGGGCCCAAGCCTCTCTGCCCCTGGAGGCAGGGAGCCACCTTTAAAGGTGGGGAGCCACCTTCAAACAAGCCACACAAGCTTAAACAGCAAACCCTTCAGCAACTATCAACCAGGACAGAGAACAGAGACCACTCTGTCCAATATTCCTGGTGCTTTTTCAGCCCCCTTGGCTCTTCCCGCTGTTCTGAGTACACAGGAAAGGGAGTAGGAGGAGGGGGTGAAAGGGGACCAACTTGAGTGTGGATGACCTGCTGGCCAGGCAGCACCATCCATATCTATGCTGATTCAGAACAATAAAATGAGATGCTTTTTGCCTCTCAGCATCATGCTG
Source organism: Neotragus pygmaeus (assembly GCA_006410875.1). Taxonomy (NCBI): domain Eukaryota; kingdom Metazoa; phylum Chordata; class Mammalia; order Artiodactyla; family Bovidae; genus Neotragus; species Neotragus pygmaeus. Next base: position 263,259 of record SJYV01043922.1, read on the forward strand.
TAGCAGGAAAGGCTTTCCAGTTCCCTGTTGCCATAAGCTAACTGGAAACTTTACGACCCTGCTAATCCCATACCCCTTCTATGAACGTTCCCTGGCTCTACAAATCTCTCTACAGCAAAGGAAGCAATTACTCATGAAGTTCCGTTTACTTAGTTGACTCAGAGTTTTGACACCTTATACCTGTGGCACATAGTTACCTAAGGTCTAGGGATTTCCCCTCGCTGGTTAAAGTTGATTAAGGATGCACATGGTCCTCCCTAAATTAGTAACTACCATAGGAAAAACTGTTGCTCCTGACATACACCTTTTGGCCTCATTTGAAGACTTAACTATCTCTGAGATGCACTTTTGGAATTTCAACTGCTCTGTGCAAATTTTTTTGAAGGCAGGCAATGCATGGTGAATGAACCAATCTCTACCAAAAGGTCAAGTGCCCCAAGCTTCCTGCTTTCTAGGCCATCAGAGAACAGTAAGAGGAATATGAAATTAGAGAGTATTAGGCTATTTGAAGAGGCCCATTTTCTGCTTTTAAGTGAAAGCAGGTGTTTCTACCCTCAGATTGGACAAATTGTTTAACCTCTGTGGGTCATGGTTTCTCAAGCTAAAAGTTTGTCTGTTCAACTAGAGGAGCTCTTTAAGGTTGCTTGAAGCACTAAAATTCTATGACTCCAAGATCGTGTGAAATTCCCAAAACAAAGGAAAAGAGGGGCATTGTTCTCATTCTATTGTCCACCCAGCTGAATTTATCAGATTAAGATTCTGAGCTATAAATAAAAGGAAGAAAAGACACTGATACAATATAGAACTTGCATTTGGAGGAAGTACATTTTTCATCCATATGGATCTTAACGGTTTCACACGCTAACAAATAATTGAACAGTCTATCTATAGAAGTGGTTTTGTCCATTCATCTGCTTTTCTCTATAACAGTAAAAATAACTTTATTGCTTTTCTGTAAAACTGTGTTCAAATTAAAATAGGGAAATGCAGTCCTCAACAGTTTCTGAGATCTGGCTGAGCAAAGTCACCACCAACCCAAGCAGCTCTCTATAAAAGCATAAAGGTAAGAGTGCCATCTGCTGGCGTAAGCTGTATAATACTGTCTTTCTAACCAATAAAATTAACTCCACAGATAACTCCTAAAACTTGAGCCTTCACCTTGCCTTATGTAAACACTGAGCTCTCCACTAACTTAATGTAAAGAGCCTAAACAGAAAAATCATGTGATCTAATGTCCAAAACATACAAGCTGTATGAATGTACCCAAGTGTTACTCTCTGAAATGAAGTACTTAATTATATCTTACAATATTTACCATATCAAAAAGCTATAAACCTATGAGGTCAAAGTGTAAGTAGACAATGTCTTTCTTTTAAAAGCTTTCTTTAAAAAAGTAGAATATTTGGACTGTTTATAAGAGTGAGAAATACTGTCAGAATTGTTAAAAGGTTCCTGTTTGACAGCAGCAAACTGAGGGGCAGCTCTGTTAATGGAGTTCCGTTAAGAAAGAAAGAACACAGTTAAGTTGAAAAGTCATACAACTGATATAACCATCACTTCACTCCTCCACACTGACGTCAGTGGGCAGGTGAAGGTCAGGTCAAAATACATCGTGGCTCTGTCCTTTATGAGGTGATGGTAACATCTGGGCCACCAACTACACTCATTCTGCTTAATCCCTCCCAAAACCTCCTTCAGCAGATTTTCTTTTAAGCAGACCACCCGCCCCCACAGCAATGGAGCTTCTGGGAGATTATTTCACATAAAAACAAAATAATTCAACCGATAACTTGGCACAAAGCCTGAGATGAGGCCAGGAAAATATTCGATTGCCTGAAATACTGGATAACTGATTGGCACAATCCTAAAATCACTAAGGAGTGTATAAGGCAACTGGAATACTCTTTATTCAAAAAGTACATAAAACTTCCTATGCAGAAAGCATTTAACTAGAAAAAAAATACTTTAAGTATATGATATTCAGTATCAACAAGAAGCCAAATGATGGACTAGCACAGCTCTTAAGGGTCCTGGTGTGTGTGTCACTTAGTCATGTCTGACTCTTTGCGGTCCCATGAAACTATAGCCCATGAACTGTCCATGGATTTCTCCTTGGCTTATTATTAATTTTCTGCCTTACCCATATTGCCAGTATAATCCCATAACGATTCACTCATTCTCGACACTGCTGCTGCTGCTAAGTTGCTTCAGTCATGTCCAACTCTTGTGCGACCCCATAGACGGCAGCCCACCAGGATCCCCTGTCCCTGGGATTCTCCAGGCAAGAACACTGGAGTGGGCTGCCATTTCCTTCTCCAATGCATGAAAGTGAAAGTGAAGTCATTCAGTCGTGTCCAACTCTTTGTGACCCCATGGAATGCAGCCTACCAGGCTCCTCCATCCTTGGGATTTTCCAGGCAAGAGTACTGGAGTGGGTTGCCGTTGCCTTCTCCACATTTTTGGCATTAAAATTCTTATTTTNTTCAGTCGTGTCCAACTCTTTGTGACCCCATGGAATGCAGCCTACCAGGCTCCTCCATCCTTGGGATTTTCCAGGCAAGAGTACTGGAGTGGGTTGCCGTTGCCTTCTCCACATTTTTGGCATTAAAATTCTTATTTTCTTATGATGCCATGCTGTGAGGTTGTTTGGAAAAGTCAATTATTAAAATATTAAATCAAGTAACTAGTATCCTTTAAATGAATTTAGACTTAGGCATAGACAAAATCTATATGGGAAAAAAACAACATATTTGCTGTTCTGTTGAAAGATGGTAACATATCCTGTGCTGTTTCCTCTGTGTATGAGCATGAATGAGTATAAGCCACATTGTACATCGCTCGCCGCCTGCATTTTAAATTAAAACTATCTCAGGATCAATGAGTCACTCTGGTTAGTATTTTCTGGTGACATATTTTCCCTCCTTTTTCACCACTGGCACCAGGATGAAAGGATGCAGTTGTCTGCTGCTCATATACTGCTGCTTCTAGTTCTGACAACATCTTTAGGTCAGTGTGTTTGCATTCACTAACCTTGCCAAAGAACTAACGACAGAGCTCTAAAACCACATCCACAAGCACGCAAGAAACCAGTCGTATGAGCTTACACTAAGCTCATGACAACAGTCAACCTGGAGGAAATTAGTTTATGTAGAACACGCCACTTCTCATATTCACTCAACATTGAAAACTACCACAAATTAACTATGATGACAATATTTGGACCAAGAACAGTTTATATTTGCATTACATTCCATAATGTAATAATTAAATGTTTTAACATATTTAATAAAGAAATATTAATTCCATAATGAAATATCTTCCTATATATTATTTCATTTGTTTTTCAAAACACCCTTTGAGATGGGCAGATCATTTTACCAATCACTTGAGATCACTCACTCAATTTTTCATAATTTTTCATACCTACTGAGTTCCTCCACTCAAAAAATGTTAACCATAAGTAAGACTAAAAATCCAGGAGAGCTTGTCAGTAATATACTAGTAAACACTAAACCATAAACTATAGGCTTACACAACCCAGTGAAGCACAATAGGGTCGCTAGAACTATTACATTCTCTCCTGATGAAATTCACATATCACACAAAAAGGTGGCCCTGCCCCCACAAAGCAAGAAATGACAGACTGAGGATGCTACTCCCAAGTGAAAAGAATGGCATCACACAATCAAATTTTCTTTTTGAATATATCAAACTGATATCAGTACCAAAATATATTTGAGACAATCTAGATTTTTAAAAAGAGGCCCTGAAAGGTTAAATTTTATCAACTTCCCATAGTTAGTTATTAGCAGAATCAAGGCTGGAACTCACTTCTAACCTTGAGCCCCAAAATTAGCATTTTGTAAACAATGTGAAAGAATAGTTCATCAAAATGTTAAAAAATATTTTTGAGATTAGTTGTTTGTCAGTTGCTTCATTTGCTATTGTTTTCTCCCATTCAGAAGGCTGTCTTTTCACCTTACTTATAGTTTCCTTTGTTGTGCAGANACCTTGAGCCCCAAAATTAGCATTTTGTAAACAATGTGAAAGAATAGTTCATCAAAATGTTAAAAAATAAAAATATCTGTGGCCAATAAATTAAAAGTCAAAGAATTTCTGTAATTCACCAGTCTACCTGAGAATTTAATTAATGGGAGTGTAAGGAAATCACCCTACTCACATAAGCAGCTGGTGGGAAAAAGTAAAATAATATAGATATAGATGATATATCATCTATATAGATATATAGATAGTCATATCTTTTAAAATGTACAAATATCCATACCTTTCCATTCACCAATCCTGTTTCTAGGATGAACACTGAATTATTTATAAGGTTGTTTAATGAAAGTAATAACAAATTGAAAAAAAAACCATAAATGTCCACCTACACTAAATTGATAAAATGAACTTCTATCTCTCATTAAAATGGAACACTGTAGCACCAGGAAAAAATCATACTTCAAAAAATAGCATGTGAGATGGGAATATGCTATGGGCATATTTTGAAACATTTATATATGCTTTTAGTATATTTGATATAAAAAGGGTTTATTAGGTATGATCCTAATTAAGGTAGTGTTTGTGAGTAAGCATATTTAGCAAATAGATAGACATTAATGACATATAAAAAGACACTACATCCATTTATGATAAAAAAACACTCTAAGTGGGTATAGAGAGGATATAGCATAAGAAAGGTTATATGTATCACTTTAGAGATATTTATTTTGAAATAAAATATAAAAAAAGAAAGGCCAGAGAAGACAAACCTACACCAACATCATACTCAGTGCTGAGAAGCTAAAAGCATTTCTTCTAAGATGAGGAACAAGACAAGCATTCTTGTCAAGAATTCATTCTCACCACTTACATTCAACACAGAATTGGATGTCTTAGCCATAGCAATAAGATAAGAAATAAAAGGAACCCAAATTATAAAGGATTAAGTAAAACTGTCACATTGCAGATGACAGGACAGTATATATGAAAATGTCACCAAAAGACCACCAGAAAACTTTTTAGAACTAATAAATGAATTCAACGAAGTCATAAGATACAAGGTTAACACAGAAATCTGTTGCCTTTCTATACACTAATACTGAACTATCAGAAAGAGAAATTTTTAAATATCCCATTTACAATGGCATAAAGCATTATGCCATAAATCAAAAAGCATAAAATAACTAGGAATATATCTAACTACTTAGGCCAAAGACCAACATTTGGAAAACTGTGAGACATTGATAAAAAGAAACTCAAGAAGACCCAAACAAATGGAAAGATATACCACTTCCATGAATTGGAAGAATCATGGTCATCTGTTAAAGGGACCATAACTACCCAAGGCAATCTACAGATTCGGTGTAATCGCTATCAAGACGCCAATGGCATTTTTCACACATCTAGTATAAATCATTCTGAAATTTATATAGAGACACAAAAGCCTCTGAACAGCAAAGAGAATCTTGAGGAAGAAGACCAAATCTAGAGGTAGCACACGCCCTAATTTCAAACTAGACTACAAGGCTATAGCCCTCAAAGCACTGATATAGCCATAAAAACAAACACATGTATCAGCTGAACAGGATGGAAAGCCCAGAAGACAATCCACATGCATTTGGTCAATTACATGTGAGGTTACAAATTACTCCAAAGGGGGCACAAATATACACTCTCTTTAAGAAGAGAGTGTGTTCAATAAATAAGAGCCTCTTCAATAAATGGTGTTGGGGAGAACTGGACGGTCACATGCAAAAGCATGAAATGGGATGACTTTCTCAAACCACATATAAAAATAAACTAAAAAGGGTTAAAGACTTACATAAGACTTCAAGCCATAAAACTCCTAGAAGTAAACACAGGCAGTACACTCTTTGGCATTGGTCTCAGGGATATTCTTTTTGGATGTGGTTCCTCGGGCAAGGGAAACAAAAGCAAAAATTAACAAATGGGATTACATTGAATAAAAAAGCTTCTATACATTGAAGGAAACTATCAAGAAAATTAAAAGGTAGCCTACTGAATGGGAGAAGATGTTTCCAAATAATATACCTGATAAATGGCTAATATTCAAAATATACAAAAAATTCATACAACTCAACAATGACAAAAAACAACAAGATCGAATAGGTAGGCATTTTTCCAAAGAAGACATGTAACTGGCCAAAAGACACATGAAAAGATCTCAGCATCACTCATAATCAGGGAAATGTGAATCAAAATCATGAGACATCACCTCACATCTGTTAAAATGGCTATTATCAAAAAAACAACAAATAAGTGTTTGTGAGGATATGGAAAAGGGAACCATAGTATACTATTGGTGGGAATGCAAATTGCTATATTCATTATGGAAAACAGTATGGAGGTTCCTCAAAAAACTAAAAATAGAACCTCCAAACAATCCAGCAATTCCACTTCTGGGTATGTATCCAGAGAAAAACAAAAACACTAATTTGAAAAGATATGAATCTTTATGTTCATTGCAGCATTATTTACAAAAGCCAAGATATGTGAACAAAGGGTCCACGAATGGATAAAGAGGGTATATTATACACAATGGAGTATTATTCAGCCATAATAAGAATGAAATCTTGCCATCTGCAACGATATATATGGATCTAGAAGGTATCATACTCAGTGAAGTAAGTCAAACAGAAAAAGGCAAATACCATATGATTTCACTTATAAAAACAAAAACAAAACAGAAACAGGCTCACAGAGAAAAAACTGCTGGTTGCCATAGGGGAGTAGAGGGGAGAGGATGGGTAAAATAGTGAGAAAGATGAAGGGATACAAATTAACAGTTTCAAAATTAATAACTTATGGGGATATAATGTATAGCACAGGGAATACAGTCAATAAGAGTACAAGTTCATGCAGTATGAGATGGTAATTAGGTTTATCATTACCATCTAATACTGATATTATAATAGTATAATATATACATAATATGACATGATAATAGGTTTATCATGGATCATCCAAAAATAGAGTTCCAGAAAAACATCTATTTCTGCTTTATTGACTATGTCAAAGCCTTTGACTGTGTGAATCACAATAAACTGTGGAAAATTCTTAAAGAGATAGGAATACCAGACCACCTGACCTGCCTCTTGTGAAACCTGTATGCAGGTCAGGAAGCAACAGTTANGATTACCCAGTGGATTTTGGCAACTTGACCCTGCCCTTATATAAATAACTGTTCCACCAGTCATCCAAGCAAAGGCAAAACAAAGCAAAGGAATGAGTCTCTCTCGGCTGATCCACATACGCCCATCTCTCCCTCACACGAATCCTGTCATGTACTTGCCTTCACTTTGCTTTGGTCCTGTCCATGGCCACTTCATGGCCTCATCTGCGTTTCTCAGTGATCACAAAACCAAAATGTACCTTTGGAAAACACACTACTGATACTCATGTGCTTAGTTGTTGAGTCATGTCTGACTCTTTGTGACCCGATGGACTGGAGCTCGCCAGGCTCCTCTGTCTATGGAGAGTCAGGAGATCTTCCCGACCAAGGGATTGAACCCAGATCTCCTGCACTGCAGAAAGATTCTTTACCAGCTGAGTCACAGTATGTCTCAAAAAAGCGACGAGCATACCCCAGACATCCCTGTTTGCACTCTGATACCATTATTTTAGACATTTTCATTTCTTCCCATGTGCCAGCACTAGACCCTATACAAAACAAACCGGAGACAGATATGTGAGGGAAAAAATGGAATAAAGTGCTGCAATTGGCATGGTAACATTATGTACATAGTTCAATGAAAAGTAAAGGAGAAAAACGTCAAGTTTATCTAAATAAGGGCAGCAAGCTCATTACTATAAGCTATGTGTTCATATTCATCTTTTAATGACCTTCAAAGTCTTCTTTCATTCTAATATATTGAGATTTTAGGGTTGGGTGACTAACCATTTTATTAAGATTTTTCTGATGTGCACCATTTTTAAAATTTTTATTGAATTTGTTACAATATTGATTCTGTTTTATGCTTCGGTATTTTTGGCCACAAGGCATGTGGGATTGGACCTGCCCCCTGACTTAGAAGACAAGTCTTAACCACTGAACCTCCAGGGAAGTTCCTCCAACCACTTTTCTAGCCTTGATATATGCTTTTTCCATCCACAGCACTGTAGATCTGACCTAAAATACAGAGCAAGTATTCATACTACAACATTTTATTAATACTGTATTATTAATGCAAATAGCATTTAATTAAATTATTGATATATATTAAATGATATTAATTAATGACTATATTAATTAAATGATTGCTATTAAGTTAAATTAATTAAATGATTGGAACACAAAGCTGGTAACACTCCTCTCTTATACCATCTACCTACCTCTTCTGGGGGTATGGTGAATATTTGTCTTGTCTGTGGTAATCCAGCATGCATTTGAACACTACTCTTTTGAACATTCTCACACATACTGACTGTTGTCTCTGCTTGCACCAGAGTCATGCAATGCACCCACACGAGACTTTAGTCTGGGAAGCCGGTGATTTGAGAAAACAGACGCAGATGTAACATGCATCTTTCTGTAAGCATGGCAGCAGAAGTATCTGGGTTTTCAGGGTCAGAAAACCCAAAACTTCTTGAACTCGGTCCAGTATCATCCTTGGAAGTTGCAATGTCCAGAACAAAATGTGACACTCACAGCAGGTGGAGGGGAACTTGGTGTCTTTGCTAGGGTAGCCACCAAGGTCTGGCCTGAGTACCGTTTCTGGCTATGCAGTGGCTGAACCAGCCTCCCTAGGTCACACGTAGATTCTTTGATGGGCCAAATGTATTTTATTTTAATAAATAAGCTTCTTTCCTGCAGGGTTAAGCTAAAATGAATTTTATTGTTTGGTACACTGACATACTTCCAAGGGCTGCTGATCATGGAGTGAGCCTCCCAGTAGGGACAACTGATTCCAAGCATCCCTGATCATCACAGAGCAGTACCTGAGGGTTGCTGGCTCTCTGAGCACTGCTTTCCCAACAGTGGAACATGGCTCAACAGCTGAGTCAGCTTTTGGAAACAACTACGTTCCTTTGTTCTTGGGTACACACACCCATTCACTCCCTTGCTCTAAACCTTAGCACACAACACTATTAATATTCTTTACCTCAAGAAGTATCTGTATCTCCCTACTATTTATCTTCTGCCTCTAAGCCAATTCTCTCTACATTATAAAATGTTTTTCCAAGTTCACAGTGACTAATTTGATAGTTATGTTTGAAAATATTTCCAAAGAGTTTTTGAAAGTCTTACTGAGGTATTTAAACTTCCCCTAATAGACCCGGTCATTTCATTCAGAAAAAAATTCTCAAAGGGAAGTCACATTTACTTAATGGATTTATTCTGTTAAAGTGTTTGTTCCATGAGTCTATTCATAATTATAGATCCTGCTGACCGATGTGACATCTCCTGGTTCCTTCAGTAATATTAGCTTTAATGGCTTACTTTTTGTATAATATAATTTTTTAATAGCAGTTGAGTATTTTCATCTACAAACAAATCTCCACAGGTGATCACTTTTTAAAATAAATATAATTTGCATATGCAGAAATATATACACTAATTTGTACTGTATCATAATTTATCAAGACAGAGTTGAAAGTTGCTTTCATACTATATATGAAAGGCAATATTACTGAGCTAAGTGTACTATAAGTGAAAGGGAGATGAGAGGTTATACTGATTAAGAAAACAAATTATTCTCAAGGCTGTGAGTAGCCTCTATTTACATATGAAATACTGTACCAGCTCAAATCCATGACATCTCATACCACATATCAAGAATACATGTGGGACTTCCCTGGTGGCTCAGTGGTAGAGAACCCGCCTGCCAGTGCAGGGGACATGGGTTCCATCCCTGCTCTGGGAAGATCCCGCAGGCCTTGGAAGCAGTTAAGCCTATGCACCAGCTACTGAGCCCATGCGCTCACACCCTGGAGCCCATGCTCCACAGCAAGAGGAGCAACTTCAGCGAGAAACCCGAGCACCACTAGAGAGTAGCGCCCAGAGAAGGCCCATGTGCAGCGATGGAGATCCGGCACAGCCAGAGTAAATAAATTAAAAAAAAAAAAAGTATGTGTGATACCTATGGCTGATTCACGTTGATAGGTGGCGGAAACCAGCACAACATTGTAAAGCAGTTTCCTCTAATTAAAAATAAATTTTTAAAAAAGAATATGTGTGGATGCTACAATATACAGAAAATAGATAATAAGGACCTACTGTGTAACACAGAAGAACTCTACTCAGTATCTCAATAATCTATAACAGCCTATATGGAAAAACAATCTAAAAGAGTGGATATATGTGTATATATGTGTGTGTATGAGGATATATGTGTGTGTGTGTGTGTGTATATATATATATATATATAAACTGACTCATCTGGATATACTACAGAAATCCATTGTAAATCCAATAAAGTTTTTTTTTAAATAAAGAGTATGTGTGAGTGATTTTACAACATCACTACCACTTCAGATATTTGTCAACAATTACTGTTTGTTGACAAATTAGTAACTTCTGCTTTTCTGTTTGAGATTCCTATAAGTTCAACTTCAGAGAGTGTGCCCTAAAAAACAAAAAAAACACATGATACAGGAATTAAGTAGGAACTGACCCAAGGACACATTCCTTCACTGGCCACAGACACTCACTTTCTTCAGTGAGAGCTAAAAGTTGGAGCCTAGAATGGAGGCAGAGATTACAAATACTAAGAAGCATTCATCAAAGTACACATGGGGGATCTTGGCACTAATTCTTTATGTCATTGGTATGAATATAGGTCATACCAGTAGCATGAAGAATTATGGGGAAAAATCAAAATTTAGCATCTAACACCTAGAAAAAAGATCAATACTGATATATAACCTCAAGACAATATGGGAATAACAACAACAATTGGCTGCATAGGACATACTAAGCATTTCTGTAAGAGATTTATAAATATTACTTCATTTAATCCTACAAAAACACTAAGATATATCTGCCTAATCCTGTTTTACAAATGAGGTACATAAGAGTACTAAGTGTATGACCTTGATAAAGGTCATACATTTGGTACCATTGAAGACAGGCCTCAAAGTGAGGCAACCTAAACCCAGAGCCTATTTATGATTTACTGTGTTGTCTTTCTATTTACCCTCCTGGGTCCTTGAAATGATACATCTAAGGTTTCTAAGCATGTGCTTGAAGTTGTGGGGACAAAGAGGGAAAGGGGAAATGCTTAGAGAAATATCTACCTTAAAGACATTTTCTACTTTGGGAATTTGAGTGACATTGTGTGTGCTCAGTCAGGCAGTCATGTCTGACTCTTTTCGACCCATGTAGCCCACCAGGTTCCTCAGTCCATGGAATTTTCCAGGCAAGAATACTAGAGTGGGTTGCCATTTCCTTCTCCAGGGGATCTTCCTGACCCAGGGATCAAACCCTTGTCTCTTGAATCTCCTGCATTGGCCAGCAGATTCTTTACCACTATGCCACCTGGGAAGCCCCATGAGTGACATTACCCCTAAGTTAAAAAATTGTGACTCAATGTTACTCAAATATTAGTAATACATATTCTGGTAAAATATGCTTCCAGGTGTTCAAGCTAATTGCCTTTTGGGGGACTGGCTTTTTCAGAGCTCTCATGATATTTTTAGCTGTGTTCCCTATTTGCATAACAGAATGAACAAGAGGCTACTGCTTTAATAATCAAGCAATTCTCAATAATTAGCCACTTGTTTCAACATCAAATGTTTCTCACCTGCAGTATACAGACTCTAGAATTTCTTAAAGTGTGTTTGCAAGGCTCATCAAGCTGTCCTGCACCACAATGAATATCATGCACTTGACCCCATTAACTACATATTTCACATGTACGTGTAGATCATTACCTGCTTACTAGACTCCACAGAGTGGCTGCAACTGTGAAGAAAGCATCCGTGGTAAGAGAAACTTCCCAAAGGAAGGAAAGCAGATCACTTCCATGAGTACAGTTCCAGGTCATCATCAACTCAACAAATGTGTATTGAGTGCTATTTTGTAGTACAAGTAAGGAAGAGAACAGTAGGAATAAACATAGACCTTATGATACACCGATAACTCTTATAATTAAGAAGGTAAAGACATTGTAAGAACCCAGCAAAGGTATTTAGATGGAAAATAAAGAGTGTGTGAATCACTCTCTGGGATTGGATAGGGAAGTGCTTCCAAAATAAAAGCCACTTAAATCAAATTTAAGAGTGAGAGGGCTTTCCTGTTGGTCTAGTGGTTAAGAATTAGCCTTGCAATGCAAGCGATCCCTGGTCGGGAAGATCCCACACATGGAAGAGCAACAAGGCCCGGGCACTACAACCACTGAGCCAGCGCTCTAGAGGCTGTGAGCTGAAACTGCTGAACCCACGTGCTGTTACTAGCCCATGAGTGCCTAGAGCCTGTTCTCCACAACGAAAGAAGTCATTGCAATGAGAAACCCAAGAACCGCATCAAAGAGTAGTGCCCACTTGCTGCAACTAGAGAAAGCTCTCATGCAGCAATGAAGACCCACCACAGCAAAAAATAAATAAATCTCTTTTTTAGAAAAAGAGTGAAAGGTCTGCCCTAGATAAACAGGATTCCAAACCCAGAGAATATAACCAACAACTGTTCTTAGAAAATAACATCAAAACAGCAAACTACAGGTTGGTTGGTGTGACTGAATAACAGTGTACATGTGGGGGTGTGATGAATGATGGCGCTCGAAAGACTTGCCAAAGCCTGGATTCCAAAAGCTCCTTGTCCCAATAACTACATGCTATGAATTAGTCACTGTTATTCTCTGATGCTCACATATCCCCTTAAAAATAAATAAATACATGCCAAGGAGAAAAATTAGACAACTACTGCATGGATTCTGACTAAGCATGGAAGACTGAACAAACAGAAGATTCAGGAAATGAAAATACTAATATAAATGGACTAAAAAAGAATGATTAACAAATAAAAAGTGAATGATCCACAGGACAACAGAAATGGAATGAATACAGCAGTCAATGAGAGTTAACAAAATTTTAAAATACAGAAAGCAAATGAATGGATGATAACCAATGTATCAGATCTGGAACTGTTGAGTGGGTTCAAATGAAGAACAAATATGACCCATGACCAGCTGTACTGCAGAATCCCATAAAAGACAGGAATTGGAGGCAAAGAGTATTTATGAAAGTGGGTAGGAGGGATGGAGCACGTACCACTCCTGCATCTTGGAAGAAGATGGAACGTCTGTCACAGAAAATGCAAACCGAAAGTCTCTGAAAAAGCACAGTGGAGGGAGATCACAAAGGGATGACATAAAAAATCTACATGCTGTAGGATTACTGCCCTAGGCTTCCAGAATGCTGGCAGCCAAACCTCCACCTCAAAAACAGGATGGGAAAAGATCCATCTCTGGGGAATTCCCTGGTGGTCCCATGGTTAGGACTTTCACTGCTAGGGCCCAAGTTCTATCCCTGGTTGGGGAACTAAGATTCCCACATGTGGTAAGGCATGGCCAAAAAAAAAGTAAAGTGAAAATAAAGACCTAGGACTTGATCCTGTATCTAGATAGCCATATAAAAAGCACTCTGAGGATATTCTACGAAAAAAAAAAGATTGATACAACTTTGAGGGGTGTGAGTGGGACATCCCAGGCAGAAGGCACAGCTTGCAAAGATATATAGTCAGGAAGGACTATGGCAAGTCTCAGGTATGGTAAGAGCTTCAGTGTATTTGACCAATGGGATGCCTGGGATGGGTAAGAGTGAGAAATGATGGGCCAAGTACCAGGTCCACCCATGATATATTTCTAAGCTGAGGAGAGGTCATTGCATGTTATATATAAGAAGGGAGTTTCCACAGAAGAAGGACATGATCAGATTTAGAAAGACAATGCTGATTGCAGTATAAAAGTTAATCAGGATTGAGGTAGAATGTAATAATGAGAAAGACTAGAGGACAGTGACTTTCTTATCTCTAGGAGGAAAACTGGACACTGAACTAGGGCAATCGTAGTAGAATAAGGAGGAGAGTTGGCATTCGAGAGACATTTATAAACATCAATTTTTTTCCTGCAAGATTTTTTTTTTTGAAATATACATTCAACTTTATTTCATTAGAAAAACTTACTTAAGCCACATGATGGCCAAAATGCCCATGTCCTAAGCAGGCATTGCCATTCCCCTGCCCACCTCAGACCAATAACCACACACAGACTTGCTAAGTGGGAGGAAGAACTTTAAAAATGTAAAAATGAGAACAGGACACAGAAGACTCCACCTTTCCCCTTCCTACAGCCAACCCTCACATCTCTTAACTGTTACCTGCACACAGAGGAGCTCTCATGAGAGAAAAGCTGAATACCAACCAAAGTGACCATAAGACACCCAGGTCCAAAGGAATTCTTGGCAGATGCTTAGAAAGTAGGGTGGAAAATAACACCATCTCCCAACAGCTAAAGTTGCAGCACAAGTACTCATCTAAGAGAAGACAAAGCCAGGCTGCTCAGGACATCAAAGCGGACGGCTGACTGGGGAAGAGAGTGAGATCACTCCATTCCACAGCCACCGGCGACCCACTCACATCTGTGATAAAACAGGCCTTTTCCAGAACAAGGAGTATCCAGATGAANAGATGCTTAGAAAGTAGGGTGGAAAATAACACCATCTCCCAACAGCTAAAGTTGCAGCACAAGTACTCATCTAAGAGAAGACAAAGCCAGGCTGCTCAGGACATCAAAGCGGACGGCTGACTGGGGAAGAGAGTGAGATCACTCCATTCCACAGCCACCGGCGACCCACTCACATCTGTGATAAAACAGGCCTTTTCCAGAACAAGGAGTATCCAGATGAAGAGGCCCTTTGAGGGCCTAGTAACAGTTTGTTCTCTGATAACACTGACATTAAGATTGCCTGCCCAGAAACTGGTAGAGCTGGAGGTATTTTGGACACTGTTCTAAGGTCGTAGCTGGTGGAGGGAGGTCTTATCACACCACTCTGGGTAGATGGCCTGGAAGGCCCTTGGGGGCTCTTTGTTGGGAAGCTGACCTCTGGTGGCCCAATAGCTCCCAGGAGATGGGCTCTCCAGTAAGCCCTCCAGGGACTTCATTAGAGTGATGGGTTTAATGAAGATGGAGAACAGGGTCAGCACCCCACCTAAGAGAAAGACGTTCAACATATGCTTCATGGTGGCTCCAAGGATCCCACTCCTTAACAGAGCAGTAGAGTTGCCTTCTGCTTCTGGACGGCCTCTGGGTCCTCCAGGAGGAACGGCCAGGAGCAGCCTGCTTGCTGTAATAATGGGTCACACGGAATCAGAAGGAAAGACAGTTAATGAAATATCAACCCATACGCCTCTCTGTAGATAAAAGTGCAGTTCTCAGTGAAAACTCATTTATTTTTAAAATAAATTTCATGTAAAAAGCAAAGGAGAAAAGGAAAGATATAAGCATCTGAATGCAGAGTTCCAAAGAATAGCAAGAAGAGATAAGAAAGCCTTCCTCAGAGATCAGTGCAAAGAAATAGAGGAAAACGACAGAATGGGAAAGACTAGAGATCTCTTCAAGAAAATTAGAGATACCAAGGGAACATTTCATGCAAAGATGGGCTTGATAAAGGACAGAAACAATATGAACCTAAGAGAAGCAGAAGATATTAAGAAGAGGTGGCAAGAATACACAGAAGAACTGTACAAAAAAGATCTTCACCATCCAGATAATAATGATGGAGTGATCACTCACACTCACCTAGAGGCAGACATCCTGGAATGTGAAGTCAAATGGGCCTTAGGAAGTATCACTACAAACAAAGCTAGTGGAGGTGATAGAATTCCAGTTGAGCTATTTCAAATCCTGAAAGATGATGCTGTGAAAGTGCTGCACTCAATATGCCAGCACATTTGGAAAACTCAGCAGTGGCCACAGGACTGGAAAAGGTCAGTTTTCATTCCAATCCCAAAGAAAGGCAATGCCAAAGAATGTTCAAACTACCGCACAACTGCACTCATCTCACATGCTAGTAAAGTAATGCTCAAAATTCTCCAAGTTAGGCTTCAGTAACACATGAACTGAGAACTTCCAGATGTTCAAGCCGGTTTTAGGAAAGGCAGAGGAACCAGAGATCAAACTGCCAACATTTGCTGGATCATGGAAAAAGCAAGAGAGTTACAGAAAAACATCTATTTCTGCTTTATTGACTATGCCAAAGCCTTTGACTGTGTGGATCACAATAAACTATGGAAAATTCTACAAGGGATGGGAATACCAGAACACCTGACCTGCCTCCTGAGAAACCTGTATGCAGGTCAGGAAGCAACAGTTACAGTTAGAACTGGACATGGAACAACAGACTGGTTCCAAATAGGAAAAGGAGTACGTCAAGGCTGTATATTGTCACCCTGCTTATTTAACTTAAACGCAGAGTACATCATGAGAAATGCTGGGCTTGTAGAAGCACAAGCTGGAATCAAGATTGCCGGGAGAAATATCAATAACCTCAGATATGCAGATGACACCACACATATGGCAGAAAGTGAAGAGGAACTAAAGAGCCTCTTGATGAAGGTGAAAGAGAGTGAAAAAGTTGGTTTAAAGCTCAACATTCAGAAATGAAGATCACGGCATCTGGTCCCATCACTTCATGGGAAATAGATGGGGCAACAGTGGAAACAGTTGCTGACTTTATTTTGGGGGGCTCCAAAATCACTGCAGATGGTGATTGCAGCCGTGAAATGAAAAGACACTTACTCCTTGGAAAGAAAGGTATGACCAACCTAGACAGCATATTAAAAAGCAGTAACATTGTTTTGTCAACAAAGGTCCGTCTAGTCAAGGCTATGGTTTTTTCCAGTAGTCATGTATGGATGTGAGAGTTGGACCCTCAAGAAAGCTGAGCACCAAAGAATTGATGCTTTTGAACTGTGGTGTTGGAGAAGACTCTTGAGAGTCCCTTGGACTGCAAGGAGGTCCATCCAGTCCATCCTAAAGGAGATCAGTTCTGGGTGTTCATTGAAAGGACTGATGTTGAAGCTGAAACTCCGATACTTTGGCCACCTGTTATGAAGAGCTGACTGATTGGAAAAGACCCTGATCCTGGGAAAGATTGAAGGCAGGAGAAGAAGAGGACGACAGAGGATGAGATGGTTGGATGGTATCACCGACTCAATGGACATGAGATTGGGTAAACTCCAGGAGTTGGTGATGGACAGGGAGGCCTGGCATGCTGTGGTTCATGAGGTCACAAAGAGTCAGACACGACTGAGTGAGTGAACTGAACTGATACAACTTTTTCCCTTTTAAAAGACTTAAAAGTACTCCAAGAGTTNTCCAGGAGTTGGTGATGGACAGGGAGGCCTGGCATGCTGTGGTTCATGAGGTCACAAAGAGTCAGACACGACTGAGTGAGTGAACTGAACTGATACAACTTTTTCCCTTTTAAAAGACTTAAAAGTACTCCAAGAGTTCCACTAAGACAAGAAACTCCACTTTCCTTTTAACAAATTACACATCTAATCTGTCCCCCCTTATTACTATAATACTAATCAATAAAATAATCTTACTTGCATTTGGAAAATACGAAGTTAATACACAATAGTTGAATTAGGCTCAACCTTTTTCCAAGACTTGGAAGAATTTCATTCATAGTTTCAGTTCCTGATCCTTCTGAATTCTCATCTCATCAACATCACTCTTCCTTCATCTCTGGATTGATGGAATATTCTTTATGGACTGGATATAATGGAGTAAGGGAAGGCAAAGAGGCAAGGAGGAATCTTCCATTTCTTGCTTAAGAAACAGGAATGAAGATGATGCCATGAACTAAAGTAGGGAACATGACAGAACTAATCGCTTTGCCAAGGGAAAAGAAGAGTCGGTTTTGAGATACCACGTCTAAAAGTTCCCACAAGACATCTAGGAAGAGATGTTCTATAGAAAGTTGGAAATTATCTACAATCCAAGAAAGAGAATGCACCGAGAGGTACAGATTTGAGTCAAATTTTTGAAAAATCAAAAACTCTTGAGTACCACATTCATAACGAAGCCACGGTAAGAACTGCAGGCAACAGAGGAGGCAAACACCACGACTCTCAGAGCTCTGTGCCCAGGGATGGCATCACAAAACTCTCAGAGCCCTTTCTTGCTAAACCCAAATGAGATTTCAGAAACCTCAGTACTGCTCTTCCAACACCTACAACCTACCAACCAGAGGCACTTTAGGTAAAAATCCATTCGTCTCTAGAGAATAGACGTGTAGACATGGGGCAGGGGGTAGGATGAACTGGGAGACTGGGATTGATGCATGCACATTGCCATGTGAAAAATAGCTAGTGGGAGGCTGCTGTACAGCACACGGAGCTCAGCTCAATGCTCTGTGATGACCTAGAGGGGAGGGATAAGGAGTGGGGTCGGGGAGACCCAAGAGAGAAGGGATATATGTATACATACAGCTGATTCACTGTTGTATATAGCAGAAACTAACAACATTGTAAGGCAACAATACCAGTTTTTTAAAGCTCATTTCTTTTTCTGATGTAAGGCATCATGAATCAGAAAAAAAAAAAAATAGTTTCTTTGTGTTTTCCCAACACCACCATGCCTGGCACATAGCAGGCACTCAACAAGTATTTGATTGGCTTTGGTGATCTGAATTTTCATATCATATTTTCACTCCTGGAAAAAAAGCCTATGGAAAATAGTTGGTAAGATTTTGCTTTCATTTTCAAATAAATTAACAAGGTTTAAAGAGAGAAGAAACAACATTTGGCAAATAATATTTCAATAACCATTTTAATGCCATCAGAATGATTTCATCATTTCCCAGGAAATTTGCAAAGTATTACTGAATAGTCACATCACTTCCTGAAATTTCATGCAGCTGGAAATCCTGCTGGCTCCAAAAACAGGAAAACAGCTTTTTCTCTTTTTATTGGATTTACACACTTTTCAAAAATATTATAATTCTTCTGTCCTCAACACTGTCTCAAGAGTCATTAAGAATCACATTCTCATTTAGTTTAGCTAGCTGTTTGGAACACCACTTACTTCCTGCCTCTAAGTATCCCTTCTCTATAATAGGTTTTAAATTAAGATCACAAAACAACTCTGGCAGCTTATCTATAGCAACAACATCCATAAAACATCATTTGTTCCATTTCTTCACTTAATTCTTCTTTAACTGAAAGATGGGCACCATGGATTTGAAGCTATTGTCATGGAATACATCATTGAGAGCTTCCTCTCAGATGGTGAGTAATATACAGCACTGGCCTTCTAATGCATTGCTGACCTGACCTAACCATAGAACTATAATATTCTCCCATTCATCGAAGCACTACATAAATTGTACAGTCTTTCAGCAGCCAAATCCAAAGAGAAACACAAGCTTCACTTGAGTGCTATTGTCTTAGTCACAAATGGCTATTCCCAGATATGAACACACACACAGTCCATAGATGACCTGAAGCTCCTTAGCACTTGGTCTGTACTTTCAAATACATCTCACCTCCACTGCCCCAGGCCTTGCGATTGCCATGAGTAACTTAGAGCATACCCAGCTTCCCTTGAAGGAAAAAAAAAAAAAACCTCAGTCAAAACAACATACCTGGACTTCTTTGTTAACATATGATTCAGACCTGGGCCCTCTAGCCAAATCAAGCTGTTTACCTAACAAACTAATTTGTACAAAGATATTAATGTTACCAGATTATGCGTTTTCCATACCATATGTATTTGAAGCTTACTAGGGGAAGTCAGAGGTGTCCCTTGTAGCTCAGTTGGTAAAGAATCTGCCTGCAGTCCAAGAGACCTGGGTTTGATCCCTGGGTCAGGAAGATCCCCTGGAGAAGGAAATAGCAACCCACTCTAGTATCCTTGTCTGGAAAATCTCATGGACAGAGAAGCTTGATGGGCTGCAGTCCATGGGGTTGCAAAGAGTCGGCCACGACTGAGCAACTAACACACCCACAGAGGGGAAGCCAGAAATGACAGAGCCTGCAGTTAAGTGGCCGCTGGTGGGAATGTAGGGGAAAGAAAAATCACTGAAGGTTATCAGCTTAGGAGTTGGCTATCCATTTAGTCTACCCACACATAGGTATTCACCTTGTCCAACATCCACTAAGGGAAAAACACGGGACAGAAGATAAGAATAAATCTTAGTTGTCAGAATTCCATTCAATTCCCTCAGATGGTCAAGAATCTGCCTGCAATGTGGGAGATCAGGGTTTGATCCCTGGGTCAGGAGGATCTCCAGAAGGGAATGGCAATCCACTCCAGTATTCTTGCCTGGAGAATTGCATGGACAGAGGAGCCTGGCGAGCTACAGTCCATGGGGTCACAAGAGAGTCAGACACAACTGAGAAACTAACACTTTCACTTTCCAGTAACTATATTGATGTAGTCCCTGAATATGGCCTCTACTTTCAAGGATCTTAATAGTCTGGGACGCCCAGGCATGCGTCAGTCTGTCTTTATTTATTTAGCTGTGCCAGGTCTTTGTTGTGGCACTTGGGCTTCTCTAGTTGTGCTGTGCAGGCTTAGCTGCACTATGGCACGTGGAAATCTTAGTTTCCTTCCAGGGGGAAAACCTTCATCCCCTGCACTGGTAGGCAAATTCTTAACCACTGGAGCACCAGGGAAGTCCTTAGGTATCAGTCTTCAAATCAAAGCATCTATAACTTACATCCATGAGTGCAGAGTGCAGAGACCTTCTGGCAACTATAAACTCAGTGTCTTGCACTGAGCTCACTAAAGGTCAATGAATGAATACTAGCAGTTCAGTCGCTCAGTCGTGTCCGACTCTTTGAGACCCCATGAATCGCAGCACGCCAGGCCTCCCTGTCCATCATCAACTCCCGGAGTTCACTCAGACTCACGTCCATCGAGTCAGCGATGCCATCCAGCCATCTCATCCTCTGTCCTCCCGTTCTCCTCCTGCCCCCAATCCCTCCCAGCAGTATGGTCCTCCAAATGTTTCTTAGCCCATTTTCCCTTCTATAAAATAGGAAGGATAACATTCAGTTCACAAGATTTTTATGTAGATCAAACAACACCCAGATGAGTTCCTTTGACACAGAGAGCTTGCAACATATAGATAATCCAGATCCAAATACAAGGACACAGAGTAGATGAGGAAAATTAATAGTAGAACAGCAGATTTAGAACAATCTGTTTGAGAGGGATAATAATTAACTACACTTTGAACAAGGAGCTAATCAGGGAGGAAGTGAGAAAGCAAAGAACAGAGTCTTTAATTCCAGATATCCCCTGATAATCTAAATATGGTCATGAGGCATCACTTGTGATATGTGATCCTTAAAATGGACATGATAACACAACGGAGGAACATTCTGTTTTGTCCCTAGCACTCACAGTACTAACAAGTCATTAATTAATTCTGTGTCCTGGTTATCATTAAAGAGGTTCTAACCAACTAAAGAGTTATTTAAGACTAGTAAATGTGAAACATCAGCAAGAGAAATAAAAAACTTTCTCCAGGGCTTTGCTTAACTTTGAAATATTGGTGGTGGTATATGATAAAAACAGAGACATATAACTATCCTTCTCCAATAAAGATCCAAACAAGAATTCATTTTCAAGGCAATTTAATGGTTATCAAATACATTATTGTTTTAGGTACAATGTTGACACTAAATCATGCTGTTTTATTTGAATCACTATCTTACATAATCTAGTTTGTTACACAAAGTCCTACCATCCAATACACAAATACTTAAAATTGTTCCTCCAATAGAAGTAAAAACAATTGTACTGAATTATTACTTTCTTTCAATGGGTACACTTTAGGAATGTGTGAAATACTGAGCCAGAGCTGATGGTACAGTCAGTACCCTCAGAAGAAAGTCTTCTCCCAAATGACAGAGGATTTCACCAGACAAACAAATCTCATTAGCACCAGAGTTTAAATTTGGGATTAGCAGTTAAGCCCATAAGATTTGTGACAATGAAACATGTTTCTAGTTCTCATTTTGGAGCCTGAGAACAAGCAATATTTGAGCACAGTATACCTACTGTTTGGCCTGTCTTCCATTCCAATTCCTGAATTACAAGTCATGAAGAGAACATGGCACATAAATTGTTAAACTATCTGGTTTATCATAAGCATATTAATTTGCTCTTTCAACACATATTAATTAAGCACCTATTATGCCCAGGAACTTGACTAGTACAAAGATGAGCAAGATAAGAGCTTGTAAGGCATGCAAACATGGAAACAATTGCTCTGCAGCATTCAAAGCTTGACCATTGCTGAACAAAGTCGAATAGAAACAGAGTGATCATGAGGGTCAGGGAAGTTATTAAAAGAAGTGGTGACAATTAAGCTGAATATTCAAGAATCAACAGACTGTTTTTCAGACACCTGGGGGAAAAGGGAGATCACTCCAGTCAGCAAGAAAAGTAGTTCAAAGACATGAACTGAAATCAGCAACCTGATTCGGGGAACACCTGTCCCCAACAGGCAGAGTAAGAGGACGCAGGTGGATTAAAGTCAAATCACGAATGTTATTTATTAATTTATAAACATATATTTCTTGGGCATTTAACTATGTGCTGGAAATTATCCTAGATCACGTAGGTACATGGCAAATGAAATCCCTGCCCTAGATTCTAGCATCTGCTACATTAAAGAATGTAGACCTTAGTCTGAAACCAAGTTAAGCAGGAAATGTGGCACAAGCAGATTTAGAGAGGCAATTATTTCAATAGGGTGAAGAATGAACTGGAACATGGGAGGCTAGACACAGAAGGATGAGTCAGAAGGTTACTTCCGTAGAGCAGATGAGTCCTGCTTCTGCTACGTCTTCCATGAAACATCATGGTCTTCTCATCTGTGTATCTACAGCAGGAATTTGTAGAAAATGTTCACACCAAAATATCATTATTATTTGACTGAGTTCTCACAAGAGATGTGAGCTTTCTCTCAAACCTTAAATTTCTACACGAAGAGTATATTTTTGTTGGAGCCACATCATCTTGCACTACCAGCTACGTTCAGTCATTCTGACTCATTTCCTGAACTTTTAGTTGCTCCAAGACAACTTCGTTTTGTCCAAGAGAGTTGAGACAGAGCCAAGTAGACTACAGCCACCTATAAGGGCCCAGTGGATTCTCAATTTTCAGAGAACTTTCCAAAGAATGGACGAGCCAAGACTTCTGCAACCTAGAGAACGGGAACTAAACTGGTTTCCTTCCTCTAAACCAATCTTCCTGAGATGACTAGTCCCTCCCAAATCTATGATCTTCCAAACTACTGTCCACTTCATACATATCCCAGAGTCTCAAGACTTGCCCAAAGCCTTGAGAACCGTATGAGAGAGCCCTGGAAATGTAGTCTTTTGTCTATGCAACTTCACACATTTATATTTATTATTTCATTTGCTTCTTGGGGCAAGCAAAGGAATAAAGCCAATCATCTGTCATCAGACCCATTTTAAAGATGGAGAAGCTAAAACCAAGAGAGAGCAAGACTTTCACTCAAAGGTAAGTGTTCCTAAATAGTAGAATCGGAACAAGCATCCAGAGATTAGACTCCTGGACCACGGTCTTTGTTTTACCTCCACACTCCTAAGCATCAATCATTGCCTCTCTCCTGCTGTGTCTTCATGTGGGCATGCTCAGTCATGTCTGGCTCTTTGCAACCCCATGGCCTGTAGCCCACAAGCCTCTTCTGTCCATGGGATTTTCCAGGCAAGAATATTGTCAATAATCTCCCAGGCAAGAGTGGACTGTCATTTCCTACTCCACCTACCGTGCCTACATATCCACAAAACAATTCCTTGATCTCTTAATGTTGAGAAATAACCTCCCTTCTGTTAATCTAGACTTCAGGAATCAATCGCTCTTATTTTCTAAAGCTCAGACAAAGCCAGCTATATTCAACCACTAAATAAAAGCTCTTTGCTTTAATGATCCCCTTCATCTTACTCTCCAACCTCCTCAGAGCTGCTAAGTTGAGCCCTCATCAACCCACCTCAACCTCAGTAGGCTGCAGGCTATTTTCCCATCAAGACTGACATATTCAGTCAGCAAAAAGAACCAGCAAGATGCCAAACTCCATATCCGCCCTGGAAATGAACAAAAATGGGAAGCGAGCTGGCTGAGTTCGATGTCCCCTCACATTTATTATAAATTGTCTGCAAGAACTTGGTGAATTAGCAGTGACTCCATGCCAGGAACGCTTTGCCTCAGCCAATCTTGGAGCTGACTCTGCTAAACCTAGGCCACCTGAGGTCTTTCAAAAATAGGACTTCCACATGAAGTCCACACAGCTCAGCCACTGCTGCCAAGAACAGGCCCAGGGAGCTGGCTGGCAAGATTGGTGCTGATGTTAGTCTGCAGTTACAGGAGGCAACATCTGAAAGATGAAAAAAACTAAGTAGAAGTCAGAAAATCTAGATCCCTGACCACTTATAAGCCATGCAACATTAAGAAAGTCACTAGGAAGCAACCTAGATGTCCATTGACAGATGAATGGATAGAGAAGATGTGGCCCGTATATACAATGGAATATCACTCAGCCATAAAAAGGAACAAAATTGGGTCATTTGTAATGCTGTGGATGAACCTAGAGTCTGTCAAACAGAGTGAAGTAAATTAGAAAGAGAAAAATAAATATCATATATTAATGCATATAGACAGAATCTAGAAAGATGGTACAAATTAGTCTATTTGTAGGACAGGAACAGAGACACCATTCTGTTTGCAAGAACAGATGCAATATACATGTATAGAGAGCAAATCCTGGACACAGTCATGGAATCAGAGAAGCATTTCTTCTCCATCAGCATCTTTCCCTTCTCTGCAAACCACTGCCTCTGCCCCCAAAATGTGGTCCTGCACTACCCCCAGTGCCTAAAACCTCCCTGCTCTCTAGTGCCTCCTTTCCTATCAATGGGAAAATAAATGGATGCTAAAGCCTATAACCGCTTCTAACACATCACTGGAATTTTATTGTTGGTTGACTGATGATGGTGGGCTCTGTGATAAGCACTCAGGTCCCCTTTCAAGACTGAAGAGCTTATTCCCTAGTGGCTGTAAGAGATGCTGGCAGAGTCCTCAGCTCTCAACCCTCTTCAGGCCTTGACTTCAGCTGAAGACAACTTCATTATCCACAAACACAAGTTTGTGCACAACTTTACTGACCTTCTCACCTCAACTCAGAGCAACTCTGAAGGGCTTTCCTCCAGCTTCTGAGCTCCCCTAGAAGTTGGCTGGACCTCCCTGGTGGCTCAGACGGTAAAGCGTCTGTCTACAATGCAGGAGACCTGGGTTTGATCCCTGGGTCAGGAAAATCCCCTGGAGAAGGAAATGGCAATCCACTCCAGTACTATTGCCTGGAAAATCCCATGGACAGAGGAGCTTGGTAGGCTACAGTCCATGGGGTCGCAAAGAGTCAGACATGACTGAGCGACTTCACTACTACACTACGTGAAGACTGCATCTCAACCCAATTCTTTATCCAATACTTCTTCCTTCCCGTCTCCAATACTGGGCCCCCAAAACATGACCAGTAAGTTTCTTGCACACTAACGTCAGTCTCAGAATCTGCTTTGTTGGTACTAGTACCCTCTGAAAAAGCAGACATGAAGATGAGATTTTGGTATTTGAATATCCTCTGGCTGACTGGCAATGAGAAATCCATCACTGGTGGTGGATCTCAGATAACTTCAGGTCCCCCTACCTACTCCCTACCTACTCAACATGTAGCAGCGGGAGCCAGAAGAATATTATAGGACTAGATTCTAGGGAAGCTGGATCAAAGTAGTTGTTGTTTAGTCGCTAAGTCATTTCTGACTCTTTTGTGACCCCATGGACTATAGCACACAAGGTTCCTCTATCCACAGGACTTCCCAGGCCAGAATACCGGAGTGGGTTGCCATTTTCTTCTCCAGGGGATCTTTCTGACCCAGGGATTATACCCATGTCTCCTGCATTGGCAGGTGGGTTCTTTACACTGAGCCACCAGAGAAGCCCAAATCAAAATATACAGTGCAACTGTTATTTTCACTCATGGTGAACTAGGATGATACACCAGTGGACAGAAATAGATTAGCAGATACACTATATCAGGACTTGGAGAATATGAGGAAATAGACATTCTAAGAAAAATATAATTAGAGAAGTTCCTGGGAATTTATGTTCTGGAGAAAAAGAATGAAACTCTGGTGGTTATAAATCATTAACTGAACACTATATCTGAAATAAGTTGGAGGGCTCATATTTCCTGATTTCAAACTTACTATCAAAGATACAGTAATCAAGACAGGGTAGTATTGGTATAGAGATAGACATAAATCAATGGAATCCAGAAGATTAAATTCATACTTTTACAGCCAGTTAGCTTTAGACAATAGTGCCAAGTCCATTCAACAGAGAAAGAATAGTCTCTTCAGTAAGTAATGTTGCTGCTGATGCTGCTGAGTCACTTCAGTCGTGTCCGACTCTGTGCAACCCCAGAGACGGCAGCCCACCAAGCTCCCGCGTCCCTGGGATTCTCCAGGCAAGAACACTGTAGTGGGTTGCCATTTCCTTCTCCAGTGCATGAAAGTGAAAAGTGAAAGTAATGTTGGGACAATGGATACACACACACAAAAATAATAAAGTTGAACCTCTAACTCACAGAATATTCAAGAATTAACACAAAATGGATTAAATACTTAACTTTAAGAACTAAAGCTATAGAGAAGTTCATTTATACCATGTTTTTACATTTCACTTATGAGTGATATTATATCGTAGTTGTCTTTCTCTGCCTAGCTACTTCATTTAATATGGTAGCTCTAGGTCTATCCATGTTGCTGCATATGGTATTACTTTGTTCTTTTTTACAACTAAATAGTAACTCACAGACATAGAAAACAAATTTATGGTCACCAAACTGGGAGGAAGGGGGGATAAATTAGGTTTGGAATTAACACACACACTATGATATACAAAAAATAGATAAACAACAAAGACCT
Source organism: Neotragus pygmaeus (assembly GCA_006410875.1). Classification (NCBI taxonomy): domain Eukaryota; kingdom Metazoa; phylum Chordata; class Mammalia; order Artiodactyla; family Bovidae; genus Neotragus; species Neotragus pygmaeus. Next base: position 290,245 of record SJYV01043922.1, read on the forward strand.
ATTGTACACCACAAGGAACTATACTCAATATTGTAGTAATCTATAATGGAAAAGAATCTGAAATATATATATGTGTGTGTGTGTATATATATATAACTGAATCATTTTGCTGTATGACAGAGCTAACACAATGTTGTAAATCAACTATACTTCAATAAAGAACTAAAACTATAAAATTCTTAGAAGAATGGCAAAGCCAATAGAGTATTGTAAAGTAAAATAAAGTAAAAAAAATAAAATAAAATGGAAATGGAAATTTTTTAAAAAATAAATAAATAATTTTTTAAAAAAAGAAAATAAAGGGGCAAATCTTTGTGACCTCAGATTTGACAATGATTTCTTAAATATGAAACCAAAAGCCCAGGCAAAAAAAGAAAAATAGATAAATTGAACTTAATTAAAATTAAAGGCTTTTATGCACCAAATGTACTGTTAAGTGGTCACAAAGAGCTGGACATGACTTAGCAACTGAACAACAGCAAAGAGAGTGAAAAGACAAACCACAGGATAGTGGGAAAAGTATTTACAAAACACATACTGATAAGGGGTTAATATCCAAAGACAATCCAAGCGAAAATGACCAAAGAACTTAAATAAAGAACTACATTTTCCAAAGAAAAATGTAGAAAAATGTAAACAGGTAGACAATAAGCACATACACACTACCATAAGTCATTAAGGGAATGCAACTCAAAACCATAATGATAAATGGGAAGGAAATCCAAAAGACAGGGGATACATCTATATGTAAAGCTGATTCACTTTGCTGTATAGCAAAAACTCAACATTGTAAAGCAACTGTATTTCAATAAAAAAAATTTTTTTAATTTAAAAAACCACTTCCCTAGTGGTCCAATGGCTAAGATTCCTCACTCCCAATGCAGGGGGTCAGGGTTCAATCCCTGGTCAGAGAACTAGGTGCTACATGACACAACTAAGAGTTTGCATGCCACAACTAAGACCCAACCATCAAATAAGTTTTTTAAAACCCATGATGAGATACCACTTTACACCCAGTAAAGGATTAGTCAAAAAGATAAATAATAACAAGTGTCAATCTTGATGTGTAAAAATTGGAACCCTCCTACAATGTTGATAGGAATTTAAATTATGCAGCTTCTTTGAAAAGCAGTTTCTCCAAAAGTTAGAGTTCCAGATGGTTCATTAATAGCACTTCTATGTGTTCACCCAAGACAACTTAAAAATATATGTCAAAAAGTGTATACATGAATTTTCACAGCAGCATTATTTATAATATCCAAAAGGTGGAATCGACCCAAATATTCAATTGATGAAAGGATAAACAAAACATGATATATCCATAGAGTGGATTATTTCATCATAAAAATTGAAGTACCAATACAAGCTTCAACATGGATAAACCCTGAAAAAGTGATTGTAAGTAAAAGATACCAGACACAAAAATNCATAGAAAACAAATTTATGGTCACCAAACTGGGAGGAAGGGGGGATAAATTAGGTTTGGAATTAACACACACACTATGATATACAAAAAATAGATAAACAACAAAGACCTATTGTACACCACAAGGAACTATACTCAATATTGTAGTAATCTATAATGGAAAAGAATCTGAAATATATATATGTGTGTGTGTGTATATATATATAACTGAATCATTTTGCTGTATGACAGAGCTAACACAATGTTGTAAATCAACTATACTTCAATAAAGAACTAAAACTATAAAATTCTTAGAAGAATGGCAAAGCCAATAGAGTATTGTAAAGTAAAATAAAGTAAAAAAAATAAAATAAAATGGAAATGGAAATTTTTTAAAAAATAAATAAATAATTTTTTAAAAAAAGAAAATAAAGGGGCAAATCTTTGTGACCTCAGATTTGACAATGATTTCTTAAATATGAAACCAAAAGCCCAGGCAAAAAAAGAAAAATAGATAAATTGAACTTAATTAAAATTAAAGGCTTTTATGCACCAAATGTACTGTTAAGTGGTCACAAAGAGCTGGACATGACTTAGCAACTGAACAACAGCAAAGAGAGTGAAAAGACAAACCACAGGATAGTGGGAAAAGTATTTACAAAACACATACTGATAAGGGGTTAATATCCAAAGACAATCCAAGCGAAAATGACCAAAGAACTTAAATAAAGAACTACATTTTCCAAAGAAAAATGTAGAAAAATGTAAACAGGTAGACCATAAGCACATACACACTACCATAAGTCATTAAGGGAATGCAACTCAAAACCATAATGATAAATGGGAAGGAAATCCAAAAGACAGGGGATACATCTATATGTAAAGCTGATTCACTTTGCTGTATAGCAAAAACTCAACATTGTAAAGCAACTGTATTTCAATAAAAAAAATTTTTTTAATTTAAAAAACCACTTCCCTAGTGGTCCAATGGCTAAGATTCCTCACTCCCAATGCAGGGGGTCAGGGTTCAATCCCTGGTCAGAGAACTAGGTGCTACATGACACAACTAAGAGTTTGCATGCCACAACTAAGACCCAACCATCAAATAAGTTTTTTAAAACCCATGATGAGATACCACTTTACACCCAGTAAAGGATTAGTCAAAAAGATAAATAATAACAAGTGTCAATCTTGATGTGTAAAAATTGGAACCCTCCTACAATGTTGATAGGAATTTAAATTATGCAGCTTCTTTGAAAAGCAGTTTCTCCAAAAGTTAGAGTTCCAGATGGTTCATTAATAGCACTTCTATGTGTTCACCCAAGACAACTTAAAAATATATGTCAAAAAGTGTATACATGAATTTTCACAGCAGCATTATTTATAATATCCAAAAGGTGGAATCGACCCAAATATTCAATTGATGAAAGGATAAACAAAACATGATATATCCATAGAGTGGATTATTTCATCATAAAAATTGAAGTACCAATACAAGCTTCAACATGGATAAACCCTGAAAAAGTGATTGTAAGTAAAAGATACCAGACACAAAAATCACGCATTTTATTATTATACGAAATTATTATACGCATTATTATACGAAATATCCAGAAGAGACAAATCCATTGAGACACAAAGTAGATTAGTGTTTTTCAGAAGCTAGAAGAAGGAAATGAAGACTATTAGGAGCTCAGGGTTTCTTTCTAGTGTAATGGAAATATTCTGAAATTAGAAGTGGCTGTATGACTTTGATGATATACTAAAACCACAGAATTTCACACTTTAATAGAGTGAATTTTATGACACGAATTATATCTCAATTTTTTTTAAATCCAAGGTTTGGGGGAAAAATAAACAGTTAAATGTGAAAGTCAGGAGGTCTCCTTGGCAGCACATAATCTTAAATCCTGCAACTAGAGGACAGAGAAAGCTGAGAAATAGGCCCAGTACTATGCAAAGTTCCAAAAAAATCAATTTCTCAATCCTCTATGCCAAGGTCAAGACTGTCGCTGGCAAAGAATGGGACTCTGAGAAATGGGACAGGTTGATGTATTATAAATACAGGATTCACAGATTTCTCTAAGTCCTCCAGCTATGCAGAAGTGGCCCACTCCGCCCTGTTAAGAACAGATGCTTCCTCCTTGTTAGTTACTCAGTCTACACACGTCCAACCCTTTGCAACCCCATGGACTGTAGACTGCCAGAATCTTCAGTTCACGGAATTCTTCAGACAGGAATACTGGAGTAGGTAGACAGCCATTCCCTTCTTCAGGGGACCTTGCTGACCCAGGGATCAAACCCAGGTTTCCTGCATAACAGGCAGATTCCTTACTGTCTATGCCACCAAGGAAGCCCAAGTCCTCCTTGCTCAAACTAAATGTGGAGGCCCCTCTCCTGTTCCCAAAGGAGACACAGCAATTTTAAATCTATGGTTGGTACCCAAACACTGATATCCATTTGCCAAAGATGGAGTATACAAGAAGAACATCATCATCCTGTCGGGAATAATTGACCCTGATCATCACAAAGAGATAAGGCAGAGAGGAACATACTTGGCACCCAGGCGATCCACTAGGGCATCTCTGAGTATTCTTTTGCCCAGATTTGAAGGTAAATTGATGACAGCAACATCCATAGTCTGAAAAGGGCATAGTGACCAGGGGTCAACTAGCTCAGCAGATAAGCCACCTAGACCAGAAGAGATGCAAGCTGAAGATGAAGGAAACTTATGATAAAGAAGTCAGAGTGGATGACTGTCAGTGGTCAAGTCCAGCGAAGTAAGATAGACCTTGGTGTATTCTGCTAACTATCCTCTGTAAGCTTCCCCATAGAAATAGGTCCAACAGATTCCGGGAGGACCCCTTCCCAGAAAATACTTAAAAAGTGGATTTAAGTATCGTAAGACTAGACTGAAGTGGACACTACACTGTGAAGCCCAGTCCCTTCAGGACTGCCAACTTATGTCTCCCACTAGAGAAGAGTTGTCAGCTACCAGCCCATCAGGTCTTTCTTGAAATGCCCCCAGTTGAAGACAGCCCTCTTACCCAAGGGCCCATCCTCTAACTAGAGGCTGCTTGCATGAATAGTAGATCAACATGGGGCTATGGCAGCCTGGTCCCCTGACATTAGTGCAGGATGGCTCTGCAGGGCACCTGTCCTCTGGGGTTAGTGGTAGCCTTTGCTGAGATTGCATCACAGCTCTCTTTGCCCAATCCTGCATCCTTCTCTTCCACAAGTGTTGATTCCAGCAGCAGTCCCTCAATAAATGTCCTATTTGCAAATGTGTTTTCTGGGCAACTTGACTTGCAATAGTTATAGTTACACCATAATGGAAAACGCTACATTTTAAACTTCTTATTCATCAATTAATGTTATTTCAGCTCCTCTGAATTCTGCTAATTTTTCTTTTAATCATCCTTGATTAACTTACTATGAAATCTCACCAATTGAGAAATTTTCCCACATTTTGAAGTTTCCAAAAGCTTACTCATACTATTTATCTGCAGTCCCAATAAATGACCTCATTTCACTGAAATCAAAGCTGAACATTAATTCTATTAATCTTCTTCCACCTACTCCTAAATTTCTTTGTGTGCTCAACACATGTTTTTATCTTCTCCTTCTTTCTCAGATAATCAAGTGTCTCTTTCCATACCAAGGTTAATTTTTACTATTTACTTCTTTATCCTATGGTTTCCTGACTTCTCCAAATCAGTATTTCATCAAAGTCTTAAATTCTCCATCTGAAAGTTTCCTTCCTTTGAGCACATTAATATCCAAACCATATTCCATCAAATCTCTAATCTCCCCATACAAGTTTCTTTCCTTCTGGTCAATAAATATCACTGCTTATTTAAGAAAACAAACAAATCCTTAAGGTCTATCTTATTTCTCTCTTACTTTTTTTTCAAACTTTAAAATTTTTCTTTTGTTTTGGAGTATAGCTGATGAACAATGTTGTGGTAGTTTCGGCTGAACAGTGAAGGAACTCAGCCATACATATGTATGTATCCATTCTCTCCCAAACCCAACTCCCATCCAGGCTGGCACATAACACTGAGTAGAGTTCCATGTGTTATGCAATAGGTCCTTGTTGGTTACCCATTTTGAACATAGCAGTTCTTATTCTTTACCAACAAATGAGGTAGAGAAATGTGTAACATATTTACTCCGTTTTGAGTCCACATTTCAATAAACTACAATCTGTATTCTATCCACAACTCTCTATTGAAACACCTCACTGAAAAGTCATCAATGACTCATAATCAAATGCAATGATTCTTCCCTTAGTATGTTTTTTTTTTCCCAAACCATTCTATGGTATTTTACTTCATTTGTTCTTATCTTATTCTTAAAATTCTCTCCTCATTATATTTTCCAAGAAGTTATATTGCCCACATTCTCAAACTCTTTAACCACCTTTTCCCAGTTTCTACTGCTGCTGCTAAGTCGCTTCAGTCGTGTCCAACTCTGTGCAACCCCATAGATGGCAGCACACCAGGCTCCCCCGTCCCTGGGATTCTCCAGGCAAGAACACTGGAGTGGGTTGCCATTTCCTTCTCCAATGCATGAAAGTGAAAAGTGAAAGTGAAGTCACTCAGTCGTGTCTGACTCTTAGTGACCCCATGGACTGCAGCCTATGAGGCTCCTCCATCCATGGGATTTTCCAAACAAGAGTACTGGAGTAGGATGCCATTGCCTTCTCCATTTCCCAGTTCCTAACTACCCATTATAGGCATCCTCAAGTTCTGTTCTTAGTTTTCTCTTTTAATTTTAATCATACTCTCTTTCAGTGATCTCTTTTTACCCCCCATCTTGGACTAGAAAGAATAAGATTCTCAAAAATAAAATCACCTCCTTGACATTTTCTTCTGGGCTCTAAACTCAAGTTGTTACAATAAACAATATATTGATTATCTAATTAATAAAACTATACTTCATTATGTTATAATTGTTTCTATTCCCAGTTTGAAGTGAAAAAGTGAAGTGAAAGTCATTCAGTTGTGTCCGACTCTGCAACCCCATGAACTATACAATCCATGGAATTGTCCAGGCCAGAATATGGTGTGGATAGCCTTTCCCTTCTCCAGGGGATTTTCCCAACCCGGGGATTAAACCCAGGTCCCCCACATTGCAGGCAGATTCTTTACCAGCTGAGCCACCAGGGAAGTCCATTCCCAACTTACTAAGCATTTATGCTCAACGTGTGTTGAATACAATCAGCACCTTTTCAGGATTTACTGAGATGATAACATATATTTTATCCTTTGACATACTGTACTATAATATTAAATTTCCTAATAGTCAATTATCTTTGTGTTTTTGAAAAAAATCCTGCTTTAAAATGCTGTATTTTGTTCACAATTCCTAAATTGATATGCACAAATGTGAATGGCCCACAAATTTTACTATCTTCAGTAGGTTTTAAGACTATTCTTTTCCTATGATCTAAAAAATTTTATAGACTTTGAGAAGTATCAGTTTCATAGCAGTTTCAAGTACTTGCCCATAAAATTTTCTAAGTCTAGAAAACTCATTTTAAGATTGTTCTTTAAAACATTACATTTTCCCCATGATTTCTCTTCTACTCAGATTTTTTATTTCTTACATGTCAATTTAGTTAGATGAAAATGCAAAACCTTCTTTTAAAATACATGACAGAACTAGCAGGAATCCCGCCCCCCAAATAAACTTGAAGAGGCCAAAATTCGCATAAAAATTGGAGTTCAGCTGGATAGTTCCAAAGAGGCCTGGGGATTGAGTTTTAATGGGACTCACACATTAGGGAAAGAACATAAAGCCCAGATTCTTTAAAAAGTAGAAAAACAAATTAAAGAATCCTGCACAAAGGCATAAGTCAGTAAAGGAGAGGGAAAGTGAAGGACAGGGAAAGCGTTACAGGAAGTATGTATACTGCTATGGCTTTGGCTCTGGGAGAAAGGGGATAAAAATTCTCCCTGGAGAACCCACGATCATAGGCATTCCCACTGTGGGATCAGAGGTGAAATTTATATTTCCTCTGCTATTGGAAAAATTCTAAACTGAAACGTTTTAAGTGGCCCTAAGGCAGAAATACTTTGGCCACCTCATGCGAAGAGTTGACTCTTTGGAAAAGATTCTGATGCTGGGAGGGATTGGGGGCAGGAGGAGAAGGGGACGACCGAGGATGAGATGGCTGGATGGCATCACTGACTCGATGGACATGAGTCTGAGTGAACTCCGGGAGCTGGTGATGGACAGGGAGGCCTGGCGTGCTGCGATTCATGGGGTCGCAAAGAGTCGGACACGACTCAGCAACTAAACTGAACTGGCCCCAGACACCTGACAAAAACAAACATATTATTTCTGGGGAAACATATTCAAACCCACTTCTCAAATGATTTCCAAATCTAAAATTCCAAAGTTAGGAGCTCAGCAGTAAAAACAAAGAACAAGGGAAAGATGCAACTTTCTATGAGTAATAAGTAGCAAACCAAGAAGATAAGAAAATCACACATGCAACAACTACATATATTAGAATGACCAGACACTGAATGAAAGGTTACTGCATAGTAAACATGTATTTATGTAATGATAGCAATAAGAAATAAAATAGTGTATTGAAGTATAAATGAAGGAACAAGAGACTCTCAAAATTGACCATGTAACTTTGAAAACCAAACTTATAAAAATAAAAATATGATTCAAATTAGAAACTTAATGTTGGTTTAGATATATGAACAAACAAAGTAGAAGAGAGAATTGGAGAACTAGAAAATATTTGTGAAGAAATTATTTAGAAGAGTTTCTTGGATGGAAAATATAGGGGGGAAAAGAATGACTAAGAAACACCGAAAATAGAGTGAGAATACATACAGAAAGGATGACAAACCATTTGAAGGAAAATAAGAGTTTGGTGGCTCAGAGGTTAAAGTTTCTGCCTCCAATGAGGGAGGCCTGGGTTCGATCTCTGGGTTGGGAAGATCCCCTGGAGAAGGAAATGATAACCCACTCCAGTATTCCTGCCTGGAGAATCCCATGGACGGAGAAGCCTGGTAGGCTACAGTCCAAGGGGTCGAAAAGAGTTGGACATGACTAAGTGACTTCACTTTCACTTTCAAAGTAGGAAGTCAAGAAACACCTGGAGTAACAGGCAAATTTGGCCTTGGAATGTGGAATGAAGTAGGGCAAAGACTAATAGAGTTTTGCCAAGAAAATGCACTGGTCATAGCAAACACCCACTTCCAACAACACAAGAGAAGACTCTACATATGCACATCACCAGATGATCAACACCGAAATCAGATTAATTATATTCTTTGCAGCCAAAGATGGAGAAGCTCTATACAGTCAACAAAAACAAGACCAGGAGCTGACTGTGGCTCAGATCATGAACTCCTTATTACCAAATTCAGACTCAAATTGAAGAAAGTAGGGAAAACCGCTAGACCATTCAGGTATGACCTAAATCAAATCCCTTATGATTATACAGTGGGAGTTAGAAATAGATTTAAGGGCCTAGATCTGATAGATACAGTGCCTGATGAACTTTGGAATGAGGTTCATGACATCGTACAGAAGACAGGGATCAAGACCATCCCCATGGAAAAGAAATGGAAAAAAGCAAAATGGCTGTCTGGGGAGGCCTTACAAATAGCTGTGAAAAGAAGAGAAGTGAAAAGCAGAGGAGAAAAGGAAAGATATAAGCATCTGAATGCAGAGTTCCAAAGAATAGCAAGAAGAGATAAGAAAGCCTTCCTCAGTGATCCATGCAAAGNTAACACTTATTAGATCCTCCCTGGACTCTTATAGGATGAAGGGTTAGAAAGCTGATGGAGGTAGAAGCCCCCTTATCTCTGGGGTTTCCTGGATACCGAAAAAACAAATAGTCAAATGGAAAAGCACCACTATTAATATTAATGGCTTGGCACTACATGATTTCACGCTACCTAACAATGTCATTGTTTTCATTATTGTAGATTGTTGACACTATTTATATTATGGAGCACTTGCTAAGTGTCATGCAAATTTGGTTTGTTTGTTTGTTTTTTTGTTTTTGACTAATAAGTACTAACTAGTTGTGATTTAAATTTATTTTTTCCTGTTTATGTCTTTCCAAATCATTATTCCAATTATTTAATGTTCATCTTCTGNCTATTTATATTATGGAGCACTTGCTAAGTGTCATGCAAATTTGGTTTGTTTGTTTGTTTTTTTGTTTTTGACTAATAAGTACTAACTAGTTGTGATTTAAATTTATTTTTTCCTGTTTATGTCTTTCCAAATCATTATTCCAATTATTTAATGTTCATCTTCTGACTTAAAAAAAGATTATCGTAGTATAGTTGATTTATCTTGTGTAAGTTTCAGATGTGCAGCAAAGTGCACTAGTTATGCATATAACCACTCTTTTAGATTCTTTTGCCATGTAGGTCATTACAGAGTATTGTGTAGACTTCTATGTACTATAGAATAGGTCTTTGTTAGAAAATATGACTGGGCTTATTTACAAACAGAAATAGTATTACAGATGTAGAAAACAAACCTATGGTTGTTGGTGGTGTTTAAATGTTAAATCATGTCTGTTTCTTTTGTGACCCCATGGGACTTCAGCCCACCAGGCTCCTCTGTCCATGGGATTTCCCAGGCAAGAGTACTGGACCAGGGGGCAAGGGAAAGAGAGGGAGCGATAAATTGGCAGATTGGGATTGACATGTACACACAGCTATATATATATATATATATATAATTTGGGTATTCCTGATATAGATAATTGTCACATTTCTCTGAGTTTTGTCATTACCCCTATTTTGCAAAGGAGAAAGTGAAGCTTAGAGCAATTAAGGAACATGTTCCAACATCATTTAACCAATACACACTCCAGCATGTACTTTCAACTACAGCCATGGGTTTGAAATACAGGCCATCTGGTGGATCCCAGCTATTTACAGTCTGACAATTTTTAGATCTTTTTAACTTTGGTTTCCTAGTATGTAAAATCTTCTACCAATTAAACAAGGCTTAAATGACTCAATATGGGTCAAGTGCCAAGCACTACTCTGACACAGAGTAAGTGCTCAAGTAGTAGTTACTGCCAGTTTCTCTCCTAGTTTTTAAAGTTAGTACACATTCATAGTTTTAAAACTTCAAATTTGTCTCGAGTTCTTGACTTCAAAACAATAGTTCCATGATGCTACTGTTGCTAAGTCACTTCAGTCATGTCCGACTCTGTGCGACCCCATAGACAGCATGAAACACACATTAATTGAAAACCATATGGATATAACAGCACTGGTTTTGTTACAGACTGTACAATGAACCCACAATCCCCTGTGAATGACAAATTGCTCCTTCCAAATGGAATAAAATTTTTTCAGTTTTATAATAGATGTATCTATAGAACACTACATTCTTTCAATAGCCTAGAATGTAATGCCATTTGAGCAATAGGTTATTCCAAAGAAAGTAGGCTTTCATTAACTTGTATATTTAAAAGTTTAATTTCATTTTAGCTTTAGTCTTTCATTTCAGTTTGAAGACCATTTTCCCGGGTAGTGAAAACTGAACATAATAAAGGTGTCAATAATTTAATTTTCTTGTTATTTTTGAAGTCAGGAAAATCTGATGCCAATAACTCCTTTACTGGTCATAAAACCTCTGCAAATTGCCTAACATCTGTAATCTTCAGTTTTCTCTGTGAAAAATGACCTTGCAGGTTTTTGTTTGTTTGTTTGTTTGTTTTACTGTCATGATTACACATGAGATTTTAGCTGAATATTGTTTGAGTAAGAGATACACCTCCAATATCTCTTTCCTCTTCCATTTGCAACTATCCAGTGTTTTATCACTTACTTGTACATTTTCTTGTGGCCACACAGCTAAAATACATTTTTTCTCTATAGTTTTTCTTAAACCTGAGTTTTGGCCTTCTTGATCTATTCTTTAGGGTTTGTAATATACTTTTATGTTGCTTTTATATTTGTTTATATGACCCATTCTATACAGTCTTAAAAGATCATAAAACAACTCTCTGGTTAGGTGTGTTGTGTATTTATCTATCCCTTTCACATTTCCTTTGTAATTTCACTTTACAGTTTACTATTCTTTTGCAGTAGGGTGCTTTTTTTGACTTGCCTGCCATAGTCTCATTCCTCTTAACTTTTAGATTAGATGCCCAGAACTAAAGTATAAGACATGTTTGAATGTGCTTATCTTTATTGTTAACTATTTAGAAACAAATATAACCTGCTATTTTTCACCAAGGTCTTTGTCACACCCACGTAATCCTTGATTTCTTATAACTTAAAATTAAATTCAGAGAAATAAGCCCTCACTTTTTGTTTCTTCTGCCATTAGGTGAGTAAAACCCTATCAGTAGGAAAGAATAATAGTTTTATTGGGCACTTTTAACCAAATCTAGATTTCTAAGAGATGTTCACATGGTTAAAGTCCAACAATACTACTGGGTCTTGCCCCTGAAATACTTTTAAAAATAGCTTCTGGGAAGGCTCGTATGAATCTTTCATCTGACAGGCCCTTAACCAAATTAATTCTATTGGGAAATGGACTTTCTAGGACACTGAAAGGCTGGAGGCAGAGATATTATTCAGAGGCAACTGGGCAGTGAGGAATTCCACTTTCTCTCTTGCAAGAGGATATGATTTTGCTATGAGTTTGGCTCCAAAACAGGGTGAATACTCTTCTAAAGGCATAAACTCTTTGTTTAAATTCTTCCTGAATAGACATAAAAGCTTTGAATGTAGAAGAGCTGAGGCACAAAGAAACTAAAGCATCTCAGATCTAGTAGGTCTTTTTCCTGTGTAGATACCAGTATCTCAGTAGAATATTTTCTTTTTGATGTGATTTTTAAATTTCTGTATTTTATACAGATACAATGTTTTCCTTGATTCTACAGTTAAGTTTATTAGCATTTTGACTTTTATTGAAAACAGCTCGATTGAGATATAATTCATATAGCAAATAGTCTGCCCATTTAAAGTATATGATTCAGTGATCTTTGGTATATTCACGGAGTTGAGCAACCATCACCTCAATCTAATTTTAGGAAATTTGTCCCCCATAAAATCCCTCAGACCCATTAACAGTCACTCTTCATACCTCCCTACTTCCTCCAGGTTAGGAATCACCAGTCTACTTTCTGTCTGAATAGATTTGTTAAACAATTTGTGCCTATTTAACAAATCAGTAGCATCTTTCATTAGGAATTCTAAGTGACAGATGTAGAGAAGCTGATATATACAGTATCTGCTTCTGTGGTATGGGCATCCTTCACTGGTAAGATGTATTGGAAATTATTGTGACTGAATAAAATAGAAACTCTCTTCCACTCCTGTTGTGCATGCGTGCGTGTGTGCATGCACACACACACACATATGCATGGACATGTGAGTCTTTTGTAATAAGCAACTCACCAAAGATGGATGCAGTTGGTAAGAGAAGTGAAACTGGCAAGAAAATCTTCATCCTCCATCATCGTGATTTACTACTGAAAGATATTTAGGAAGCTGAAGGANTGGTGATGGACAGGGAGGCCTGGCGTGCTGCGATTCATGGGTCGCAAAGAGTCGGACACGACTGAGAGACTGAACTGAACTGAACTGATGAATACGTCTTATCCCTGATCAGAGAAGTTCTACCATATTTTGAATAAGGTCTTGAAAATGGGAACTTTAACACATGTACCCCAATGTTCATCGTAGCACTATTTACAACAGGCAGGACATGAAAGCAACTTAGATGTCTACTGACAGATGAGTGGATAAAGAAATTATGGGGTGTGTGTGTGTGTGTATGTGTATAAAGCTATAAAAGGAATGAATTTGAGTCCGTTGTAGTGAGGTGGATGAACCTAGAGCCTCTTATAGAGTGAAGTCAGTCAGAAAAACAAATACTGTATACAAATGCATATATAAGAAATCTAGGAAAATGGTACTGATGAATGTATTGCAGGGCAACAACAGAGATGCAGACACAGAGAACAGACTCGTGGACACAAAGTAGGGAAGGAGAGGGTGGGACGAACTGACAAAGTAGCATTAAACATATACATTACCATGTAAAATAGATAGCCAGTGGGACTTTGCTATATGACACAGGGAGCTCAGCCTGATGCTCCGTGACAATCTAGAAGGATGGGATAGGGTGGGAGGTAGGAGGGAGGTTCAAGAGGGAGGGGGCATATGTATACCTATGGCTAATTCATGGTGGTGTATGGCAGAAACTAACACAACATTGTAAAGCAATTATCCTCCAATTACAAATAAATTTTAAAAATAAAATAAAATGGGAACTTTAGCTATGTTTTTTTATCTGTCATAATTACCAAAAAAAAAAAAATTTGAACACCTGTTTAGGAATCTTAATTCATCCCTAGAAAACAAATAGGCTCATTGTCACTAAATGACCAAGTCTAAATAAAAAAGATATTTTGGGACGTGGAGTGGGATAGCATGTGTTAAGATAATATAATCTGTAAGACACTTTAAAATAGTATTTATTGTATGTCATCTATGCTATAGCTAGGCTCAATACTCATTATCTTAAATATATCATTTTAATTCTCAGAGGAACTCTATCAACAATGCAGATGTCATTATCTATAACAGTGGTTAAGAGAATGGATCCATAGCTTTTCATCAACCTGTAGTAGAACCCAAAAAACAGGTTTACTGACAAGCTTGAAATTAAATACTCAGATAATGTGAGCTTCTATTTCACACTTGTGAGTGTCCTGGAAATCACCTACTCTACCGTTTAGAGATGAGAAAGTTCCAGTACTCAGGGAGAAAAGAGATTTGTTGATGATCACTCATCCAGATGGGCTTCCCTCATGGCTCAGATGTAAAGAATCTACCTGCAATGCAGGAGACCTGGGTTCAATCTCTGGGTTGGGAAGAGCCCCTGAAGAAAGGAATGGCAACCCACCCCAGTATTCTTGCTGGAGAATTCCATGGAGAAGAAGCCTGGTGGGCTATAGTCCATGGGATGACAAAAGAGTCAGGCATGACTGAGTGACTAACAGTTTCACACTTTCATCTAGGTAAATGGGAATGACATCAATACTATAATTATTGTTTCATCATTCTTTCTACTAAATCACAATTCAATCACTGAGCTCAAAATGATGGAACATGTGCTTCAAAAATTACCATGACAATATATTCCTCCTCAAANACAGTTTCACACTTTCATCTAGGTAAATGGGAATGACATCAATACTATAATTATTGTTTCATCATTCTTTCTACTAAATCACAATTCAATCACTGAGCTCAAAATGATGGAACATGTGCTTCAAAAATTACCATGACAATATATTCCTCCTCAAATAGTTTCTCTTCTGAAAAAATTATATCTATATACACATACAAACACACCATCACTTCATGGCAAATAGATGGGGAAACAGTGGAAACAATGGCTGACTTTATTTGGAGGGTTCCAAAACCACTGTAGATGGTGATTTCAGCCATGAAATTAAAAGACACTTACTCCTTGGAGGGAAAGATGATCAACCTAGACAACATATTAAAAAGCAGAGACATTACTTTGTCAACAAAGGTCTGTCTATTCAAGGCTATGGTTTTTCTAGTAGTCATATATGGATATGAGAATTGGACTATAAAAAAGGCTGAGACTTGAAGAACTGATGCTTTTCAACTGTGACTCAATGGACGGCAGTTCATGGGGTCGTAAAGAGTCGGACACGACTGAGTGACTGAACTGAACACACACACACACATACAGACTCACATGTCCATTCACAAAATTCTGAATACTGGAGCCGTTTAAAGACAATATCTGACGGCACTCATTGATAGCCCATCTGCTTTTTGGGGAACATTAAGGAAATGGTAACCCACGCCAGTATTCTTATCTGGAGAATCCCATGGACAGAGAAGCCTGGTAAGCTACAGTCCATGGGGTTGCAAAGAGTCGGACATGACTGAGCGACTTCACTCATTCACAGAACAATTACTTGAATAGAGAGCACAGCTTTTGATATATAAATTCTCNGAATCCCATGGACAGAGAAGCCTGGTAAGCTACAGTCCATGGGGTTGCAAAGAGTCGGACATGACTGAGCGACTTCACTCATTCACAGAACAATTACTTGAATAGAGAGCACAGCTTTTGATATATAAATTCTCTATTTAACTCTCCCTTTTGTTGCTAGTAAATGAAAACACTTATCTTCTATTAAAAAAATTCATTAAGGAATGTCACTCATAAAAAGATTCAGTTACATATAGGCCACTGTGACCTGGATTGAGTTGTTCTCTAACACAATATGGGCTTCCCTTGTGGCTCAGCTGGTAAAAATCCACCTGCAATGCAGGAGACCTGGATCTGACCCCTGGATTGGGAAGATCCCCTGCAGAAAGAAAAGGCTACCAACTCCAGTATTCTGGCCTGGAGAATTCCATGGACTGTATGGTGCATGGGGTCGCAAGGAGGTGGACACAACTGAGTGACTTTCACTTCACTAACACAATACAATTTCTCTTTTGTTGTTGTTGTTCTGAGCTCATCTCTAGAGCAAAAAGATTAAATTTCATTAAGAAAAAAACAGCTCTGCTCTCCAAATTAGAGTCCCAGAGGAATCTGGATGAACTGTAAGGTGGGAAAAAGACCATTGCTCATGGTCTCCTTCTCGTTCTCATCTCTTGTTCTCTCTCTCCCCCTCATTCTTTTTCTCTCTCTCGTTCACACACACACACGGCATTCTTCCCATTTGAGATTGACCAGAACAAGTTTTTTTCTTTAACAGAAAAGAAACTATCAGAGCATTCATTCATTTTTTACTAAAGATCCAGCAAATTTCATGCTCTAACCCAAAGCTGATCCACTGAAAACCACAGCTAGATGTTCTGAAGACTGACTTCACTGTCTCACAGAAATTGTCCTTTCTCTGGAAACAAAATTTTTCATGTGCCTCCTGCATCATGGACTCTTTCAGACTATCCAGCTACACTTGTATTTCTGTGCTGAAATCCCCAAAGGAGCCAAAGGCCATATTCTGCTTGAGCAGCTTCAGATGATGTAAAACTCACTAATACTTCTTGGGGCAATCTGTGTTGTATGGGGGCAGCTCTGGTGGGAATTTTCCCTTTGTTAATCATAGAGAGTCTGGTAACTTTTGCTTAAATGTCCCATGGGTTATTAGAGAAATCTACCCTCACTGAGTAGTATTCATTAACCCCTATGTAAATGGCAGGTTTATTCTCTCACTCATTCCATTTATGTAGTACATTGGCTCAGTGGTAAAGAATCTGCCTGCCAATGCAAGAGATACAGGAAATGCAGGTTCGATCCCTGGGTGAGGAAGATCTCCTGGAGGAGGAAATGGCAACCTACTCCAGTATTCTTCCCTGGAGAATCCCATGGACAGAGGAGCCTGACAGGCTACAGTCTACAGAGTCTCAAAGAGTTGAGTATAACTAAAGTGACTTAGCACGCACACAGGGAACTAAGATCCCATGAGCCATGCAATGCAGCCAAAAACAAAACAGAAATTAGGGAACAGGCATTTGAGATTATAACTTTTTGTCATTCATAAATAAATCATTTTTTATTTATCAGTCATAGGCTGGCATCAGAATTACTAAGGAATTATTTTGTTTAACTCATGGCCCCACTTCTAAAGCTTATAATTCAGAAAATCTGGAAAGCCAATTAAACAAACAAACAAAAAACTCTCTTCATAGGACTTCCCTGGAAGTTCAGTGGTTAAGACTTTGCCTTCCAATGCAGGGCTCACAGGTTCAATCCCAAGTCATGGAACTAAGATCCCACATGCCTCATGGTCAAATAAATAAATAAAACAGAAGCAATATTGTAACAAGTTCAATAAAGACTTTGAAAAGGGTCCAGATAAAAAATAAAAAACTCAAGCGATTCTGATATACATCTCAATTTTAGGGACCACTGGTCTAAATAATTTCTAAAGTCTCTTAAGAGTCTCTTTGGTATTCTACAATTTTTATTTACACTACACTTCACTTTCAAGCATTGGGGAAGGAACTGGCAACCCACTCCAATGTTCTTGCCTGGAGAATCCCAGGGATAGNAGGGACCACTGGTCTAAATAATTTCTAAAGTCTCTTAAGAGTCTCTTTGGTATTCTACAATTTTTATTTACACTACACTTCACTTTCAAGCATTGGGGAAGGAACTGGCAACCCACTCCAATGTTCTTGCCTGGAGAATCCCAGGGATAGCGGAGCCTGGTGGGCTGCTGTCTATGGGGTCACACAGAGTCAGGCACGACTGAAGCGACTTAGCAGCAGCAGCAATATTTACACTTGTTATATACACTAATTGTGAGAACCACAGTGAGAACAAACCTTCTCAGTTCCCTACTGTTGCAAGTTGGGTTTTGTGGGAAACAGGTTTGCAAACCCATGGACTGTAGCCTGCCAGGCTCCTCTGTCCATGGAATTTTCCAGGCAAGGATACTGAAGTGGATACCTATTCTCTTCTCCAGGGGATCCTCCCAACCCAGGTCTCCTGCACTACAGACAGATTCTTTACCATCTCAGACACCAAGGAAGCCCAAATAGGAGATAAGCATTCAGGAAGTTTAGTGAGCAGTGTGAAATGTCAGGTGAGGAAGCAGGACTGGGCAGAGTGAGAAACAGGG
This sequence comes from Neotragus pygmaeus, assembly GCA_006410875.1. Classification (NCBI taxonomy): domain Eukaryota; kingdom Metazoa; phylum Chordata; class Mammalia; order Artiodactyla; family Bovidae; genus Neotragus; species Neotragus pygmaeus. Next base: position 308,295 of record SJYV01043922.1, read on the forward strand.
CTGAGATTCCAACTAGAGAGACAGCACAAGTGACTCACAGGGAGCACTAAGACAGGAACAGCTTGGGACAGTGTGGCTGGGTCTTTATACCTGGTGTTAACCCATCCCTGGATGCTTCTCTACCCCCAGGAAGGGCTCACGAACTTGGTGAGGTAGCTTTCTTCAGCCAGGGCTGCCAGTGGCTGAATAAGTCCCTCAGTTCTGAAGGGGGGCTGAGCACAAAACATGTTCTTGTTTCTTCACAAGAAACAAGATGGGAAGAGCTAAGTTAGAGCACTTCTCAACAGAGAACCAGCAGCATTTGTTCGTTTCTGTGATTTAGGTTGTTATTTTTTCTTTAAAAAAATTTTGAATTGAAGTATGGCTGATTTGGGGCTTCTCGGGTGGCTTAGATGACAAAGAATCTGCTTGCAGGAAAGGCAGGAAACCCAGGTTCAAGCCCTGGGTCAGGAAGACCCCGTGGAGAAGGGAATGGCAATCCACTCCAGTATTCTTGCCTAGGAAATCTCATGGACAGAGGAGCTTGGTGGACCTCAGTCCATGGGGTCGCAAAGAGTCAGACACGACTGAGTGATTAACACTTTCATTTTCACATAGCTGATTTACAATATTGTGTTAGTTTCTGTTATACTGGTGCTTTTGACGCTTTGAACTGTGGTGTTGGAGAAGATTCTTGAGAGTCCCTTGGACTGCAAGGAGATACAACCAATCAATCCTAAAATAAATCAGTCCTGAATGAATATTGGAAGGACTGATGCTGAAGCTGAAGCTCCAATCCTTTGGCCACCTGATGCAAAGCACCAACTCACTGGAAAAGACCCTGATGCTGGGAAAGATTGAAGGCAGGAAGAGAAGGGGAAAACAGAGGATGAGATGATCGGATGGCATCACTGACTCGATGGACATGAGTTTGAGCAAGCTCCAGGAGATGGTGAAGAACAGGGGAGGTCTGGTGTGCTGCAGTCCATGGGGTTGCAAAGAGTCAGACATGACTGAGCAACTGAACAACAATACAGCAAAGTGATTCTGTTATACATATGTATATGTTCTTTTTTATATTCTTTTCCATTATGGTTTATCACAGGATATCAAATATAGCTCCCTGTGTTGTACAGTAGGACCTTGCTATTCATCCTATGCATAATACAATTTGCATGTGCTAATCCCAAACTCCTAACCTGTCCATCCGCCTCAGCAACCAAAATTCTGTTCCCTAGAAGAAGCAGTTTTTAAGTTGCCAAAAGAACACAACATGATTATCTTTCACCTCCCCCCATTTCAAGCACTTGATATCTATGGAATGACTCACCACTAAAACGAAGCAGGGATGTCTATGTGAAATTATTTCTAATCTCTCAAAGGGCTTCTTCACATTTATAGCTTAATCAATCAGAATAAACTGCTTCCATTAACTGGTCATTGTATTTACTTGCTTAAAAGATTTGTAATTAATACATGTATTTCTCTCTTAATGTTTCTTCAGAAAGAGACAGAAGGAATCCTAATTCTTATAACAGTTGCATACTATAGCCCTTTCTCAGAGCACTGCAACGAAAAATCATCACAGTTTCTTGGGAGCCAGGAAATGGCGCTGTTCCCTAACTTGCCAGATTCAATAGATATATTAAGACAAATAGATGAGATCATATCTTGACACCTCTAAATCAGATGAGGCCCTTCAGATGGAGATAAGATGCTCAGTGCTACACGTAAGAGCCAAATATCCTTGGTCTGAGTTCTGTCTCTGCTGTTTTTAGCTTCTGGTATTCAACATTCAGAAAACTAAGATCATGGCATCCAGTCCCATCACTTCATGGGAAATAGATGGGGAAACAATGGAAACAGTGTCAGATTTTATTTTTCTGGGCTCCAAAATCACTGCAGATGGTGACTGCAGCCATGAAATTAAAAGACGCTTACTCCTTGGAAGGAAAGTTATGACCAACCTAGATAGCATATACAAAAGCAGACACATTACTTTGCCAACTAAGGTCCATCTAGTCAAGGCTGTGGTTTTTCCTGTGGTCATGTATGGATGTGAGAGTTGGAATGTGAAGAAAGCTGAGCGCTGAAGAATTGATACTTTTGAACTGTGGTGTTGGAGAAGACTCTTGAGAGTCCCTTGGACTGCAAGGACATCCAACCAGTCCATTCTAAAGATCAGTCCTGGTTGTTCTTTGGAAGGACTGATGCTACTGCTGAAATTCCAATTCTTTGGCCACCTCATGTGAAGAGTTGACTCACTGGAAAAGACTCTGATGGTGGGAGGGATTGGGGGCAGGAGGAGAAGGGGACGACAGAGGATGAGATGGCTGGATGGCATCAATGACTCGATGGACATTAGTCTGAGTGAACTCTGGGAGTTGGTGATGAACAGGGAGGCCTGGCATGCTGCAATTCATGGGGTCGCAGAGTCGGACACAACTGAGTGACTGAACTGAACAGTACATTTGATGCACAAAAGCCTTTAATTTTAATTAAGTTCAATTTGTCTATTTTTCTTTTGTTGCCTGTGCTTTTGGTTTGATATTTAAGAAATCATTGTCAAATCTGAGGTCACAAAGAGGCCTGGTGTGCTGCAATTCATGGGGTCACAAAGAGTCGGACATGACTGAACAAATGAATGACTGAACTGACTGATTGAACATTTTGGGCTTCCCTGGTGTTTCAGCAGTAAAGTATCTGCCCACAATGCCAGATATGTAGGAGATGCAGGTTCAATCCCTGGGTTGGGAAAATCCCCTGGTGGAGCGGATGGCAACACACTCCAATATTCTTGCCTAGAGAATCCTGTGGACAGAGAAGCCTGACAGGTTACAGTCAATAGGATCGCAAAGAGTCGGACACAAATGAAGCAACTGAGCAAGCAGGCACACACATTGAACACTTCACTATCTCTGAGTCCAAATTTCCTTGACTTGTACAATAGGGGAGGCCATACATTCAAAAGTGTCATAATGATAACACAGGACTTTGTCAGTCAGTCAGTCAGCTAAGTCGCTCAGTCGTGTCGGACTCTTTGCGACCCCATGAAACGCAGCACACCAGGCCTCCCTGTCCATCACCATCTCCTGGAATTCACTCAAACTCACATCCATCGAGTCAGTGATGCCATCCAGCCATCTCATCCTCAGTTGTCCCTTTGTCCTCCTGCCCCCAATCCTTCTCAGCATCAGAGTCTTTTCCAATGGGTCAACTCTTCGCATGAGGTGGCCAAAGTACTGGAGTTTCAGCTTCAACATCATTCCTTCCAAAGAAATCCCAGGGCTGATCTCCTTCAGAATGGACTGGTTGGATCTCCTTGCAGTCCAAGGGACTCTCAAGAGTCTTCTCCAACACCACAGTTCAAACGTATCAATTCTTCAGTACTCAGCTTTCTTCACAGTCCAACTCTCACATCCATACATGACCACAGGAAANCGTGTCCGACTCTTTGCAACCCCATGAATCACAGCACGCCAGGCCTCCCTGTCCATCACCAACTCCCGGTGTTCACTCAGACTCGCGTTCATCGAGTTCAGTGATGCCATCCAGCCAAGATCCAGTACCGCCAAAATAAATAAATTAAAAAAAAAAAAACGTAAAAAAAAAGTATATGGGGGCTACAAGTAAAATAAATTTGGAATTTCTCACTACCAAACCCTATGTTACTAGGAAACTGCTTTGGAAAAAATTAGGTCTATTAAAAGAAAAAAAAAAAGTTAAACTTTCACCTAAGATTTATTCTTCAGTCCTATGTGCAGAAACTTCTGGCCACAAGCTCTTACACAGAGGAAAAACCAACAGAACCCTTAACCCCTGAAATTGTGATCCTAAGAAAGGCAATTATAATAATGGATACATTTCCTAAAAAGTATTATTCATTTTAAGAAGACCTTGAAGATTCAGAAATGAATTTTAGATCACATTGTTAAATGGATGTTTCTTTTTTAAAAAAGTAAGTTGATCTGAGTTGCACACCGAGAATGCATATGCCCTATGACCTAAAAAAGTTGACACATTCACTTTGCTGTACACCTGGAACTAACAAGATTGTAAATCAACTATATGCCAATAAAAATTAATTTTAAATTAAAATAGAAATAAATAAAATCAATAATACTAATTACTTAGAAGAAGTCAACTAAGTGTTAGAGTATACTTGAATACAACTAAGATAATTGACTTTACTTTCAGGGAAACCAATTTTTTTTTAATCCTACAATTTTTCTTTTTCCTATTGACACAGGGTTTTCAGTTCTGAGTACAGAATTCTACTGTAAGACACAAGGTAGAAAGGATGCGAGTTATGACATCAAAGCAGCTTTCCTGTGTACAGAAAAGGAAATAAAATTTCAAGTAGCCAGCAAAAGGGAGAAAAAACTTAAAGGTCAAAGTTTAGGACAGCATGTTGTCTGAAATCCCAAGAAATAAATCAGGGTCCAGGTATGACCCCCTTCCACCATTTTAATTCATCCCTGAGTTTCACATATACTGTTTGCTTTCTTAAGCTTTGGTCCTACACATTTCACAGAAATTACCCACATCTGAGAAAGGCGAGTCATTGAATCTGGGCTCAGTACATGTTCATATCCCTAGAAAACGGCAGTGCTGGGACAAGGATGTTTTAAAGGCTGGACCATGATGTTCCTAAGTGGGCTCCACCCAGAAAGCACAGAGTGAACTACAGAAGTTATTGCTTAACGGCTCAGCCTTGACCCATTCTGCAGCACGCCAGCCTTCCCTATCCTTCACTATCTCACGGAGCTTGCTCAAACTCAGATCCATTGAGTCAGTGATGCCATCCAACCATCTCAACCTCTATCGTCCCTCTCTCCTCCTGTCTTCAATCTTTACCAGCATCAGGGTGATTTCTAATGAGTTGGCTTTTCACATCAGCTGGCCAAAGTATTAGAGCTTCAACTTCAGCACCAGTCTTTCCAATGAATATTCAGGGTTGACTGCCTGGTTTGATCTCCTTGCAGGCCAAGAGACTCTCAAGAGTCCTTTCCAACACCACAGTTCGAAAGCATCAATTCTTTGGCACTTAGCCTTCTTTATGGCCCAGCTCTCACATCCATACATGACTACTGGAAAAACCATAGCTTTGACTGTATGAACCTTTTTGTCAGCAAAGTAACGTCTCTGCTTTTTAATACACTGTCTAGGTTTGTCATAGCTTTTCTTTCAAGGAGCCAGTGTCTTTTAATTTCATGGCTGCAGTCACCCTCCACAGTGATTTTGGAGCCCAAGAAGGGGAGTCTTTAAAAGTTGGAGTACGCTCAGATAATAGAAGGATGAGGACAGGTCTAACCTATCCTGTGTTTGTTCATTGTTAAGCCTGCCCTAATTCAGTGATACTTCCATGGGGGTCACAAAGAGTCGGACACGACTGAGTGACTTCACTCACTCACTAACTCTGTTTGGACACCAGGTCCTTGTGAGAATATGATAGAAAGCTACAAATTTCTGCCCCTGACCTTCCCCTTGAAACATGGATGGAATCCATGTTGTAACATCCACTTATCATGGATACAAATTTAGACTGTTTCCACATCTTGGTCATTGTAAATAATGCTGAAATGAACATAGGAGGGCACATATTTCTTTGAGATCCTGATTTCAATTCTTTTGGATAAATACTCAGAGGCAGGATTGCTGGATCATACAGTAGTTTCTATTTTTACTTTTTTGAGAAGGCTCTATACTGTTTTCCATAGCAGCAGACATTACACCAAGTTAAATAAGCCAGTCATGGAAGGACAAAGTGCATGATTTCACTTACACAAGGTATCAAAAGCAATCAAACTCACAGAAACAGAAAGTAAAATAGAGACTGCCAAGGTCTGGGTGGCAGGGTGGATAGAGTTTCTATTTAAGGGCTAAAGAATTTCAATCATGCTAGATGAAAAAGTTTTACAGATTTGCACTGTACTTATAGCTGACAATACTGTACTATATGGGCTTCCCTGGTGGCTCAGCGGTAAAGAATCTGCCTGCAATGCAGGAGACGTGGGTTCAAACCCTGGGTCAGGAAGATCCCCTGGAGGAGAGCATGGCAACCCACTCTTGTATTCTTTCCTGGGAAATCTCATGGACACAGGAGCCTGGCAGGCTACAGTCCAAGGGATCACCAAAGAGTTGGGCACAACTGAGTGACTAAACAACAACAACTGTACTATATACTTGAAATTTTCAGAAAGTAGGTCTCATGCTATTTGGGTTTTACTACAATTAAAAAAAAGTTTTTAAAAGCACATAGTTATAATTTCATGGAGATCAAGTCCCTTCTGATGCACACCGGCTAAATCTGACTTAGCAGAACCTCGGAACCCAAGGAAGCCCTCCTATCTTGTAGTGACTCAGAAAGACAGCAGTTGCCCGGTAAGATGCAGCCTATCTGGTGTGACAGGACCTTTCCAGAAGTCAGGATGGTGCTATCAAACCTCCAATGTAACCAAACTCAGAACAGCTACTGTTACTGCATGTTTGAATAAGGAAAAAAATGAATGTATTAGTAGTATTGTCAGTTATCAATTGCCATCCCACGTCCCGCATATGGGAGAGAAGGTATCAGTTCTTTGCTGTTTTGTTATCAATGTGCAGTCACTAAGTCAGGTCATCTCTTTTTCAACTCCATGGACTGTAGCCTGCCAGACTCCTCTGTCCATGGGATTTCCCAGGCAGGAATACTGGAGCGAATAGCCACTGCCTTCTCCAGGGGATCTTTTTTACCCATGGATCAAACCCACATCTCCTGCATGGGCACCTCAAACAATGGATTCCAGAAATAACACATCTTTATTTTTACTGATATAAAAGAGAAGGAAAAGAGAGTTAATACCTTAGTAGTGAAGCAGTTGTATCTTGATTAATAGATCCATACATATATAAAATTTATATACATACTATATACAATACATGTATAATATAAGCCCCGATTTGAATTGATTTATAACTAATACTCAGTACTCTAGTATTTTACACACATTGTATCACTTTCATCACACAATCCTAGAAGTTAAGCCAGTGAAGACAGGCTTCTTTTTAGTTTCTGATTTTAGAAATAAAATAACTGAAGCTCAAAGAACATTAAGTAACCAATTACTCTCATCTTAAAATTGTTTTGTCTAAATTCACATTGCACTTAAGTATGTTTCATCCAAAGTTTGACATTTATTTATTGTCCTTATCGCCTTGTCTCCCAATATAGACAAATTTGGGAGTTTTTCCCCCTACAGCATCTTGCATAGAGCTGGGAAAAACATAAATGTTTTAAAAGTCTAGCTTAAGGTCAGTTAAAGTAATTCATAAAAGGTCCTTTTACAACTGATTACAGCTTTGCATTGAAATACATGTCAGGATCATTATTTTTTATCATGGTTCCCATAACCTAAAAGCTAATAGCTTTTTGTCCATCGTGGCCTGGCTAATGATCACAACTGAAATCAATCAATCTACAAAGTAGGACCAGCTGCTGCTGCTTCACCTCAATATATGAGGATGGACTGAGCACACCAGTGGGACCCAATAAAAGTCAAATAACAGCCTTAGAGCAGTATTACCATATCACTTTTGAAGCTCTTCACTCAGTTATGTGAGAGCATGGTTAAGATTACTCTGGATGGCATGTTAATCCATCTGTCATATTTTATAACTGTCTAGAATCCATTAGTATTAATTAAGATGACTTCAGAAGGCCCTGGATCAAAAAATTACAGAGGCCATTTCCCTGGTGGTCCAGTGGTTAAGATTCCATTTTGCAGTGCAGGGGATGTGGGTACAATCCCTGGTCAGGGAACTAGGATCCTACATGCTGTGAGGCAACTAAGCCCAATGCCACAACTACTGAGCCTGTGCCACACTAGAGAGTCCATGCAATGGAATGAAAGAACCCACGTGACCCAATGAAGATCCCACATGCTGCAACAAAGACTTGACACAGCTAAATAAATAAATATATTTTAAAAATATTACAGAGGAATCCTTGCTCTATTATTTACTAGTTGTGTGACTGCATTGACTATATTTTATTTCCTGTATTCTCGATGCTCTAGCATCTAAGGCCTTCCTGAGATTGCCACTCCCAACCCTAGTCAGTTCAAGTGCACTTTTCATATGCAAACTAACTAATCCAGCGGCAGTATTCAAAACCAATCCCTGTATCTGGCTCTTACCACCAGGGAACAATATTCTTCTGCCCTAATCATCCCAGGGTCAGGAAGCAGAAAACAAGGGGAGTCACTAGGCCCCACAACCCACTGAAATTATTCAAACTACCCAGGCCTCTGCGTCCTTACTCTGCCTCTTCTATTCTTTCCTTCCCTTGGACACCGTAATGAAGACTTTGCCCATGCTTTCCTCCTGATCAACCCTGGTGCTTCCCCGAGTGGCCCTGTGTGATGGTCTGTGTCTCCTATTTCCAGGGAACTCTGAGTAAAAACTTCTTCCTTCATGATAGTCATTTCCACATGTGCACATTTTGCTATATCTGGTTAAGACAAATCCCAGGTACAGTTTAAATACTGTGACCTTGGAGGAGCTTCTAAAATCCCTATGACTCAAGATCCTTTGTGTTTACAATGAAAGTAGTAAGATTGTATTTGTGTCCTCAGTTGCTTCCAACTCTTTGCGTCCCCATCGACTGTAGTCCACCAGGCTCCTCTGTCCATGGGATCTTCCAGGCAAGAATACTGGAATGGGTTGCCATTTCCTCCTCTAGGGGATCTCTCCAAGTCAGGGATCAAACCTGCATCTCCTGTGTCTCCTGCATTGGCAGGCAGATTCTTTACCACTGTGCCACCTGGGAAGCCCATAGTAATATATTACCAGCCTCAAAAAATTGTTATAAAATTAAGGTAATTAATACACAAAAAATGTTGAGACCAGTAGTCAATATATAGGATACATTCAATAGCTGTTAGCTAGTATTATTGTGCTTAATGTCAAGGCATAAAAACAACTGATTCTAAAATCAGCATTTTATACCAGCATAGTTTGGATTACTTTTAGTTTTGACATTCAAGGATTAAGCATGGGTTTAACTAAATGTGAAAAACACTGAAGCCTCAGGACATCTTGACAATGTCTGACTTTGCAAAGAAAGGAATTGAGTGCAAGGTAAGTATCATTTTAGCAACTGACCCTGGACAATGATCCAAAATCTATAGTTCAACACAGCTCCTATTAGTCTGATCTCCATAGCTATTCTTGTTAAGTAATAAAACTTTCCTTGATTTTCTCTGAAAGTGTCCTCCCATATGCTTCTCCCCACAAAGCAAAACAGAAATAAAAAGTTGGCTGATGATGTAAGAGAAGATAAAGTAAGTAAATCTAAGAAAGAAGAGAGATGGTTAGAAGCCAAAATATTTTAAGTTTTGGATAAATTAAAGCATGAAATGTTAAATTCAAGAAAAGGAAAGATATATGATATAAAGTCTATCACATGCTCTACACAAAAATGAGAAAAAGCAATGTTTTAGACTGTTTTGAGGAGCTTCCCAGCCAAGCACAAAAATTGCTTTCATATGAGAAATCAAACTGCAATAAAAATATCAAAAGGGTCAACTTATAAAATGAAGAGATGCATAAAAAACAGATGACCCTAAGGATAGATGTGATTAGAGGGAAAAGTATTTTAAAAAGAAAGAAAAAGGAAAATAGTTTCAGCGATACAATAGAGAACAAAGGAACTAGACCGACCCTTGCTATAAATAAAGGTAGATTCCAAGTGTCTACAAAGCGTGTTCACTCCAGAATATAAAATAAACACAAGATACAGCGTTAATTGAATATGTTGCAATGGAAGTGTTTTCTTCAGTGCCAAAGAACACATTGGGTTATACACTGCAATGGATAGAGCCAACAAAAAATAATGATAGTAGGTATCTAGTTCCACATGAAAGAAGCTGGAAGTCCTCCCCAGCTGTTCTAATGAGTAAAGAGCTGAGCAGACTGAAAAACCTGGATGTATAAGAAAGAGGAGGACACAGGACAAGTCTGTTGCCATGCCCTCCTCCAGGGGATCTTCCCAACCCAGGGATCAAATCCAGATCTCCCCAATTGCAGGCAAATTTTTTACCTACTGAGCCGCCAGGGGAGCCCCATAAAACTGGAGAGGCAGGCAAATACAAGGGAGTTGTGGCTTACTGTTGCAGACTGACTGGTAGAAACTGCTGAACTGCTGTGAAAACTAGTGTGGGGGTAGAAAAACTTAAACTGTAATTGATGAGTTGCTGGAGGGTCAGTGTGGACCAGTCTAATAGTTAAAACCTTCACAGGGACTCAATCACGGGGGACTTTCCACAATATTGTGAGATTTGCCTCCAAAACCTCAACTGGTTCCCACAATAAATAAATTCTAGCAAAAGGAGAAAAAGAAACATTTTTAAATACACAGAGTGAAGTAAGCCAGAAAGAAAAACACCAATACAGTATACTAATGCATATATATGGAATTTAGAAAGATAGTAACTATAAACCTGTATGCGAGACAGCAAAAGACACAGATATATAGAACAGTCTTTTGGACTCTGTGTGAGAGGTAGAGGGTGTGATAATTTGGGAGAATGGCATTGAAACATGCATATTATCATATGTGAAACAAATCGCCAGTCCAAGTTCAATGCATGATACAGGATGCTCAGGGCTGGTGCACTGGGATGACCCAGAGGGATGGTATGGGGAGGGAAGAGGGTGGGGATTCAGGATTGGGAACACATGTACACCCATGGCAGAATTCATGTTGATGTATGGCAAAACCAATAAAATATTGTAAAGTAAAAATAATAATAATAAGAAAATAAAAATTAAAAAAAATACCTGAGAGCATTCTATTTTTCTTAACAAGGTCTGACCTCAGAGGAAACTAGTTAACCAGGACCTAACCTGCTGGGGTATGACAGAACTTAACTGACTCAGGAAAAGGAAATATCCAACTCCAGCTGGATCTAACTTTCACATGGGAGAAGAAAAATATCCAACTTCAACCCGTTCTAGCCATCCTGTTCCATGTACAAGGAAGAAAAAAACAGAAACACTTAAATGCACAGTTCAGAGACATAGGCTCACTAAGTCTAAGATCTCCCTCCCCACCACATTAGAAGATTATTTACAATAGTTACTATTACCCAAGACATCATGTCTGGTTATCGAAAAAAATCATGAAACGTATCGAGACAAAAAAACACAATTTGAAGACACAGAGCAAACAGGCAGAAAAAATCAGTAAGGATACAGCTGAACTCAACCACACAATCAATAAAAGGATATAATTCACATCTATATAGACTATATTATCTAATAACAGTGGAATAAATATTTTTTTTCTCAAGCTCACTTAAAACGTTCACCAAGATAGAGCATCTTCTGGGTCATAAAACACATCTCAATAAACGTAAAAGAGTAGAAAACATCCAATGTCTATTCTCAGACCACAGTGAAATTAAAAATCAATGTGAGAGTTGCACTATAAAGAAAGCTGAGCAATGTAGAATTGATGCTTTTGAACTGTGGTGTTGGAGAAGACTCTTGAGAGTCCCTTTGACTGCAAGGAGATCCGACCAGTCCATCCTAAAGGAGATCAGTCCTGGGTGTTCACTGGAAGGACTGATGTTGAAGCTGAAACTCTGGTACTTTGGCCACCTGATGCAAAGAGCTGACTCATTTGAAAAGACCCTGATGTTGGGAAAGATTGAGGGCAGGAGGAGAAGGGGATGACAGAGGATGAGATGGCTGGATGGCATCACCAACTCGACGGACATGAGTTTGGGTGGACTCCAGGAGTTGGTGATGGAGAGGGAAGCTTGGCATGCTGCGGTTCATGGAGTCACAAAAAGTTGGACATGACTGAGCAATTGAGCTGAATTAAAGAGATATAACTGTAAAATCCTCAAATATGTAGTAGAGGTGATATAGCATACTTTTAAATAACACATGGATTTAAAAATATATATATATCTCAGGAAAAGCTTTAAAATGTGACTTGGGGTGATCATATGTCAAGGTAGACTTGTCCTTGGTAAAGAACCATACCACTTTGGTGAGTGATGTTGCTGATGGGGAGTTTGTGTGTGTGTCGGTGGGGCAGGGGGAGGTGCTTACACGGAATAAATGGGGACTATCTTGGGTTTCCCTGGTAGCTCAGTAGTAAAGAATCTGCTGGCAATGCAGGAAACCCAGGTTTGACCTCTATATGTCAGCAAGATGCCCTAAACAGGATCCAACCAGTCCACCATGAGGGTATTAAATGATATTACCAAACTTATCAGGGTATTAAATTTCTGCTTGAATCCAGACACCATCCTGAGAAGGAAGAATGAAGGGAGACTCTTTTCAATGATTAATAGAGATTGTTCTGGACTGTCCTGGTGGCTCAGATGTTAAAGAATCTGCCTACAATACAGGAGACCTGGGTTCTATCCCTGGGTCGGGAAGATCCCCTAGAGAAGGAAATGGCAAACCACTCTAATATTCTTGCCTGGAGACTTCCAGGGACAGAAGGGCCTGGCAGGCTACGGTCCTTGGGGTTGCAAAGAGTTGAACATGACTGGGTGACTAACACTTACTTACAACTCCCAGACCACAGTGTCACACTCACTCTTAATCAGCTGTGAATTCTATTAAGAGTGTTGTTCTACTTTGTGAGAGAGCTAAGAGATGGTTCTAGAACAGAAAAACTGCTAGACTTCTTTTTCCCCAGTTTTATTTACTGTTTTATTATTTTTTATTGGAGGATAATTGCTCTACAATGTTGTGGTGGTCTCTGCCGTACATCAAAGCAAATCAGTCATAATTATATGTATACATATCCCCTCCCTCTTGGGCCTCCCTTCCCCTCACCCCAATTCCACCCCTCTAGATTGTCTTAGAGTGCCAGGCTGGGCTCTGAAACAGAAAAACTCCTTGACTTTTAATTGACCACTCTAAGGATTTTCTGTTTTTCACCCCGGTAAGAGCAAAAGCAATATGAGGTCAAGTTATAGAAAATGCAAAAAGTTACATTTTTGTTTATGGAGAGCTATATAAACCGTAGTGCTACAGAAGACTCTTGAGAGTCCCTTGGACTGCAAGGAGATCAAACCAGTTAATTCTAAAGGAAATCAACCCTGAATATTCATTGGAAGGACTGATGCTGAAGCTCCAATACTTTGGCTACCTGATATGAAGAGCAAAGTACCCTGATGCTGGGAAAGATTGAAAGCAGGAGGAGAAGGGGGCAGCAGAGGATGAGATGGTTGGATGGCGTCACCGCCTCCAGGAGATAGTAAAGGACAGGGAAACCTGGCGTGCTGCAGTCCCTGGAGTTACAAAGAGTCAGACACATCTTCAGGACTGAACAACAACAACAAGTAAATCTTCATTCTGTCATGTTGGACAAGATTTTCCTAAATTTTAGACACGTTCTCCTCCCTAAACTTGCTAATAATCTTTACTAGTTATAATTCTTCAACGGAGCAAAGCCTATGAACAAAGAACTAAATCTCAAAGAACACCAGAAAAATATACAAAATTGCAAGAGAAAAAAACACTTCAATTGCTATTTCGAATCACCAGTCTATGTTTGATACAGGATGCAGGATGCTTGGGGCTGGTGTACGGGGATGATCCAGAGAGACGTTGGGGGGTGGGAGGTGGGAGGGGGATTCGGGATTGGGAGCTTGTGTGCACCTGTGGTGGATTCATGTCGATGTATGGCAAACCCAATAGAGTATTGTAAAGTTAAATTTAAAAATAAATAAATAAATTACCAAAAAAAAATAAAAATAAAAATAAAATAAAAAAGAATCTGATTCAAGATTCTTTTGAATCTTGAATTCAAAAGATTCTCTCCAGTCTCATGCTTTCTGCTTCATAATTATCTCCTAAATCATCTCTACTGCCATTAAAGATGCCTCTGCCAAAGTCTGACACTGAGAAACCACTTGACGGTCTGGAGGGCTTTGCTCTAATTAATCTAACCTGACTTGATCTCACTGCACAATATACTACTAACAACTATATGCCAACAAAATGGACAACCTAGAATAAATGGACAAATTCTTAGAAAGGCACAACCTTCCAAGACTGAACCAGGAAGAAATTGAAAATATGAACAGACCAATCACAGGTACTGAAATTGGAATAGTGATGAAAAATTTCCAACAGACAGAAATCTGGGATCAGATGGTTCACAGGCAAATTCTATCAAACATTTAGAGAAGAGTTAACACCTATCCTTCAGAAAAATCTTCCCCAAAACTGCAGAGGAAGAAACGTTACCAAAACTCACAGTACAGTGTACCAAGGAACATGTCATACCTTTAGGACTAAAAACTCAGTAACACAGTAATGAGGTCATATAACATGTCCATGCTAAGGACTTTATTTAATGTGGATGAGTTTATTGTGATAATTGATAAATGACTTTAGTCTGCTATTTATAACAGTATTGGAGACTTACAAAGGTCACTTTCCTTTTAATTTATCAAATTCTATGAGGGAAATTCTATCATCTAATGCCACTTCCGAACTTGAGGTTTACAGAAGGGTTTGGGCTATATTCCTTCAAATATTTGGGAAATGATCTCCATATTCCTTACAGGTTTTTTAAGTGACATTTTTCCCCTCCAGGGGACAAAGCCAACATAGGCATCATGCCAGGCCTCCCAGTCACAGTAAATTGGAGCAATAAGGCAATTACTCAAACTGCAAGTAAAAACTTCTCTTTAATTTATAATTATCCTCTCCCTTTTGTTTCAGGTTCTGTTATTCAAAATTCCAAGGAAATTTTTTTTTTCAAGGAACTTTTTTTGACGAGCAATTCCTGCAAAACAAAACAAAATCCCACCATTTCTAGAAGCTAGCACTGTGTGCACTAAAGGAAATGTCCAAAAAAAAAAAAAAAAAAGATCTGTATCACTGAAGAAAGCTTTATGCCATCCAGGCTATGATTTCCCATTTCAAAACAAGCCAATGTGTGGTTAGTCCCAGGAAAGGCAAAGAGCTAGAACTTCAGGATACACAGCAGGCAACAAGATCAGAGCACTTCCAAATCATTTTCTGCCCCATTTAATTATTTATTCATTCATTTAACAAATACTGATCGATGATGTACCTGATAGAAGGCAGCTGTGGAGTGCTCTGGTGTCAGCTGAAAACTTCTAGAGTTCCCCCAGCTGAAACTTAAGACTGGCTGCCTGTATACTGAGGGCGAGGAGAGACGGAGGAATATGCAGACCCATCAGATGTGTGGGTGGCAGGTTTAACAAGCAAGGAAGCTTACATACCCAGCTTGTCTTGGGTGCTGGAAAAATGAATAGATCTCCACACCCATGCTCTGGAATCTTAAGAGTTTATACAGAGGCTTTCAGTCACATAGACAGTCTAGATGGTCTCAATATCACTTCAGTCTCTCAAGACCAAGACCCAGAAAACAGCTGCTAGTGGGGAAATGGTGAGCAGAATGTACATGCCAAGGGCAGGGGAGGGGGCGAGGAGCCTCTGATTGCTCAGGTCCAGCTCAATAGCCAGCTGGCAATCATGTCCTCTCAATGACCTTCTTCAACAACTGGTCATCCTAACAAGAGTGAAAAAGACAGTGTCTGCCTTCCTGAGGACACTGAAGTTTCAATGCAGCTCAAAGACACATGAACAGTTTCAACAAAGAGTCATAAATGCTAAGACACGGGCAGCACAGAGTTCTCCTAAGAGATTTTGGTGGAGGACAGAGGGTGGGTCACTAAAGTTTTCCAGAGAAGCAACTCTAAACGGATAATCGAAGTGTAGACTTTTCACTCAGCGATCGCTAGATGAACTTTGACCATAATAAAGGCATTCCCAGGCAAACTGTCTGCTGTATGGCAACAGAAACAGGGCTATGCTAATTTCAGCAAGAAAGAAAAACAC
This sequence comes from Neotragus pygmaeus, assembly GCA_006410875.1. Lineage (NCBI taxonomy): Eukaryota > Metazoa > Chordata > Mammalia > Artiodactyla > Bovidae > Neotragus > Neotragus pygmaeus. The sequence goes on from SJYV01043922.1 coordinate 324,159, forward strand.
AAATACTATATTTCCAAATTTAGTCAACGAGGGACATTGAGTCAAGCCACTGGAAACAGGCACAGAGTTTAATCATTCCAAGGAGCTGAGTACTGTGTCTCTTATCGACTAATCTAAAATTGAATTCCCTTTAGCTTTGCCATAAAGACTATTTATAGGCATTTTAAAAAAAGAAGAAAAGAAAACTAAAAAGCTTTAACCCAGGATGTATCTCCTAAACCCAAAGTGATGAGAAGAAAGCGACATCTAATGGTTGGTTACTACAAAGCAACTCCATTTGCTCCCCAAAACTCAAGAGACCAGAAAAGAGATTCTTTGACATAAACCATCCAACAAGATAGCCTCCAAAGTCATCCTAAAAAAGGTCAAAAATACCATCAAGCCATCTGGGAAATGAGCTTACTTCATTCAACCTAATGTCATGCTGAACTGCATTTGACCAAAAGGCATTCTAAAGACTGAGTATAAACAGCTTAAATACTTTTAGGCTTTTAAGAATTTTGAGATTTAAAAAAAATTTCCCTCTGGTGAAAAAAATAGTATTTACATAGCACAAACGTGTCCCAGATCTTCACCCAAGTCCCTCATATATATTAACTTATTTAAAGATACTTTTACACAAGCCACACATTTATGCAAGTGAATGAACCATAAATTCTGTTAGAACCCTTAAGGTCAAAGTAGGAATAAATTAATGTTGTAAACAGCCAGGAATACTAAGTGGATTTAATTACTTCTTAGAACAAAACCACAAAGGAACTTAAGACGTCATCATTTATATTTTGGTCCTTACAGCTTGTTGAACAATCTATCCCATGAGAGGAAATACAGCATGTTTACTTTTTTTACGTTATTTTGCTCTTTATCTTGCTTATCTGTACAAACTATTTTTTTCCAAATTTCTCTATGCCATCACTGAATTTTACCAGTACTTTATAGACTTATAAGGTATACTCCCAAATAGTTTCTCTCTTTCCAAACATCATTTCTCCAATTCTAGAAAAAGTTAGCAGGTATAGAGTGGTTCCTGGCTTAAGTTTAATAGGCCAAATAGCCAATACCAAGAATGGGAATACAAATCAAGATACACATTTCTTCTACATCAAAGTGTTTTCATGCAAAAATTATAAGTATTAGTCTATATTGTCCACTGAAGAAAGATTTCTTATTTATGTGTTAATCACCTTAACTAGCTAAATATCAGTAAATACAAACTGCTGCAAATTCAAATGTAGTTCTATAAAAACTACTCTGTTTTCACCTACAGTTGTATTGATTAATGAATTGCATGTGGTCTCTTGCCTATACATAAATTCAGTTTGAGACAGCTTTAGGATGCAAGCTCAGTAAAGGATATTTTGGGGAATAACCATTCCTTTGCAACTAATTAAGAAAGACATCTATCTCTTAAGGACTTATAACTTGTTCTGAAGCATCTTTCATTGCTATGTAGACCATCCTCATACTCAAAGGTTGAATAGGTATGCTGTAGGTTGAACAGGTTGACTGGTCTCCTGCTTTTGTGAGGAATTTTTGCTGCACATGGAAGCTTCTTTTTTTTCTTTTGTAATGGTCAGGACACAAAAGCATAGATTACATAACTTTATCAAAATGCACAAACCACATTTTTAGTAATTTTTCAACCAAGGAATGATTCTTTGAGGAACCAGACAGAATTCTACACAACCCAGTTGTCTTTCCTTAAAAATTGGATATTTTATGCCTCATGTATTTGGCACAGAATACATTAAGCTTGTCCATTACCCAACCTGGGAATCCACACCTCCTTCCAAATCTCTTAGGGGTGTTGGTCATTTTTCTGTTCCCGGAACAAAAGGAGTGCACATTTCAGACATACAATCCAGAAGCAGCATAGAGAATTCAGTGGGTCTATTAGCCCACAAGACCCAAGGCGGCTGCCTTCCAAGGACAGACCCCTCCCTCCTACTTTCTACTCCAGCTCCTCCCTGAAGTACCCAGATAATAGTAAAGTGAAATGAAAGTGTCTCAGTCGTGTGTTGCAACCCCATGGGCTAATACAATCCATGAAATTCTCCAGGCTAATATACTGGAGTGGGTAGCCTTTCCCTTCTCCAGTAGATCTTCCCAACCCAGGGATCAAACCCAGGTCTCCTGCACTGCAGGAGAATTCTTTCCCAGCTGAGCCACAAGTGAAGCCCAGATGAGAGTATCTCATGTATATTTCTTGAGTTTTTCAGATGCAAATAACCACCACCAAACAGAATAACTCCCTGATGATCATGAGCATGAACCCCAGAGCTACTGGTGCCTAAAGCTTGATAATGTTAACCGCCCTGTTACCTCACCATCAGCCAATCAGAACTGTGAATGAACTTAGCTGATCACATACCCTGGGATGCCTCTCCCTCATCTGGCCTTTTAAAAATGCTTTACCAAAACCCTTTGAGGAGTTCCGAGTTTTCTGAGTGTGAACCACCCATGTGAGCCTTGCATGGCCCTGCAGTAAACCTTTCTCTGCTCCAAGCTCTGATGTTTTGGTTTGTTTGGGCTCACTGTGCAATGCACACATGAATCTGCATTTGGGAACAGGTTCACTGCTTAATCGATCAGTCGTCTCCCACTCTTCACGACTCCATGGACTGTAGCCCGCCAGGCTCCTCTAGCCATAGGATTCCCCAGGCAAGAATACTGGAGTGAGTTGTCATTCTCTTCTCCAGGGGATCTTCCAAACGCAGGGATCGAACCGAGGTCTCCGGAATTGCAAACAGGTTCTTTACCATCTGAGCCAGCAAGGAAGCCCAGGTGGCAAAGTGGTAAAAAAATCCACCTGCCACTGCAGGAAGACACTAAGAGACACTCGTTCAATCCCTGGGTCAGGAAGATCACCTGGAATAGAAAATGGCAACCCGCTCCAGTATTCCTGCCTGGAAAATCCTGTGGATAGAGGAGCTTGGCAGGCTACAGTCCATGGGGTCACAAATAGTTAGACACAACTGAACATGCATGCACATGACATGGTACCACTGCTTAATCAACAAAGTTCTGATCTGTGTTATCTGTTAGTGACATCCAAGAGCACAGCAGTTTTTTATTTATTTCTCTCAAAGATAACTAATCAGAAAATTTTAAAATTATATCTCTAGCTTTTCTTACTATGCCTGTTAAAAGAAAGAAATATTTAAGTCAAACTTCTGAATCTGGGGGAAAAAATGACATATACCTGGCAAAAAAAAAAAAAAATCCAAGGATGAAACCCCGCAACGTTTCCGTTTCCTAGAAACCCCAGACTCCTTCATAATTTCAGATCCTGGCATACATCAATTTCTTCCCAAATAAGACACTTTCAACCTTACACAGGAAGCTCTATCTCCCAGCCTTCACTCCAAGCCTCATTCTAGCTTCTAAGAGTCCTTCGTCTATATCAGATCCTCAATAAATGTTTGAGTTAATTCATTATAAGTATAGTGGTAAGGTTCTTTCCAACTTCTTTCACAGGTCAATTTCTCTAGCTACAGTCAGTTAGTAAATATTGTAATTTTAATTCATAACTGTATTTCAAGAGGAGTGGAGGGAAGCAGTTCTGTTTAACCAAACTAACAATTGAGTCAGACTTTGTGTCAGGGAAAATGAGAGAGAGAGTAGCTAAGACAGTTTCTCCCCAAGGCATGATGTAGTTAGGTCTGAAAAGAATAAAACAACGCAATAGTTTGTCTGGTCATTAGAGGTTTTGGTTTTCATATCTGTGCAATGAAATCCTTGGTCTGAGACCAAGGCAGCAACCTATATCTTCATCAGCAGAGGATGAATGAAGGTGTGGTACATGTACATACAATGAAATCTTACTCAGCCTTTAAAAAGAATGAAATAATGCCACTTGCAGCAACATGGATGGACCTAGAGATTGTCATACAAGGCACACAAGATTGTCATACAAGAGCCAAGTAACTCAGAGGAGATATATTGTATGACATCCCTTATATGTGTAATCTAAAAATATATATATACAAATGAACATATTTACAAAACAGAAAGAGACTCACAAACTCAGAGAAGAAACTTATGGTTGCCGTGGGGAAGGAAGAGTTAGGGAATTTGTATGGACATGTGCACACTGCTGTATTTAAAAGGGGTAACCAACAAGGACCTACTGTGCAGCACAGGGAACTCTGCTCAGTGTCATGTGGCAGTCTGGATGAAAGAAGCTTGTCGGGGAGAATGCATACATGTATATGTATGGCTGAGCCCCTCTGCCATTCACCTGAACCTATCACATTGTTTGTTAATTGGTTATACTCCAATACAAAATAAAAAGTTAAAAAAAAAAAAAAACCTGGACTGGATGACTTCTGAACTATGACTTTTGCCATGGAGCTTAAGATAAAAACAAGAAATTGGCTAAAGAAGCCAGGGAGCTTTATAGTGTAACCAACAAGGACATCTAATTCACCAAAATTCAGAGTGGGGAAGCTTCTCTTATGGGAGAAGAGCCCTGAGAAACTAAGTCCTCAGGATTTTCTCTTTGTTCAGCAGCAGCATGGCATAGAGAAAGAAAGGGCAGGCAGAGAAGTGAGGCAGTAAGGAAATCTGTAGATAAAACAAAAGGCAAGAAACTCTCTAGCAGCTGTCACAGAACCCAATTTTCAGAACAGCGAAATGCTTCTCAATCAATCTATGGTAAATGTCAAGGATTCTTTTTTTCTTCAGTTTCCAATCTGTTGCTAATTGATCTCTAAGCTTGGTAAAGGCAGAGACACTGGGACACTTCATCCCTGCATTATGAAAACAAAGAACCCAGTATCATGAATGCAATAATTCTCTAGTTGCTCAGTCCTGGTTTACAGAATTTTCAAAGAAACTTTGCAGAAGAGCATTAACAATGAACAAACTGAGAAAAACAAATACCATATATTAACACACATATGTAGAATCTGAAAAATATTTGTATAGATGATCTTATTTACAAAGCAGAAAGAGAGATATACATGTAGAGAACAAACAAATGGATACCAAGTGGGGAGGGGATGAGGGGATGAACTGGAAGACTGGGGTTGACATACTGATAGCATGTATAACATAGATAACTAATGAGAATATACTGTGTGGCACAGGGAACTCTACTCACTGGTCTGTGGTGACCCAAAATGAGAAGAAAATCCAGAAGGAAAGGATATATGTGTATATATAGCTGATTCACTTTGCTGCATGGTAGAAACTAACACATTATAAAGCAACTATACTCCAATAAAAATTTTTTTTTAAAAATGAACAAACTGTGAAGGGCCTTCTTGCAAACTAGCAAGTTAGCTTGCAAGAGTTTTATAGATGCTGGCAAAAGACATGGCCCTCCTGGGTCAGAGACAAAGGACAGGGCATTACTCACCGCAACAGCACTAACTGACCAGCATTTGAGCCAATTGCTCCAAGCCCCAGGGCTTCCCTGGTGGCTCAGCTGGTAAAGAATCTGCCTCTAATGTGGCAGACCTGGGTTCGATCCCTGAGTTGGGAAGATCCCCTAGAGAAGGGAACGGCCAACCACTCTAGTGTTCTGGCCTGGAGAACTCCATGAACTGTATAGTCCAGGGAGTCGCAAAGAGTTGGACACTATTGAGTGACTTTTACTTCAGTCCAAGCCCAACACTAGCAGGCAATGCAGAAAAAGTTCCATCATGCCTGCATCCACAGAGGGTTGTGCTACAGCAGAATAAACCTCAGTTCAGGAAACATGAATAGTTTATAATGGAAAATAGTATACCTGCCTCTACCCTGGAAAGAAATGTTTTCTTCATCATATTGTATAGTGAGATTGCTTACTGACCCTTGGCTCTAGAGGAAAACACTATCCCTACCAAGAATTATTAATTTCCTGTTGCTGCTGTAACAAATGACCACAAACTTCATCGCTTAGCCAATACAGATTTATCATTTTTCAGTGCCAGAGGTCGGAAGTTCAAATTGGACTAAAATGAAGGTGTTGGCAAATTTGTATTCCTTCTTGAGGAGAATCCATTTCCTTGACTTTTCCAGCTTCTAGGGGCTACCAGCATTCATTGACTCATGGTCCCTTTCTTCCATTTTCAAAACTATCAGATGAGTCCTTTTCACATCAAGTCACTCAAACCTTCTTTTCTGGCTCTCTCTCTCTTCCACTCTAAAGGATTTTTATGATTACATTTCACCACCTTGATAATCTAGGACAACCTCCTTATTTTAAGATCCTTTAGCTTGTTAGCATTCTTGATTCTATCTGCAACATTAATTCCCATTTTCCCCATAACCCATTTTCCCCATGAAGTAACATATTCAAAGGTTTCTGGAATAAAGACATGGACATCTTTGAAGGTAGACATCTTATTCTGTCTACCATTCAAGACTGTCCTTTGTTTCAGAAAGAAACATAATCTCTATCTTCCAAAGCTGTTAGCTGTACAAACATCTGTGAAAAAAAAAAAAAAAACAGTCCAGAACAAAGGGTAGTCAGTCCTTTGCTTCACAAGACATGCAGAAATGTGAGTCACTCATGGAAAATTGTCTAACACTCACCACCACTTGCTGCCCTTATATACGTACATAAGAAACTGAGTAGAGATTCTTAACTGCTTTAAATTATGTTCTCTCTCATACTAATGTTTTTCTTTTGTTTAATATTAACATCTGACAGAATCTGGATCAAAGGCTATATTTGTTTATATGGGTTCAAACAGCTAGATTATTCCATGTGGAAAGAGAAATTACAATTAGATATTTTAGCAGAAATTTCCTAGTTTAATCAGAGACTAAGTGTATAATCAACAATCAACTTGCAGAGATCAATGAACACTTATAAGAAAACAAAGCAGCTTAAATAGCCCACACAAAGTCAGCTTGGCAGCCAGTGTTGGAGGGAGGGTCCTTTTGATAGTTCATTCCAGTGCTAAAAAACTTTCTATGTCAGGAAATTCTTCATACTTAACCTTAAATATTACTCTTGCAGCCTTAACCCATCTCCTCTTAAACTGTCCCCAGGGATCTCTCTCTCATGATCCTTTGTGCCTTCCAGAAGGGACAAAAATAAAAGACTCCTTAATAAATTGTTCTAAAGGAAATTTGCCTGTCATTCCTACACCGAACCTACAAAAAAGATTCTTCGGTAAACTTTAGTTTTGCAATGAAGACAGTTCTACCCATATTAAGTTATTCTTACTGAAGTAAATTGGAAAAATGTCACTTTTGGAGAAATATTGGCATTTTATATGTTGTTTTAAAATAGAAGTTTCATATAAATCACCAAGATAAAAACAGATGAAAAAGTGGTATGAGACTCACGTGTGAAATTTACAAAGGAGTAAACCAAAAACCTGTTACATGACTCTTGAAATTCTTTTTTTTTTAATACTGAGATTAGTAGGCTTTATTTTAATATAAATTTATTTATTTTAATTGGAGGCTAATTACTTTGCAATATTGTATTTGTTTTGCCACACATCAACATGAATCCGCCATGGGTGTACACATGTTCCCCATCCTGAACACCCCTCTCACTTCCCTCCCCTTACCATCCCTCTGGGTCGTCTCAGTGCACCAGCCCTGAGCATCCTGTATCATGCATCGAACCTGGACTGGCGATTCGTTTCGCATATGATATTATACATGTTTCAGTTCTTTATGAGCGTTATGACTATAAAAGCTCAGATGGCGGATTCATGTCAATGTATGCCAAAACCAATACAGTATTGTAAAGGAAAATAAAGTAAAAAAAAAAAAAAGCTCAGATTGTTAGAATTGAAAATTTGTGAGGAGGATTTCTCTGGAGGCGGCTGTTTTTATTGTTTCAATATCCCATTGGGTTTGGGGGGAAGGCTTACTCTTATCCTTAAGGCAAAAGAGAGCTTTGAGGCAACTACTCTAAGAGAAAGCAGTTCTCTTGATTTGGCAACAAGATGGAGAGTTTGCTGCCATGCTGCATCAGCCCTCACTCACAGTTTGTTTACGCAAAGACTGTTTCCTGTGGACCGCCTGCGGCGCTAGAGCCCCCATGCACAGCATGCAGGCTGTGTGCTGTCGAGAGCGCAGCATCGAGGGGCTTCCCTGGTCGTCCGGGGGCGGGGAATCCACCTTGCAACGCAGGGGACCACTGGCTCCATCCCTGGTCCAAGAGGATCCCACATGCCACAGAACAACTAAGCCCATGGGTCACAACTACCGAGCCCACGTGCTACAGCTACTGCAGCCTGTATGCCGCAAAGTCCATGCTCCGCAACAAGAGAAGCCACTGCGACGAGAAGCCCGCACACCCCGACCGGAGAGTAGCCACTGCTCGCCACAGCTAGAGAAAGCCTGCTCACAGCAGTGAAGACTCAACACAGCCAAAATAATAGAGAATACAGCATCTAGATGCGTAAAGATGTGCTACCTATACACAGTGGACTATTAGCCATAAAAAAGAACAAAATAATGCTATTTGCAGCAACATGGATGAACTCAGAGATTATCATATTAAGTGAAGTGAATCAAAGACAAATATCATATGATATCCGTCATATGCAGAATCTTTAAAAAAAAGGATACAAATGAACTTATTTACAAAACATAGATTCACAAACATACCAAAACGTATAGTTATCAAAGGGGAGAGGGGAGAAGGATAAATTAATGAGTTTGGGGTTAAAATATACATACTACTATACACAAAAGAGATAACCAACAAGGACCTACTGTATAGCACAGGAAACTCTCCTAAAAACCTTATAATAACCTATAACAAAATATAATTTTTAAAGTATATATATTCATATATATATGTATATGTATAACTGAATCATTGCAAAAGACCCAATTCTGGGAAAGATTGAGGGCAGGAGGAGAAGAGGGCAACAGAGGATGAGATGGTTGGATGACCTCACCAACTCAATGGACATGAGCTTGAGCAAACTCTGGGAGACAGTGAAGGACAGGCAAGCCTGGTGTGCTGCAGTCCATGGGGTCACAAAGAATTGAACACGACTTGGCGACTGAACGACAACAGAAACTGAATCACTTTACTGTACACCTGAAACTAACACAACATTGTAAATCAAGGTTTATACTTCAATTAAAATTTTTCTTTTTAAAGAGTAATAAAGTGGGTGGGGGTCATTTACGTGGTAGAATATTTATTTTCTGCACATGGCAGTAAAGGTCTCCTTTTACAAAAGCCAGCATACATTACCACAATTTTGTAGCAGATAGAAACAAAGTGTCTTAAGGAATGTGCATGTCTATTAAACACAAAAGCATGGCATGGGCAAGCAATGGCACATAGATTTCTTGTGTGAAAGTGTGTGTGAGTGTGTGTGTGTGAAAGAGTGTGTGTGTGAAAGAGTGTGTGAAAGAGAGAGAGAGAGTGTGTGTGTGTGTGTGTGTGCATGTGTACACACCAGCATAGGGATTATCCAGAATCTCATTCAATCAAGCTGCCTGGAGAAACTCAGGAGAAACCTCAGCAAAGGCAAACAGAAGCCAGAAGTGGACCACCAGGCTGTAAGCATCTGCAGACGGCATAAGCAAGAGTGTTCTGTTGGAAAGAGAACTACAGATGAGAAACCCCCAACCATGAGCGGAAACATGTCCACAGAACACAGGAAAGCCCACAGAGGGCCACTGCTTGCCCATGCCACGCTTTTGTGTTTAAGAAACGGAGAGTTCATGTTGAATCTTGGTAAATCCCCTTCTTTAAAGTTGATGACCAGCCAGAACCTTCTTGCCCTGCTCCACATCTCTCTTCCCCATTTCCAATTCCAACTGCCCAGGTCAGTAACATTGCTTGGCAAGAGGAAGATGTGAATGGCCCATACGTGTAATGTGCTATCACAGAGGGATGAGCAAATCCTAAAGGGATGTTGGTCCTCAAACTTATCTCTTATGGTATCAGACACCCACATTTAAATGACTTCTGTACAACCCCAAAATCTACTTCACACATGCATATGGAAAATGACTCATCATATTTCTTCAGCATCTAATATTTGGTAAATTTTGACTTTTTATGCTTTGATCTTCACTAAGTTGCTTCAGTCATGTCCAACTCTTTGTGACCCCACAGACTGTATGTAGCCCACCAGGCTCCTCTGTCCATGGAGTTCTCCAAGCAAGAATANTGTGGTGGATTCATGTCGATGTATGGCAAAGCCAATAGAGTATTGTAAAGTAAAGTAAAAAAAAATAAACAAACATGCATGTAAGGAATCCCCATTTCCTTTGCACTTTCGCCACTCAGGCTTGTTTTCTTGCAACACTCCTGTGCTTTTAGTTTAGAAACCACTAATGATGTTGCTGTATCTCTCTTTCACAACTTCCCCTTCTCTATCCAGAAAACCATTACTTCTTAAAGGCCTAGCCAGTGTTTCCTACAGAACCTATCTTACCACATACATTTAGCCTGTTGACTTAAAAAAGACGCACAACAGGAGAGTTGTGAGTTAAGTTTTATTTGGAGCAAAATGAGCACTGTAGCCCAAGAGACAGCATTTCAGATAGCTCTGATAAACTGCTCCAAAGAGGTAGCGGGGAAGATCAGTATATATGATTTTGTTGAAGGAGGAATACATGTAGTCAAGCACTCCTTGACTGTATTTTTGCAAGAGGTTTTTGCTAGTCATGAGAAGCAGATGTCACCATGAAGGAATTTAGTGCTTTTCTAGACATGAGGAGATGCCAAGAATTGGGGTCATAAAATCAGCTTCTGAAAACCTCTTAGCTCTCTGAAGACCTGTTCTACCAGTTTTTCCAGAGCAGAGAGTGCCTCATTTCTGATCTCCACTCTGAACTCCCTTCAGTAAGTGCTGCAAATCAGCAGCTGAAGCAACACATGATTTAATCCTTATAGAGGTAGATGGCAAGTGCTAATTTGTAATTGACAAGCCTCATGCAAAGTTATCCATTGGTACTTTATGAACGAGTGGAGTGGTCAGCAGACTACAGACTATTTTTTATGGCCCATGAGCTAAGAATGGTATTTACATTTTTATACAGTTCTGAAAATTTTTAAAATGATGAATAAAACATAATAGTAAGTGAAAAGTGTATAAAATTCAAATTTCAGCTTTTATAAAGCTTTCTTTGAACCCAGCCACACTCACACGCATTTGGGTATATGTTGTCTCTGGCTGACTTCAAGCTACAACAGCAGAGCTGAAAAGTTGCAAGAGACCATATGGCCCACAACATCAAAAATATTTACTACCTGCCTGTTTACATAAAAAGTTTGTTGACTCCAGCTCTGTTACCTTGCTGCACCAAATGTAGGCCAGCAGCATCAACATCACCTGGGAGCCTGTTAGAAATGCAAACTCTCTGGCTCCTTCCCAGACCTACTGATTAGATTTACTGATCCTTAAATGGATCCCCAGATGATTCTATCCACAGAAATTTCTGCAAAACATTCCTCTGGCTCTCATCATGCTGTCTTAAAATTGTCAATATTTTAAAAGATTAAAAAAATGGAAACATGATTATGCTGTTAAAAATGTATGAGTTATGGGTGCTGCTGCTGCTGCTAAGTCGCTTCAGTCCTGTCCGACTCTGTGCGACCCCATAGACAGCAGCCTACCAGGCTCCCTGGTCCCTGGAATTCTCCAGGCAAAAACANTTTTTTTTTAATGAAAAAAGGCTTCATTGCTTTCCTATAGTGAATAAAGATCACATACTTAGAAGCTTAAAATAATATCTAATTATCTCAGTTTTTTAATTAAATTTTTCCCAGGTTTATTGAAATATAACTGACAAAACATTATGTAAAATTAAGATGTGTTGATTTGATACATTTATATATTACAAAATGCTTATCACCATAGCATTAGTTAACACTTTCATCCAGTCACATTATTCTTTTTACTTTTTTATATAAATATGGTTAATGTACAATATTAAATGTTACAGATGTACAACACAGAGATTCACAATATACACCATTTATAGTTATTATAAAATAGTGGCTATATTCCCTGTGCTTTACAATATATCCTTGTAGCTCATTTATTTTATACAGAATAGTTTGTACTCTTAATACGCTACCCCTATATTTCCCCTCCCCTTTCCCCTCTCTAGAACCCACTAGTTTATTTTCCATATCTTTGAATCTGGGGAAGTTTTTGGTTATATTCACTAGTTTATTTTTTAGATTCCACAAATAAGTGATTATCATATAGTATTTGTCTTTCTCTGACTTATTTCACTTAGCATAATGCCCCCCAAGTCCATCTATGTTACTGCAAATGGCAAAATTTCGTTCTCTTTTTATGGCTGAGTTCTATTCCATTGTATATATATCTCCTACATCTTCTTTATCCATTCATCTATTAATGGACACTGAGGCTGCCTCCACATCTAGGCCATTGCAAATAATGCTTCTGTGAACACTGGGTGCATATATCTGGTATCCCCTCAAGGAAGTTATTTTTCTAACTGATAATATACTCTAGTCTTTTACAGTCATTTCGCTCCCAATTTATAGAAGAAAGGCCTACCTCTCACCCTTCTCAAACTTTTAAGTGATTCCAAAACCAAACAGAATATTCAATAATTTCTACAATGAGAGAGTCCCATAAACAGTTTCACATATATACACCCCAATAGATCCAATTGAGAGATGTACTTCTTGCATATTTTTACTTTTCAAAAAAGTTATCAAATAGCTATACTATTTTGAGCTGCTACAGAATAAGAAAAGTGAAAGTGAAAGTCACTCAGTCATGTCTGACTCTTTGCGACCCCATGGACTATACAGTCTGTGGAATTCTCCAGGCCAGAATACTAGAGTGGGTAGCCTTTCCCTTCTCCAGGGCACCTTCCCAACCCAGGGATCAAACCCAGGTCTCCCGCACTGCGGACGGATTCTTTACCAGCTGAGCCACAAGGGAAACTCACAGAGTAGAAGGAGCATTCANAAAAAAATGTAAAAAAACAAGCCTAAAAGTGCAAAGAAGATCAAGATACAAATAGGAATAGAGCTAGATAAATGAAAACAGATTGAAGCAGACAAAGAGGCCAGACCTCCAAGGAGGACAATGAAATATTTAACTCAATTTGTACTTCATGATAAAGTCAATGAGAGCATGGTGGCTGACAGGTGGCCTGATATCACTCCCTCCAGCATCTATCCAGCACCCCCAAGGTGACCATAAGCAGCTGTGCCTCCTAAAATCTGTATAATGGAAGATCAAGTTGTCCAGTTAAGAACCCAAAGAAACTGCTGAGACTGGATACTTCAACATCAGGAATATAGACCCAGAATGAATAGTGACTCCAATGATCACAGTGACGCAATGGGCCTCCACTCACAGAAGCTAGAAAACAAGCAGAGGGTCTGTCCAATTCAATAAGCCCAAACCAGATCAGTAACCAAGATACTTGAGAGAAATGAGGTAACTTTGAAATCTTACTCGACACAAATAAGCAGCAGTCTCCCACAGATAACACACACGCTCCCCCTGGAGGTGTGCAAAGATTATAGACTGGGTACAAGGTCACAGCTAATTTTAAAGCAACAAGCTTTCAGATTTTTTACTTTTATAGGCACGCTCCCCTATAACTTGTCTGGTTGATAATGAAACCCAGTCTTCCACACTCACTTTGCTCCCAACTTATAAAAGAAAGGCCTACCTCTCACCCACCTCAAACCTTAAAATGATTCTAAGACCAGAGGGACAATTTGGTAACTCCTTCAAAGAAAACCCCATAAACAGTTTCACATATATACACCCCCATGGATCTAATTACGAGAAGCATTTCCTATATATTTCTACATATATACAATTTTATTCAAACTTTTAAAAACTTACACCTAGGAATGTGTTCCCAGATAGTAAAGGTATAAAATAAAACCAGAAAGTATTTGTTCTAGGGTGTGAAATGACCCACAAGTTCATTTAAGTTGGTAAGTCGGTCTGACTCTTGCAATCCCATGGACTGTAGCCAGGCTCCTCTGTCCATGAGATCCTCCAGGCAAGAACACTGGAGTGGGTTGCCATTTTTGGCTGTCAATATACTATCTCTTGATCTGAGTAATATTAACAGCTCTATGCATATTCACTTTAAAGCATTATTCAGACTTTTTTTTTTAATGAAAAAAGGCTTCATTGCTTTCCTATAGTGAATAAAGATCACATACTTAGAAGCTTAAAATAATATCTAATTATCTCAGTTTTTTAATTAAATTTTTCCCAGGTTTATTGAAATATAACTGACAAAACATTATGTAAAATTAAGATGTGTTGATTTGATACATTTATATATTACAAAATGCTTATCACCATAGCATTAGTTAACACTTTCATCCAGTCACATTATTCTTTTTACTTTTTTATATAAATATGGTTAATGTACAATATTAAATGTTACAGATGTACAACACAGAGATTCACAATATACACCATTTATAGTTATTATAAAATAGTGGCTATATTCCCTGTGCTTTACAATATATCCTTGTAGCTCATTTATTTTATACAGAATAGTTTGTACTCTTAATACGCTACCCCTATATTTCCCCTCCCCTTTCCCCTCTCTAGAACCCACTAGTTTATTTTCCATATCTTTGAATCTGGGGAAGTTTTTGGTTATATTCACTAGTTTATTTTTTAGATTCCACAAATAAGTGATTATNTTGTTACTTAAAAGATCTCTAACGACCATGAGCTCCAAGTGTCCTTTGCTGAGCTACTCAACTATGAGATGAATTTCACGTCTAGAAACAATTTCTTTCCATCTCAAGTGAGTTTGTGTGTCTTAAAGCACTAGTTCGTGCTTTCTGGAACCATCCTTTGGGGCTTCCCTGGTGGTCCAGTGGTTAAGATTCCGCCTTCCATTGCAGGGGGTGTGGGTTCAATCCCTGGTCAGGAAGCTGAAATCCCATATATCATGGGGCCAAAAAAACAAACCATAAAACAGGAGCAATGTTGAATTTTGGCTGTAACCCTTGCAGACAGAGTGTGTCTACCCTGGAGATTCCTTTCTAGGTTTTTCCTGATCTTTAACACCTGTGTTATTCTTTTCAACCTCTCCTGTTGGTCCTGTGATCAGCTGCAGTCCTGTGACCTTCCTGAGCTGCCTCTCACAGGTCAAACTATCCCTTTCAAGACTTATACCTGTAAAAACCAGGAATTATTGACCTATCTAACTGTTTTCTGGAATTTTGCCCGTTTTTCCTAATGAATCATACTGAGTCATACTAATATTATTAGCATACATCTATTAATATAGTGATATTAATAGATGGTCATATAATATAGTCATATTAATAGATGGTTTTTCCAAATTTCATTCTTTGCATTTTTGTCAAGTGGGGCCCAGGAAAAAGGCCTCTCAGAAGAGGCCTGTGGAGTCTTAAATTCCAGGGATGAAACCCAGACCCGTGGCTGTAAAAGCACCTAGTCCCAATCACGGGACCACCAGGGGATTCCCTTTTTCACCTTTTCTGAGGAAAGAAAGAAATCCATGTCCTCTACTGCTACTACTACTACACACACACAAACAATAGAGGAGGTGAGAACAAGAAAAGCAGATGCAAATGTGACTTTTGGACTTTACATCTTTTGAAGACGTTTGCACTAATGACCCTACATCCTTCATTTCTTAGGTCACCAGAGAAAACCAGTTTTTCTGGGAAAGCTGAGATGGTCTCTCCTGTCTCACAGCTAATAAGATTTCCAATCTGTCTCTTGCTTTTGCTGAGACCGGCTTCCTACCATTTCTGTCCTTTAGGTGGCAGCATGACCCCTAACACAGAGCTGTCCTTTTTCCCCAAGTTATACAAGTCTCACAAAACAGAGTTGAACTATCTGAGGGGTGTGGAGGAGCTGGAGCGGTTAAAAAAGGAAGGAAGGGTTAGTGAGGCTGGCAGCGCGCACAAGAGAGAGGCCACACACTGCCCCTGCTGCTGCGTCGCTGCAGTCGTGCCCGACCCTGTGCGACCCCATAGGTGGCAGCCCACCAGGCTCCCCTGTCCCTGGGATTCTCCAGGCAAGAACACTGGAGTGGGCTGCCATTTCCTTCTCCAAGGCAGGAAAGTGAAAAGTGAAAGGGAAGTCGCCCAGTCTTGTCCGACTTTTTGCGACCCCATGGACTGCAGCCCCCCAGGCTCCCCTGCCCACGGGATTTTCCAGGCAAGAGTACTGGAGTGCGGTGCCATTGCCTTCTCCCTACCTTGCCCATAGAATCCAATATCTCAGCGACCACATTCATGGCCAAGAGAGCACACCCGTGGATCTTCGTCCCCAAATTCCACTATTTCTTGCCAGATTCTTGCTACTGTGTGCCAGACAGTCCTTGATGGCCGTACTGTCTTGAAGCATAGTAACAGAACTAGACAAGTGTCCTGTCTAGTATTAAGGTAATAGACAGTAAACACTGGGATCCAAAGGTGAATAAAATGGATTGCTCCCATTCACTTATTCTACCCTCATTGACCTTATATTTTAATGTGGGATACAGACAACTAAACAGTTAACAAGTAGGAATATAAGTTTAGCTGGTCATAGTGCCATAAGGAAAAATGAGCCCAGGTAAAAGGCTAGAGCAGGTGCAGGGAGTGGCCGTTTCAAGATAGTGCTGTCATGGGACATGTCTCTCAGGAGGTGCAGAGACCTGGTTAAGTGAGGGAGACACTAAACGTCTAAGGGGGAGAAAGCAAAGGGAAAACAGCAATGCAGTTGTTAGGGGGGACACTGACCGAAACCACCTGCCCTGGCTAGGCACCACAGTAACCACCTGCATGAGTTACCTTAACAGGAGACCCTGCTAAGGAACTTGGAACTAACAAGCTACCACCAACCAGAAGAATCCAGGCAAGGTCAAAGGAGAGAGGACACACAAGTCCATACATCCTACCAATCTCCCAGAACCCTTCTCACTGGACTCCATCTTGGCTGAGCGATACGCGCCAACCAGGAAGAACCCTGGGCCAGAGAGACCCAGAAACGAACCACATCACTATAAAATGACTGGGTGCCCTTTTCCACTAAAGTCTCTTGCTTTGTCAGCACATGCATTTCCTTGGACAATTCATTTCTGAGTGTTATACGAGAGTGCACTCTTGGGCCCTGGAAAGAGTCCCCCGCTTCCTGTAACACAGGGGCCACTGTGCTCAGACACCCTTGGCCTATTGGGGAAAAGAAGAAACTGCTGTGGTTGCAACTGGGTAAGCAAAGAGAGGAGTAGCCAGAGAGATGATGCCCCGCAAGGCCTTGGAAGCCAGAGGAAAAGTGCCAAGTTCTGCTGCAATGGTTAGGAAAAGCCTTTGGGGGGAGGGGTTTGAACAAAGGAGCCATGGTGTCTAACTGCAGCAGGGGCAGGGGGGTGCTAATATTTATTTGGCTGCACCAGATCTCAGTTACGGCACATAGGCTCTTTTAGTTTGGGCATGTGGGATCTACTTCCCAGGGTTCTAACCTGGCCCCCTGCACTGGGAGCACGGAGTCTTAGCCACTGGACCACCAGGGAAGTTCCCTAATTGTAATGTTAATGGGATCACTCCGAGACTCTGCAGAGTATATCCTGGATTTGGAGTCAGGGAGATCAAAGTGGGAGGAGAGAGGCCAGTCAGCAGGCTGCTGCAAAGGCCAGTGGAGGGATGGTGGTGGTTGGTAGAGGCAGGGGAGGGGTTGGAGGCAGAAGGCAGGGAGGATGGGTCTGCTGGAAAGGCAGGAAGGGATGTGGCAGGAGGCATCAGTAGTTCTATTCTGTTCCACTGGATTTAAGTCTCTATTAGCTGTTCTATTGCATATGTGAGCTCAGTCGTTTCCGACTGTGTGCGACTCCCATGGACTGTAGTCTGCCAGGCTCCTCTGTCCATGGAATTCTCCAGGTAAGAATACTGGAGGGGGCAGCCATTCCCTTCTTCAGGGGATCTTCCTAACCCAGGGATCAAACCTGCGTCTCCTGAATTGGCAGGCAGATTCTTTACCACTGAGCCACCTGGGAAAACAGACACCACATAGGCAAAAGGATACACACATCTAAAGCTCAATGGGAAGGTCAGCAGTAGAGAAAACACGAGAGTCCTGCATATGTAGGTCCCTTTTCTAACCAGTTAGCTGAATAAGAGCACCAGGAAGCAAGTGTGGCTAGAAAAGACTCCAGGGACTGAGTCCTAGGGCACTTGAAGACTTGGAAGAGTGTAGGAAGAAAATCACACGTGTTCCACAAGTTGGCATTTCAGTAAAGAGAAAGTGATCAACTATGTCAAAACTTCTGAGAATTCGAATAAATGAGTCCCGTGAACAAATTTAACTAGGTGAAAAGTCACTGCCGATGCTAACAAGGGCACTCTCGAGAGAATGTGGGGAAAGAATTGATGAGAGTGAAATAGAGAACATCAAGGGAAGGACATGAAGTGGAGAAAGCCTGTGGATTTTTGCTCTAAAGAGGAAAAGAGAGAGGACGCAGAAACTAGAGGGAGAGGGAAGTTCAAGGAAGAGCTTTGAGAGGAGGGAGAAATTTCAGTATGTGCTGGTAGACAGCAGCCAGGAGAGAGAAGGAAACAATGCAGGAGAAAGGGGGAGAATAATCGAGGAGCAGAACCAAGCAAGGAGGAGGAGCGCCATCACACAAGTGGAAGGAAGGGCCTCGGCGAGAAGCAGAGACAGCTGCTGCAGAAAGGGACAGTCACAGGTAGCCAGATCGGAGTCTGAACTGTGCAGAGATGGGTGGAAGGGAGGAGGAGGCGGTTCTCTTCGGATTGCTTCCATTTTCTCCATGAAATAAGATTACTGGCCAAGAGTGAAGAGAAGGAGGGAGTGTTGAAGGTTTGATGAGAGAGAAGAAGGTGTAAAATATTCCTCGTTGGAATGAATAAGGTGACTTTATTGCAGAGATTACAACAATATGTCTGAAAGTTCCATAGACTTCTTTGAGGTTTGGGATCACAGATTGAAACTTAGTCTTGTC
>SJYV01043922.1:343173-371914 GCA_006410875.1 Neotragus pygmaeus
TTTTTTTTTTTTTCTTCTAGTCACAGAAAGATGGATCAGGAGGTTCCCCTGGTTTCTCCCCAGGCCTCTCTCATCAATCCTCTGGCTTCTTCTTTTTCTCAATTTTCTCGCCTCTTTCCTCTAACACAGGGTCCAAAATGCAGACTTTAAAGGCCCTGTCTCTGTCACTTTCTCTTACATCTCTGCACATCCCTTCTCAATGATTGCATTTGGTCCCTGAGTTCAGCTATCTTCTCCCAAATGCAGATCCTGATGTCTATCCCCTCTCCAGATTGAAATGTTTGTCTCTTGGACATTCCCAACTAGACCTTCCACTGGTTCATAAAATTCAGCAAGCACAATGCAGCTCCACAAAGCCTGGTGATCATTTTTTGCTTACTCTCACCCAGCCAATCTTCAAGAGGCCTTAGAAGTGACTTCAGTGCCTTTCTCTGTTTTTTCCTTTGTTCCCCTTGTATCTGAGCCATTGCCAAGAATTTCTACCAATTCTACTCCCATACTGTCTTTTAAATTTAACTTTAGAATGATTACTCTTATTTATGCTGGTGTTTCTCTTTAAACCTATTTTTCTTTAAGGGTCTGATTAACAAATATAAGAGACTACGTCAAACTAAAGAGCTTTTGCACAGCAAAGGAAACCATCAGCAAAATGACAAGACAATCTACAGAATAGGAGAAGATATTTACAAGTCACATATCCATAAGAGATCAATATCCACAATTGATAAAGAACTCTTACAGCTCAACAAAAAACAATCAGTTAATAGATTGGCAGAGCAGCTGAATTGCTTTCTAAAGACATTCTGATTGCCAACAGGATGGCATCGAAAATATGTTCGATGTGATTAATTATTAGGGAAATGCAAAGCAAAAGCATTAATTCTTCGGCACTCAGCCTTCTTTATGGTCCAACTCTCAATCTGTACATGACTACTGGAAAAACCATACCTTTGATTAGACTGACCTTTGTTGGCAAAGTGATATCTCTGCTTTTTAACAGACTGTCTAGGTTTGTCATAGCTTTTCTTTCCAAGGAGCAAGTGTCTCTCACTCCATGGTTTCAGATAATCCCAAACTCAGCAGCACCTCCTCTTCCTTTTCCATCATGGTGACACTCTCATATTTACACTTCCCAGCCCCCTCTGCAGTAAGAATAGGGCCAAGTGATTAATTTCACTCATGAAACACATCCCTTCTAGACTGAGAGCCAAGGACTCTCTCTGCCTCTCTCTTCCCGCCAGACCCCTTGGAGGGCATGTGTTCCAAATGGCTTAGCTACAAGATGAAGAAAAATGGCCTGGCCAATATCAGACTCTATACAAGTGAGAAATAAACAGATTGTGTTATACCACTAGGACTTGGGCTTTGCCTAATGAAGCAGCTAACATCAACTACCCCAATGCCCTACCCCTGTGCTCTTGGTTATACAAATGTCTTTGCCAAAGTCCCTTTTCCTCTTCCTATCTATGATTACTAGTTATTGAAACCCTCTTATTCTTAAAAGTGGTATTTCCCAAACCTAAGTGTTGATTGGCTGCTCCATGATGAAAGTGTACCCAAGTTAAGAAGGAAATCTAAAATGACAATGTAGTAAGATTCCCTAAAAGCACGTATATTGAGTTCTTGGACTGAGATAACTCCTTTCATCTTCAAATGCCTTCTTTTATAAAAATAATGGTGATATATTTAAATGGCAGAAGAGGCTCACTCTGCCGCTGCCCATTTTTGGGCAAAATAAAGTTTGCCATCTGTATTTTGTTTCTAATGTTGTGTTCTAGATGTTATCACTTTATAATGTTCCCAAGTCTGGCAACCACCACTTTAAAACACAACTCAGCTGATCACCTTCGCCAGCAAAGTGTTAGTTGGTCAGTCGTGGCTGACTCTCCACACCCCTATGGACTGTAGTCCACCAGGTCCACAGAATTCTCCAGGCAAAAATACTAGAGTGGGTTGCCATTCCCTTCTCCAGGGGATCTTCCTCACCCAGGGATTGAACCCAGGTCTCCTGCACTGCAGGCAGATTCTTTACCATCTGAGCCACCAAGGAAACCCTACTGCTTGCTTTACCAGCAGGCCTTCTCTTATTTTCCAGACCCAAAGTGATTTCTGAGGTCATTTATTTTGCTTTGAGCCTTTGAGGTTATTTTCTCTCTTCTCTCCTGGAGAAAAANTTTTTTAATATTTATAATTTATGTGGCTGCACCGGGTCTTAGTTGCAGCATGTGGGATCTAGTTTGCTGACCAGGGATGAAACCTGGGCCCCCTACATTGGGAACACAGACTCTTAGCCACTGGACCACCAGAGAAGTCCCAAGAATAGATAATTGTTTAGTTTGAAAATCATTTTTCCAGCACAATTCCACTTTTGTTACATTTACTTAATATTACTGTAGTTTGTAAGATTATTAAAAACTTACTTTGATCTGCTAAATGATATACCATTGACTCTCTTTTAAATAAATGTCTGGTAATATTTGCATGTAATATTTTAAAATAAATATGGGGTAGTTTTTGTTTCATTTTAAAAATATTAACTATATAATTTTTCTTCCTCAGAACCTAAAAATACAGTATCTCCTCATGACACATTGCAAATCAACACCCATGTTGATGAAGAAACTGGAGAAAAGACACCCAGCTCGCTTGACATTGAGCCTGTGTCGTTTAGCTCTGGACGTGTCTCAGTGGAAGGATCACGCATACAAGGATCAGATGATAATCAGAAACATTTTCCTTTCAGGGTCAATGGCCCTGATGCTAAGAAAAGGCAGAGTAAGCTGCTGGGGAGAAGAAAGAAAGAGGAGAGAACATATATTTCACGGGAGAGAGAACCTCTCTCTGACACTGATTCGCTCATACTCTCTGGAAAAAGACTAAAGGAACAGGAAAAAATCAATAGAGAAAATCCTAGAACACCTGTAACTGAACTAAGAACTTATCCCCTTTCAAGTCCTAAGTGTGCCATTCCAAATTCTCCAGCACCAGTTACAGAAACTAATATAGGGAGTGTATTAATTCTACCAAGCACCAAACCACNAGGAACAGGAAAAAATCAATAGAGAAAATCCTAGAACACCTGTAACTGAACTAAGAACTTATCCCCTTTCAAGTCCTAAGTGTGCCATTCCAAATTCTCCAGCACCAGTTACAGAAACTAATATAGGGAGTGTATTAATTCTACCAAGCACCAAACCACAGAGAGATGTTGATGCCCTCCTTAGAGGAAATGATTTCCCCAGGGCGACTGCTCTTCCTCTGCCTATGCCATCAGACAGCAGTAGCAGTCAGCTCCTCAAACACAAGCGTCCTCAATGTAACTGCAAACTTACTACTCACAGCTTAAGAAACATTAGCTCTGCTTCACCTGTAAACTTAGAGGTACAGAAGAAAAAACTGACTGTCTCTACAGATAACCCAGAGGTAAACAAAGCTGGAAGTACAAGTGGTCAGGCAGCTAGAAGTCCTAACTTAGAGGCAGATAATTCATGTTTTATAAATGAACTCACTTGTGATAACTTAGTGGAAAACGAAAACCAAAACTTAAAAGAACAAAATCACACAGAGATGTCTCTTAAATCTCCCAATGATGCTCTTGGTGGTAGAAATGAAAGTCTTCTAGAAAAAGAAGTTCTAAGTCAGTCTAAGAATCTTAGCCTGGAAGTAATTTCTCCTGTTTCTACAGAAGATCAAATACATTCTTGCACAGTGCTTGAAGGCCTTCTCTTTCCTGCAGAATATTACGTTAGGACCACACGGCGCATGTCAAGTTGCCAGAGGAAAGTAGCACTGGAGGCTGTAATTCAGAGTCATTTAGGTGTCAAGAAAAAAGGCTTTAAAAATAAGAGTATGAAATCTGCTAAAAAATTTAACGTTTCTGATGAAAAAACTAAGCAAAGTGAAATTAAGGTGTCTGACACACACACAGAACAACCAAGTTCAGGAATTCCTCAGAAACTTATCTCATTAACTGAAGTCAGCTTTTCCACTGACTCCACAGAAGATGACTTTTCTAGGAAGATAGTTACCAAGCCATCAGGTAAAAAATGCAGAGGAAAAAGAAAGTCAGCGTGCACCTCTCCGATAGATCACCATGAACTACTTTTGCCAACTTCTGGCACATCAGGTGTTAAGAAGTCCAAGGAAGAAATTGCCTTGCACAAAGATCAGAATGAAAAGGCAGTCATTCACAGTAAGAAGAGAGTTAAAGGTAAATCGAGATGTGGTTGATGGTGGTGGCTGATGATGGTGGTAGCTAACACTTTATGCTCGTCACTTTCTAAATGTTATATAGATACTCACTGAATCATCACACCAGCTGTACATGAGGCAGAATCTATTTTTTTTATTACTTATATATATATTTGGCAGCACATGGAATCTTTTTTAGTTGCAGCATGTGGGATCTGATTCCTAGACTAGGGGTTGAAACCAGGCATCCTGCGTTGGGAGTGCAGACTCTTAGCCACTAGACCACTAGAGAAGTTCCCAGAGTCTATTTTTATCCTCACTTTACAGATGAGGAATCGAAGGCCAGGTGATCAAAGTGTCTTTAAAGCCACAGGGTCAAGGTTCAGATCTGGCTGCATGGTGTCAGAGTTCACAAATATGGTTGAAAAAGTTGACACTGAGAGGGAAAATGTGTTGGATGTTTACCTAAAATTAGTGTTTATTCAACTACAATACAGTCTTTTATCCATGGGGAGAAATAACTAATACAGGGAAGTATATTTGAAATGAAATCAATGTCAGAGTAAAATTCACTGACAAACTCCCTTAGGAATGATTGTGTAATAAAATGCAACAGGTCTAAGCCACTTTGGGAGGTAAACTGTCTGATAGTGTCTGAGGTTCATGGGACACAAGATTTTGGAGGATATCAAGTAACAAGTTATAATTTAGACTTCTTTATTCATTTACTCGGGAGATGTATCTGATAAACTGAACACAGAATTTAGATAATTCACTCCAGTTCTGTGTGAGAGCTCAGCAAACTTTCTAAAGGGCCAAACAGAAAATACAATCTCTATGCTCAGTCATAGCTATTCAAGTGTAATGTGGAAGTAACCATACGCGGTGTGTAAATGTGACTGTGTCTCAATAAAACTTTATTTACAGAAACAGGCAGCCAGCAGCTCTGTAGCATTGGACAGGCTTTGACTTAGGAGCCACAATTTATTAATTAAATAAAAATAATAATCACGGGGACTCCACTGGTGGTCCGTTAGCTAAGACTCCATATTTCCTGGTCAGGGAACTAGATCCCACAGGTAAACTAAAAAGAGTTCACATGCTGCAACTAAGACCCAGTGCAGCCAAATAAATAGTTTAAAATATTTTTTAAAGATAATCATCATTTATAAAACATGATGATGGTGGTCCTTACCAGTTTCATTTCATACCACTCTCAGTGATGTGCTGAAGCCACTTACATCTGCCTCTGAGATGACTCTGTGCATGGCTTTCCAACTTTGCATTTATTGATACCATGTTGGTAGCTTGAAGTTGGCCATGATGGAAATATTGACACCTTGGAAACTGGTATATAACAAAACCCAAGAATTTTTGTTTTCTCTCAGAGGATTTCCTCTTTCTCATGATACTCCAGCCACACTGGCCTTCTAGCTTTTGCTTGAACTCATCAGGTTGCTGCTTTAGGGTCTTTGTGCTTATATAAACTTACAGTTCTCTCTGCCTGGATTGTTCTTCCTTTCCCTGGTTAAAGAATCAGATAGTTTCTTTAAAAAAAAATAGTTTCAGGAGATTGGGATTGACATTTATTCACTACTGTATATAAAATAGATAACTAATAAGAGCCTAATTATAGCCCAGGGAAAATCTATTCTGTAATGACCTGTAAATATAATCTTAAAAAAGAGTGAATACATATGTGTATATATAACTGATTCATTTTGCTGAACAGCAGAAACTAATGCAAAAATAAACTCCAATAAAAAGTTTTTTGAAAAAAAAAATTATGACTTTTANTAACTGTTGCTTCCTGACCTGCATACAGATTTCTCAAGAGGCAGGTCAGGTGGTCTGGTATTCCCATCTCTTTCAGAATTTTCCACAGTTTATTGTGATCCACACAGTCAAAGGCTTTGGCATAGTCAATAAAGCAGAAATAGATGTTTTCTGAAACTCTCTTGCTTTTTCCATGATCCAGCGGATGTTGGCAATTTCATTCCTCTGCCTTTTCTAAAACCAGCTTGATCATCAGGAAGTTCACGGTAATATATCTCAGTATTGTATAATAACAATAAATGGAGTATGACCTATAAAAATTGTGAGTCACTCTGTTGTACACCTGAAACTTAATATATTAGTTCAACTATACCACAATAAAAAGTGCTTTTAATAAAATTTTTAAAACGAAGGAACATCAGATGCAGTTGTAGTCTTATTAGGCCAGTTTTGATTCTAACAAATGTATTTGTGTTTCATTTCTGTCGTGTTTCATACTGTTGTCTCAATTTAAACTAGGCCTATGATTTTGCTATTCTTTGCCAGATCCTTAAAGATATAAAAAATCACTTTTAGAAACCACACAGAGGAAATTTTATTTTTTAAAAGCTTTTCATTCTATATTGGAGTAAAGCTGATTAACAATGTTGTGATAGTTTCAGGTGGGACAGCAAAGGGACACAGCCATACATGCACATGTATCCATTCTCCCCCAAACTCCCTCCCCTCTAGACTGTCTCATAACATTGAGCAGAGTTCCCTGTGCTATTCAGTAAGTCCTTTTTGGTTATCCATTTTAAATATAGCAGCGTGTACATGTTGATCCCAAACTCCCTAACTATCCCTTCCCCCCAATCTCCCCCTACCCTGTAGAACAAATTATAAATGGTATTGTCTTTATCTTTGTCCCATTTTTACTGTTACTTTTTTTTAATACCTTTTAAAAAATATTTATTTATTTATATTTGGTTGCACTGGGTCTTCATTGCTATGTGGGGGCTTTCTCCAGGTCCCACACATACTGTTACTTTTAAAAGAGTTTAATTCTTTGGTCCTTAGAACCACACTCTATGCTCTAGAACTAAAGGGACCCGCCATATTTGTCAGCTAACTGGGGCATGGCATTCACTCCAGATTTTCAGCAAATCTTCACCCATCTTGCAAATCAGATGGCGAATTTAACTATTTTATAGCATCTAGCAGCTGTCTTCTTTTGGTCCATATGTCCAGAGTCAAACCTCACTGCCTGCTGTACAGCCATAGTGAAATAAGATGCTTAGCAATCCTATTTTTCTGAGTTTTCCTTTGTCTCTCTTCTAAGTAGTTAAAAAAAAAAAATCTTGATAATACATCAAATAAGTAAACAACGGGAAGTCCCATTCAAATGGTATCTACCACATGCTGCTGCTGCTGCTAAGTCGCTTCAGTCGCATCTGACTCTGTGCGACCCCATAGCCGGCAGCCCACCAGGCTCCGCCGTCCTTGGGATTCTCCAGGCAAGAACACTGGGGTGGGTTGCCATTTCCTTCTCCAATGCATGAAAGTGAAACGTGAAAAGTGAAAGTGAAGTCACTTGGTCATGTCCGACTCTTAGCGACCCCATGGACTGCGGCCCACCAGGCTCCTCCATCCATGGTATTTTCTAAGCAAGAGTACTGGAGTGGAATGCCATTGCCTTCTCCAATCTACCACATAGGTAACTTCATTTTAGCACATGGTATATTCATAAATGTTTTACTATACAGTTTGTACACAAATTGGGACTAAAGACTGATGAATTGCCCTCCCACATGACTTACTGCTCAACAGAAGACCATCATAAAATATTTGGCAACTAAGCCTTACTAGCCAGAGAAAGACCTACATATGGTTTATCTCTTCCTGGTGCTCACTAAATCAGAGTCTTAAAGAGAAATAGGAAAGCTCAATTTAACGTTCTCACTACAGAAGACAAACAGTAAAACAGATGGTAGAATATAAAGCAATTTCAGCTTTTTATCACTTGGGTTCTTCCAGAATTAAACATTTAGACCATGATGATTTAAAAACACATCCGTGAAAAAGCAGGAAAACAGAAAAGGCATGCAAATTTTCATGGAATGCAAGCCACAGTCATGGAAATGGAATTTTCATTTGTACCTCAATAAAATCAGAGTGTGTGAAGATTTATTTTTTAATACAAAATTAACACATGACCCAAAGCGCTCTGGTGCCTTCTGGTACCCAAATGGGATATGTTTTCAAAACTATGGTATTTTTTTAAGGCTGACTGAACTCTCAGCTGGATGGCAATCTTAAAAAAATTAGTCATATAATTGACTACTTTTTTAATGTTCATTTGGATAGTAAGAGCCAAGGGCAGCTGTAAAATAAACATACTCCAAAACCCTCCAATTCAATTTCACTGTGAAATTTCACTGTGAAATGTAGTCAGAGGTCCATTTGCAGCAAGTCATTAACCAGTATGACTCCAGGCTCAGCCCAAAGACCCAACAAGGATAGTGGAGCGCACAATAGAGGATGAATGAGGGAAGACAGAGGAGCCAAGAAAAACTTGGATCTTGGGTCCCCTAAATCATCACTGGCTAACCTAAGGAGCCTGATAACACACTCATGGAGAAAAATAAACATTCTCTGAACACAAACTGTCCCAGACTGGCCTTCCCACATAATTATTGCTGCAATGTAACTAATAAAGTATGAAACTATTTCTTTTCTTAAGCAAGAGCAACACCAAGTGATTACAGTAGTGAATTGATTTCAAATAAAATGGAAAATTCTGCCACAGCTCTGTTTTCAAGAAAATCAAACATAACTTGAAAGGCAAATTTAAGCTCTATGTACAAACACTGTCACTTGCAAGGGTGTCCCCTGCAGTGGGTTCAATCAGTAAAGAATAGCAGTCCCACGTCTCTGCAAATGGCACAAATTTTGTTTCTGCTGAGTAATATTCCATTGTGTATATATATGTACCAGATCTTTTTCCTCCATTCCTCTGTTGATGAACATTAGGTTGTTTCCATATCCTTGTTATTATAAATAGTGCTGCAATAAACACTGGGATTCACGAATCTTTTGGAATTATGATTTTCACCAGGTATATTAACACATATATGTGGAATCTAGAAAAATGGTACAGATGAACCTATTTGCAAAGTAGATACAGAGACACAGATGTAGAGAACAAATATATGGACTCCAAGGTGGGGTGGAAGGTAGGGTGGGATGAATTGGGAGACTGGGACTGACATGTATACATTACCATATATAAAATAGGCAACTAATAAGAAGTTACTGTATAGCAGAGGGAACTCTGCTCAGTGCTCTGTGGTGACCTCAATGGAAAGGAGACCCAAAAGAGAGGGGATATACACACACACACACACACACACACACACACGGCTGATTCACTTTGCTGTACAGCAGAAACTAGTATAACATTGTAAAGTAAGTATATTTCAATTAAAAAAAAAAACTTGAAAAAAAATAGCATTCCCTCTAGAGACTAAGCTGGACAGGAAGGTTCAGCCTGGCTGACCTCCTATCTGATTCTACTAGTTCAAAGAGAGAAATACTCAATGAAACCAAGTTTTAGGCAATTGGAACGCTCTCCCTCCAGAGTTCCAGGGGGAAAAAAATCAGATTTGAAGGAAATAAAAGTCTAGTTTTTATTACACACCAAGGGACAAGTTATGGGACAGGAAAGCTTATCTCCTGGGCCCTGCCACTTTTGCTTCCTTCCTTTTAACAGGTTTGTTAAATATGTTTGTTAACCCTGTTCTGCGGTACTGAATGGATTCAGAGACAGAAACACTAACCTCTGCCACTTCCTAACTGTGCATCGTTCACAAAGTCACTCCATCTCCTTGCTAAGTTATCGCCAAAATTCAAGAAAGGACATAGAAGTCTGAACCCGGACCTCTAAGCTGTGCCATACTAGATACTGAGGTCCAAGAGACTGTCTCTGCTCTTGCGTTAGTGGTGGGGTTTGGGATGAGTGCATGCAGGAGATCTGGGTTCAATCTCTAAACTGGGGAAATGGCAACCCCCTTCAGTATTCTTGCCTGGAAAATTCCCTGGACAGAGGAGCCTGGCTGGCTACAGTCCATGGGCTCACAAGGAGTCAGACACGACTGAATGGGAACAACACTTTTTTTTTTCCCCCTTTGGGATGAGTACATACGTGCAAGTCTGAAACGAAAACATGTTTCTCTACAGAGCTAGGGAGCAATTATATGAAAATATGGAAACAGATGTGAAAAGCAAACAGTACATTTCCAAGTAAAATTGAAAGAACCTTGGAGCTTCTGGAAGATACATTTAGGAGGTGTGGAGCCAAGGGTTTCAGGCTGGAAGGGGGTTATCCTTCATTCCAGAGAACCTTGCCTCTCTCCCAGCTGCTCGGTCAGTCTCAGTCCTCAGGGGGCTGCTCTCAGCTACCCACCCATTCAACCCCCTCGGGGATCAGCAATGTCCTTAAGCTGTTCCTCCTTTGGTTTTCACACACATGAGTCTTTACTTTTAATAGATCATTCATGAAGTCTAAAAAGCTATAACATCTCAAAGGAATGAATCTCTAATGGTAAAATTTCAGAAATGGTAACGTTTTGAAAGTTTGGGGGACGGGGTATCTGTGTGTTCAGAATACCTCTCATACCATACCCTGTAAACAATTACATTCTTTTACTAATCATAAGACCAGACCTGAAGGAGGTGCTTTAACCTGAAAATCTTCAAAGAAAGGGTGACTCTGCACCTAGGTAGCTATATATTTTTCATTTGCTCATGTCAAGTTGGCCTAAATTAAAAATTTTCTGTTTCCAAACATAGCTATATGTTGGTAAAAAGTTTATTGAGTTTTTAGCAGAGATTAACTTTTCAAGAAAACAATTTCTACTTCCAACTAATGAACTGAAAGTAAAAGTGTTTGTCATTCAGTTGTGTCTGAATCTTTGCAACCCCATGGACTGTAGCCCAACAGGCCCCTCTGTCCATGGGATTCTCCAAACCAGAATACCAGAGTAGGTTGCCATTTCCTTTTCCAGGAGATCTTCCTGACCCAGGGATTGAACCGAAGTTGCCTCCACTGCTGGCAGATTCTTGATTCTCTGAGCCATCAAGGAACCCCAATGAACTGAGGGCTAAGGCATTAAGGATGTAGCTCTGAGCATCTGTGGAGTTGTCCCAAGTTTTGTGAAAGAAGTATTTCCCCAAATATAGCTCAGTCCCTACCACTGATACGCTCAGCCCCACAGAACAGGAAGCAGTCTTAATGCACAAGGGCAGCAGTTATACCATGGTGGTTTAAAATAAAGCTTTGAACTTGGAGTTGCATTCAAACCTTATCTCTCACTTAGCAGTCACATGACCTTGGTCAAGTTATCTAACTTTGCTAACGTCTGTTCCTCTATCTATAAAACAGAATGTCCACTCATTTTTATGTACACTAAGCTTATCCTTGTTTATCACACACAAACGTGCAGGTATTGGAGTTTCAGCTTCAGCATCAGTCTTTCCAATGAATATTCAGGACTAATTTCCTTTAGGATTGACTGGTTTGATCTCCTTGCAGTCCAAGGGACTCTCAAGAGTCTTCGCCAACACCATAGTTCAAAAGCATCAATTCTTTGGTGTTCAGCTTTCTTTATAGTCCAACTCTCACATCCATACATGACTACTTGAAAAATGATAGCTTTAACTAGATGGACTTTTGTTGGCAAAGTAATGTCTCTGCTTTTTAATATGCTGTCTAGCTTGGTCATAACTTTTCTTCCAAGGAGCAAGCACCTTTTAATTTCATGGCTGCAGTCACCATCTGCAGTGATTTTGGAGCCCAAAAACTGGGGATGGGGAAAAGCTTCTATGCATCCTTGGGATTCTCACCAACACTTTGCAACAAAGTCCAGACCCAATGGAGTCCTCTGCTATTTATGGCTTTCTTCCTCACCTCACTCTCTTACAAGCTCAAGTTTCAGACTAATCCATTCATAACCAAACAGTGACCATTAGGGATTTTTAACTGAGGTCATCAAAAAGCTTAGAAACAGTTACTTGAGATCAGTCTCTTGAAGGGTTTCCTGACTGGAGATAGAACATCTACAGGATATTAAACTCATGGCATATTAAATAGATTCTGCATGAGTTTACATTTCCTCAACTGTGTACACTTTCTAAAATTATGGTGTGCTTCTAAAAGAATAGACTACATATTACTGGGGCCTAAGCATCAGCAAATAAGGAGGGAAGGAACGAATAGAACCAATCTGACCAACGGAGCCAGAATAAACAGCCCATATAGTTAGGCCTTCCTTTCATTTTTATTTCCTCTTATTCGAAAGGTTATTTTCTAATAGAAGCAGAGTTCCTTTGTCTGAAAGCTCTGAATGCTGGGACCATGGTCACTCAACCTGAAGTCATCAAGTGCCTGGGTATTTTTAAAAATTCTGAAACCCTAGGCCTGGGACTCAAAAGGGCATTTTAAAAGAAGTATAGAGAACAGTTCTTTGTCAATTTCCATTTACTGAAGAATTTTGTATTGAACAGGAATTGGGTTTCTATCTTTTTACTAACAGCTAACAGAGCTGAAAAAACCAAAAAGCATTAAGGTAATTATTTTCCTTAAAAAGCAGAAGTGAAACACCAACCCTGGAACTTCAGAGCAAAATGTCTGCTTACTATCAAAAACAAAAGTTCACCCAAAGGTAAACCAGAACAGACTGCTGGTCTTTTGAGGCAAAAACAAAGAACAAATGCATAAGTCGCTGGCTTTGTTACAGCATAATGTTTATAAAACATTTAATGCAGTGTTCTTTGCCAATTAGGAGAGAGTACAGGATTTACCTTTCAGTTTTAATATCTTTGCCTGACTTTCAAACTAGTAACATGAGCCAAAAGGATTAAGGAAACCCTTTCATACATATTTCTACACAACTGTCTTCCTTGGAAATTATCTTCAGGGTAAAAGGGAATGATATTAGGCCCCCGTAGCAGGGACAAGCTAGATTTCCTTTAGATATAATTGGTACAATGTGAAATTTACTTGTATTTTCATGTCAAAGCTTGATTATCTGACCATCCCCAAGATTCTGTGAGCTACCTAATACTTTTTATATACCTTTAATAAAGCCCTTTCTGTTAAAACTAGCGAGAGGATTCAAAGTCAAAATAAACCACAGAGTCAGTCATGCCAAAGAGTTTACAGTCAACAGACCCCCAAAGAAACAGAAATGTGAATGATTTTCTCCCTGAACTGGGTTTGAAAGTAGCAAAGTTCCTAAGACTTTTAAAGGACCAGTAGTTCATTTTACATGGGGCAAAAGTGTGAACTACATGACTACCTGTTGTGAGTCACAATGCGATACCAACGATTAGCAAAAGACTACATGATCCCTGTTGCCTCCCAAGAAAACTTAAAGAGAGAAAATGGCAAGCTCAGTTTTTTTAATTCTTAGCTTGGGACTTCCCTGGGGGTCCAGGGGTCAAGACACTATGCTTCCCGATGCAAGGGCTGTGGGTTCGATCTCTGGTTGGGGAACTAAGATCTCATATGCTGTTTGGCCAAAATAAACTCTTTAAAAAATAAATAAAATTCTTAGCTCTGGGTACAATTATAAAATAAGGAGTTTTTATGACTACCACCCTAAGAAAGAGTCTCTTCTATGTTGCAAGGCTGAGATCACTGAAGTCAAACACAGAAGATGATCTTAATTTGCACCATGGCAATGCAGGTTGATTTCACAGTTCTCTTGAGTACAAGTGAGGGAACTGATCAAGAAAGAATGTAAAAAAAATAAAAATAAAAAAAATAAAGAAAAAAAAAAAAGAAAGAATGTGATCCTAAGAGCTCCAATGGAGTCCATCGATATCCCAAAAATTAATTTAAAACCACTCATTTTCCCTTGCCAGACAAAGCTGTTCACTCTGCCATTAAGACCAGTCTGTTACTAATTTGCTCTAGGAGTGCGTGAGTGCTCAGCCCTGTCTGAATCTTTTGCAATCCCATGTACTGTAGCCCACCAGGCTCCTCTCTCCATGGGTACTTTTCCAGGCAAGAAGACTGGAGTGGACTGCCATTTCCTCCTCCAGGGGATCCTCCCCACCCAGGGATCAAACTCGCATCTCCTGCACTGGCAGGCGGGTTCTTTATCACTGAGCCAACATAGGTGGCTTGACTGTAAGCACCTCACCTAGGCAAGTTCCTTCTCAAGGGGTGCCAATTCTCTGCTTGTCCCATTCTAAAATGCTTATGTACCTAAAACTGGATATAGACTCCAGCATGTCCTTTGACATACATTACAAAATCAAACCATGAGTATACAGCAACAAAAAAGGGAAAGTCACAAGAATTCCATGAGTATACAGCAACAAAAAAGGGAAAGTCACAAGAATTGGTTAAATTCTATTACAAAAAACACCGAGAATAGCTGTGAAGAGAGATTCTGGGGATGGCAGATTAGAGGGTGAAGAACATCATGTTAAATTTACTCAAGTCAAAAATACAGAGACAAATAGCAAAAATGCTGGTGCCAATATACTAATGCTGGGTGACCCAGGTTGCTTGTTTTCTTGGTGATTTAACTCAAATCTGGACTCAATCATGGCCTCCTAAATGAGGCTGAGATACAAGATTATATGTAATAGAAAAAACATAGAAATCTGGAAAGACAGCTATCACATGCAACATAATTATATCTGTTCCCAATTAGGTCTCCCAAGAAGGCCCCATGTCTTTACCACAGCACTGAGAAATAAATGCTGAGGTCTTCGGAAAGCAGTATAATGGTTGGACTCTGTGGATCAAAGTAAATGTGAAAGCTGTCTGTGTAACAGGTCCTACTCTTTCAATAGAGATTATGGGATCCAGAGTGGAAGAGGCCAACAGAGTCACTTTATCACAAGAGATAAGACTGGCTTACAAACCATAAAAAGCAGCAAGGCTAGAGTGGATACAAATTTAATTTGTTTAAAAGTTTACTCCAAAACTACTTTATTGATGAAATTAATGAAAGGTCATTGATATCTATACAAGACGTATTAAAATGCACATATTCTTTTAAGCAAGGTCAAAACATCTACAGGGTGAAAACCACCGTGGGATTAGAACACTGAGATCAATGAGAAGTCAGTGGTCACGAACCTGGGAGACAATGCAAGGGATCATTTCTCCAAAGAAGGTCAGGGTTATGTCCACTGACCCAGAACAGGATTAGGGTTATGTCAAGTAATTTTAGTNATTCTTGGAGAAGCAACTGTGTACACAATTCCAAAGAAAAAATAAACGTCCCTGTTTCCAAAATCATCTTTTGAAAAGAAAAACAGTCAGAGCCATGTTGCTTCTTTCTAGCCAAGCTCAGAAACTCTTCATTAAGTCTTCTTCGTGGGAAGTTAATGAAACAAAAGAACTCCTGGAGGAATATTAAGAACTAATACTTTCCTTGGACTCACTTAATTCTATAATATGCAGATAGAATTTTTACTTTAATAGCCATCTAGGGACTATTTAATACTTTAACATTTTCCCCTAACCATTTCTGCAGCTTATGGTTTGCTACTCAGAGGAATGGGGAAAATTTATATGACTGGTAATGCTGTCAGGCGAAAAAGGGGAACTGTTTCCATCACTCGTCTCCCACTTCCTTGTTATATGGCTCCTGAAGGGTTGTTGCCTGAAGGGTTTAATAGCCAAGGAATTAATTAGGTCTGTTCTGGTAAAAACATTGCTGCTATGGCTGCAGTTAGTGATTTCTTTAGCATAAGTTTTAAAAGCTAAATTATCACCCGGTAGTGAAATGTTCTCTATTGGGTGAGTCCTCCTCTTCATTATTCTTGTAAGTTAATTGCAATTTCAGGGTTTGGTGTCATGTTTCCATTATGTTGAGTAGGTAAGTGATCCAAAAGAGTTCTTAACATTTCTGAAAGTCCCACCAAGTCAACCGGTCCAAACCTGAGACCACCCACTAAGACAGATATAAAGATTGCTTGGTTTGAAGACTAAGATGATAAATAAGCCAAGTAAAATAAGATGAAGGGACTACTTCTAGGCTACTTCCATCCATAAAAGGCTTTCAGAATACAACCACTGTATTGTCTCATAGAAGTGTTTAATGCTCGCTCCCCAGACAGTGACCCGGAGTTTCTTAGAAGAAAACCACTTCAGATTGACAGCTACAGGGGAAAGCATAGGTGGTCCAAGGAATCGATAAGCACAAAGAAAAAAGTCAGCAACAATGAACATAGTGACTGAGGACATCAACCAAAACCAGAACTTTAATCAAGTGTCCCCAAAAGAGTCTATCATGAGATTTTGCTTTTTGAGAATATAAACGGCACAATTTAGGGAAATGATAACAACCAAATAGGCAAATCTGGGCAGTCTGCTTATGACCAACCTAGACACTATATTCAAAAGCAGAGACATTACTTTGCCAACAAAGGTCCGTCTAGTCCAGGCTATGGTTTTTTCCGTGGTCATGTATGGATGTGAGAGTTGGACTTTAAAGAAAGCTGATCACCAAAGAACTGATGCTTTGAACTGTGGTGTTGGAGAAGACTCTTGAGAGTCCCTTGGACTGCAGGGAGATCCAACCAGTCCATTCTGAAGGAAATCGGTCCTGAATATTCATTGGAAGGACTGATGCTGAAGCTGAAACTCTAATACTTTGACCAGTTGATGCCAAGAACTGACTCATTGGAAAAGACCCTGATGTTGGGAAAGACTGAAGGCAGGAGAAGGGGATGACAGAGGATGAGATGGTTGGATGGCATCACCGACTCAATAGACGTGAGTTTGAGTAAATTCTGGGAGTTGGTGATGGACAGGAAGGCCTGGCATGTTGCAGTACATGGGGCTGCAAGGAGTCAGACACAACTGAGCAACTAAACTGAACTGAACTGCTGCTAAATCGTTTCAGTCGTGTCCAACTCTGTGTGACCCAAGTGGGCAGCCCACCAGGCTCCCCCGCCCCTGGGATTCTCCAGGCAAGAACACTGGAGTGGGTTGCCATTTCCTTCTCCAATGCGTGAAAGTGAAGTTGCTCAGTCGTATCGAACTCTTAACGACCCCATGGACTACAGTCCACCAGGCTCCTCCATCCATGGGATTTTCCCGGCAAGAGTGCTGGAGTGGGGTGCCATTGCCTTCTCCGGAACTGAACTGAGACAGTCTGCAATTTTATTGGATTATTTTTCTGTAAAAGTTTAATTTTTAATCATTGGTCTTAAAGACTAGAGAAGGCTGCCTGTATTCCTAAATGGCAAAGTACAGGCTTCTAACACAGATCGTGATCGGGAAGGTCTCTTGAGCAGAAAGAGCAGGATATTGCTTTCAATGGCCTTCAGCATCATAACATGAATATCAGAACTTCCCTAGTGGCTATGTGGTAGAGAATCTTCCTGCCAGTCCAGGGGACATGGTTCGATCCCTGGATCAGGAAGATCCCACATGTCACGGGGCAACTAAACCCACATCTGCTGAAGCCTGTGTGCCTAGAGCCCTGAGATCCACAAGAGAAGCCTGCACACTACACTTAGAGAGTAGCCCTTGCCCACTGCAGCTACACAAAGCCCATACACACCAACGAAGGTCCCATGCAGCCGAAAATAAATTACAAATATACCTACGCACACATACATATTGAGGATTTAATTTCAGTGACATGAAAATATGCCACATAAGAAATGCTGTATAGAAGTACCTCAAACATTATTTTCATCTCTAGTTACTAAAATAAGAAACCTGGGAAAAATAAAAAGTAAAAATAACACATGATTCTGGACCTCATTATCAGCCAATAACATAGTGAACTAGAAGGCTGAATGGCCATCAAGTTTTTGTTATGAATCAGAATCAAACTGCACTGAAATCTGTTTCTTCTTTTTCAAAACAAGCTTGCACTCCCCTTTTTTGTTGCATCCCTTTTTAAAAGTACATTATTCGGTTCCATGTGTGCTGCTAATAACTTTTATTGCCCTTCCTAGATGGCAAACCAGTATCTCCTCACTCTTTGATGTCTATCACTTCAAGAATGCAAAAAAAAAAAAAAAAAAAAGACACATGGAAAAAGACATTCTGGCATTAGTTTGGAGTTCTAAGAGAAAAAGTAAATAGGAGCAATGAAGTGAGGATAAAGCTTCTCACTTGAATAATAGTGGGGAGTTTCATTCATAATGAAGGGCATCTGGCATCAACTGGAGAGTCTTAAGATCTGTTTTAAAATCAGCCACTGAAATCTGGATGCTAACAACACCTAAGTTTTTATCTTCAGTCTGCTCATCTACTTGGACATACCTAATTAGCTTCTTGAAAGTAGTCAAAGTGTCAGTCGCTCAGTCATGTCTGACTCTTTGCGCTGCCATGGACTGTAACCCGCCAAGGCTTCTCTATCCATAGAATTCTCCAAGCAAGAATACTGGAGTAGGTAGCCATTCCCTTCTTTGGAGGATCTTCTGGACCCAGGAATCGAACCCAGGTCTCCTGCATTGGCAGGCAAATTCTTTACTGTTTGAGCCACCAGGGAAGCCCAATTACTTTCTTGCCTTACCCCAAACCCACCACATCTCACTCCTTTCCCATCCTCCTGAGTAACGAATTGGTATGATAATTTCTGACATGTTTCTAAGATAGCAATTTAGCCCTGAAAACCTGAATACACTTAAGGAGGTTAAAATTCTTAATTAGAAACTTTAATAGGAAATTCTTATATGGCATGTGTCTGAGATCATTACATATATTCATCCATTGAATCCTCATAACCTCATGAAGTAGACAGTCATCCACATTTTTACAGTTGACAGAATTAAGGCACAAAGAGGTTAAGCAGCTGGCTCAAGAACACACAGCTAGAATTGGTGGAGTTGGAATTTTAACCCAGGAAGTCTGGTTCTAGAACTCTTATCCTAAACTCCCATCCTAGGCTGCCTCCTAAAAATAAGCAAACACACCAAAAACACAAGATTCTAACTTGGTCTCTCAACTCCTTTTAACCTCATACCTACTTTACATTGAGAGTCCTTTGGACTGCAAGGAGATCAAATCAGTCAATCCTAAAGGAAATCAACTCTGAATATTCACTGGAAGGACTGATGCTGAAGCTCCAATACTTTGGCCACCTGATGTGAAGAGCTGACTCATTGGAAAAGACCCTGATGCTGGCAAAGATTGAGGGCAGGAGGAGAAGGGGACAACAAAGGAGGAGATGGTTGGATGGCATCACCGACTCAATGGACATGAGTTTGAGCAAACTCCAGGAGATAGTGAAGGACAGGGAAGCCTGACGTGAGGCAGTCCATGGGGTCACAAAAGTCAGACATGACTTAGCAACTGAACAACTACTTTACATTGATTATATTTGGAATTTTTAATCATTTCCAGTTTGGTCTCAAGCTCTCAAAGATGCAAGAAAAAGATGAGCAGAACAAAGCCTTTGGATGGAAATAGTAAAAATGTGCTGAATGAAAAAGTGAAAGATATACTAGGACTTTCTACTTTATCGGGGCCATCTATTAAGGTTAGCTTATCTGAATCCAGCAAGCCTCACTTCTGCTCTCCTTGCTCTGAGCACAGGTTTCCTATGGACTTATGTCTTCAGCACTGGCTGCATTGAACCTGGAGGTAATCTGGCATTTGTCTTTCCTTGGGTCTGTTCCCCTCTCCATCTGCTCTTTGGAGCCTGCATTCTCTGCATATTCTCTAAGGAAGCCACCCTGGCTTCTGCTTTTCATAAAATTTTGGTGAAATATTTTAGGCATGTAAAACTGTGACAAACAGCATTCAGCTAAAGAAAGAAAAAATGAGAGCAAGTGCTTCAACTGAAGCCCCTGTGAACCCTGCACGATTCTTTTTTCTTCTCTTCTCCCTGAATTAACCACTATCCTGCACTGGGATACATTTTTACACTTCTAATTGGACTCCAGAATACAAACAATATCGAGTTCTACATGATCTTAAACTGTATAGAAATGGTATCTCATTGCACATATGTTATTCCCTCAACATTATAGGCTATTTTAAAATTTTTTTAAGTCTTTGTTGAATTTGTTACAGTATTGCTTGGTTTCTGGTCTCAAGGCATGGGGCATCTTAGTTCCCCAACCAGGGACTGAACCAGCACCCTCTGCATTGGAAGGTGAAGTCTTAACCACTGGACCACCAGGGGAGCCCCCTAGATTATTTTAATAATAATAAATTCTAAGGATGTAATATACCATGATAAATATAATTAACACTGCTGCATGTTACATGTGAAATTTAAGAGAGTAAATCCCAAAAGCTCTCACAAGCACACAAAATTTTTTTTGTCTTTTTTATCTATGAGATGACAGATATTTACTAAATTTGCTTGTTATTTAATGAAGTATGTAAGTCAAATTGTAATGCTATAAACCTTAGAATTACACAATGCTATAGGTCAATTATAGATCCAAAAAACTGGCAGGAAAAAAAAGTCATCAAATATTTAAAGCGAACAACTTCACCCCATAGCTTAAGAAAAAGAATGTTACTATTACCATGGGAGCCCCCTTGATCCCACCCTCCTCTCCCTTGACTCCAAGAAGTTAACTATTACCTCGACTTTAGCATTAGTTTTTTTTTTTCTTAAACAGCTGCTACCACTTTTGTCTGTATACCTAGAGCAAGTATTACTCGGTTTGCCTGTTCATCATCTTATATAATGTTTGCATATATTCTTCTAATGACTTGCTTTCTCCACTCAATACTTTGGAAATTCTTCCATGCCAGTTCACATAGCAGTAATTCCTTTATTTTCACCATGGCATAGTACTACATAGTACTTTGCCGATACTGGGAAAGACTGAGGGCAGAAGGAGAAGGCGGCATCAGAGGATGAGACGGCTGGATGGGATCACCAATGCAATGGACATGAACTTGGGCAGACTTCAGGAGATTGTGAGGGACAGGAGGCCTGGCATGCTGCAGTCCATGGGGTCATAAAGATTCAGACACGACTGGGCCTGTCTGAACAACAACACAAGTACTACATCATATGGCAACTCCACTAATGACCTAGTCTCCCATTGATGAGGTTTGATTCTGTTGTTTGTGTTGTCGTTTTAATCTTTTGGGATGGGGGTTATAAATATGCTTGACCATGCCCATGGTAAACACATGAAAACATCACTCCATGATTGTTCTGTAACTCAGGTTTTGGTGGGGAGTAACTTTAGTCACTTCTGTATTTTCTCAATTTAGATTTAAGCTCAGTCAATTCAGGATTTTCCTCTCTGATTCTTTCATCAGAAATGTAGTGCAGGTGGCCTTACGGAAAGTCCATTTTGTACAGCAAGGAAGCTTCTGGTCCATTGCCATACTCTATCTTCCACTGACATCCTCCATGATCTTTCTCATCCTACTCTGGTTACTTTTGTGGTGTAATTTTGGTCTTCATCCCTCTCTGGTGGCTAGCTCAGCGATGTCCAGATTCTCCCTCTTAGCCTTTCTATACTTTTCTCAAGAGGAAAATAAGGCTTCCCACAGCACTCTGTGGCCACAAACCACTGGAGTACCACTGAGGCCTCTCCTCCTAGACTCACACTGCCCAAGAACTTTTCCACAGGTCTGTCTGTCTTCTCTGACTTTGTCAGGAAAAGAGGCTTAGAATCTACCTGGGGCCTTGGGGACATGAACAAGAGAATTCTCTAAAGATAGAAAGAAAGTGAAAGTCATTCAGTCTCCCACTCTTTGAGACCCCATGGACTGTAGTCCATGGAATTCTCCAGGCCAGAATACTAGAGTGGGTAGCCTTTCCCTTCTCCAGGGGATCTTCCCAACCCAAGGATCAAACCCAGGTCTCCCTCATTAGAGGAAGATTCTTTACCAGCTGAGCCACAAGGGAAGCCCAAGAAGACTGGAGTGGGTAGCCTATCCTTTCTCCAGCAGATCTTCCTGACCCAGGAACTGAACTGGGGTCTCCTGCATTGCAGGTAGATTCTTTACCAACTGAGGTATCAGGGAAGCCCTAAAGACTGCAGTCAAATGTTAGTCCTTCTTGAGGGTCTGAGTTAATTAGCCTAGTCCCCGGGATGACTTGAACGCAAAGGAAAGACTCTTGTGGAATAAACCAGTGAGATTATCCAAAGGTTCAGCTTCAGTGCCATAAAGACACTCTCCAACATGGCAGCCACTTGTCACATACAGAGATTCTAGTTTAAATGGTGAACAATTAAGATTAAACAAAACTTAAAATTCAGATCCTCAGCTACATCATCCACTTCTGAAGTTCTTTCCCTCACCACAGAAAATTCTATCGGACAGCACTGTCTCAGAGGATGCTTGGACAAGAGAGAGCCAAGTGGGTACTCCAAAGAAAAGCATCGGAGTCCCTAATAGCAGAACTGATTTTGGAATCAGGTATCCAGATTCATCCTGGTTTCACCTCAGCATTTGGGAAAATGGCTGGTGGGTTCTCACCAGGGGTAATGGTCAGTTTTTGAAAGACCTCAAAAATCACTCCTTCCCCCTTTGGCTAGAGGGAGAGGATGCAGGAAGGGGCTGTGATCATAGGTCACTAGACTGACTTGAGCTAGAGGGGAATAAGACACTGTCTTATGGCTACTCCCGCACATGGCTGGTACCTGTGACAAAGCAAAGCAATTTCTCCACTGCAAAATGTGCACTGCTTAATAACACCACCCCATTTCAGCAAGTCTCACTCATATAAATTGAAGAGTTGCATGTTTTTTTTTAAAATTGGTGTGTAGTTGCTTTACAAT
The DNA here is from genome assembly GCA_006410875.1 of Neotragus pygmaeus. Taxonomy (NCBI): domain Eukaryota; kingdom Metazoa; phylum Chordata; class Mammalia; order Artiodactyla; family Bovidae; genus Neotragus; species Neotragus pygmaeus. Next base: position 365,869 of record SJYV01043922.1, read on the forward strand.
GTTGTGTTAGTTTACACAGTACAGCAAAGCGAATCATCTATACATATATTCCCTCTTTTTTGGATTTCTCATTTAGGTCACCACAGAGCACTGAGTAGACAGTAGGTTCTCATTAGTAACTATTTCATGCTGTTGTTGAGTCGTGAAATTGTGTCCAACTCTTCTGCCACTCTATGGAACGCAGTCCACCTGGCTCCTCTGTCCATGGGATTTTCCAGGCAAAGATACTGGAATGGGTTGCCATTTTCTTCTCCAGGGGATCTTTGAGCCAGGGATCCAACCAGAGGTTCCTGTTTGGCAGGCGGATTCTTTACCACCGAGCCACCTGGGAAGCCCCTGTCTATTTTATATATAGTATCAGTAGTGTATATATGTCAATCCCAATTCATCCCACTCTCCTTTTCCCCTTGGTATCCACATGATTGTTTTCTACGTCTGTGCCTATTTCTGCTTTGTAAATTAGATCATCTATACCAATTCTTAACACGTTTCAGTTTTAAATGTCATTCTCTGAACTTCGACATGTAGACTTGTCAGTCACTGGTATATTGATCTATTTTAACTGCCAACCTAAACCCTCCTTCCACGTGCCTTCTTGCTCAATAACTTTATAAAAAGAACTTCGTAGCTCTCTTGGTTATGCAGTATCTCAAATGTTCTTCTCTCTCACTGTTCCAGGCTTGGGCCAGGTACCCCAGGTGATATCCTTCTCCTTCCCCTGGACTGCTCTGGACAGCACAGGGGTGACCCTGCATGCTGCACATCCAGAGACCTCTGTCCTTGGAGGATCTGAAATCAGTCAGGGAGGGGAAAGGAGAGGGAGACTGGATATGTGGAAGAAAGGAGAACCCAAGCTATTCCTCCTCCTCAGCTCTCTCTGGGCTGTGGCTCATACGACCCAGCCTACAGTGACCTCACTCCCCACAGAGGGACTCTGGTCTCTGGGCTCTAGGAGCATCAACTCCTTCCTCTGTCCCTCCTGCCAGGGAATGACACTAGTTTCCTGCCATCTAGTATCAGGCTTGGCTCCCCATCTCCTTTCTGACTTCTCAGCAATTCCATCACCGGCCTGACCAACATTAATGATTCAGTGTGAACTTTGAAACAACCCTACAAAATCCATTCCAGCTCTCATGGGAAAGCTGCCAAGTGTCTTCNCTCGCCCTGGGAAAACCACCTTCGTGATCATGGTATCTCCCCTGCCAGGTAAGTATGAGTCAGAAGCTTTGTCTGGGACGTCACCCTCGAACTCAGCACACAAAAGAGTTATGGTCAATTATATTCCAAGCTCTTTCGGCCTTCGATGGGAAACTGAAGGATTATTTTTATGACAGTGACCAAGATCCATCCTTTGGACGTTCAGCGGAAGTTCTACCCGGCGAAAAACGAAATCGAGCCACCAGCCACCACTCTCCTCATCTACATATCCCCACCTCTTGTCACTTGTCATTTGACGTCACTGCTTTTGGACAAGCGTCTAGTTCGTTCTAGCTCTGCCTGGCGCCGACCCCAAAGACCAAGTGTAGCTGAGATTTTTCAATCCTTCATCTTCGCAGACAGACGCGAAATTCGGTGGAGCTTCGTTACGGGTGTGGAGTCCGAGCAGCGTGCGGAGGGCAGAGCAGGGCACGTCGGGGGCGCGGCCCTCACAAGAAGAGGGTGGCAGGATCGGTTGCTGAATCTGAATCGCCGCTCCACTCTGTAACTAGGTGATTCCCGCAAGTCTCTCTCAATCACCGTTTCCCAAAAGTGTAAAGTGGGAATAATACTGCATGCCTGCCTCACAGGGTTTCTGTGAGAGCCGAACAGAATGTGCGTCAAATGCGACCTCCAGCCTTGCCACCCCACCCAAGCCATTTCCTGGACAGGCGTCCGTTTCGTTGGGGTCACAAATACGACTTCTACAAGATTCAAGTCTTGCAGTTCTCAGCGCAGAGGCAAGCAGCATCTGGCCTGGATTGAGTAACAAAGCGAGTGCTTCTCTGTTCTTTTTAAACAGCGAAAATTGACAAGGCACTCACTGTGTTTTTCTTTCTACCCTCGCTGGCTAGGCGCTCTGGGCAAAACAACTCTGCAGCAACTCTAGTGTCAAGGGTTTAGTAGTGCGCGGGAGGCAAAACTTTACCTCTATTCTATTAGTCTCTGGCCCAGCCTGAAAATTACATTGGAATACACAGTTTAACAGGACAAAACCATACTAATTTATTTAACTTTAGTTTATCTGACACAAGAGCCCTCGTAAGAAAATGAAGACCCAAAGAAGTGGAAACCTAAATGTTTTTACATTAAGTTGAACAAAATAGAGACAACTGTGGAGAAGCATGTAGCATACATGAGGAGGTTAAAAAAGATAATGATTTTAACAAGACTTGTTTGTGCAGAAATCTCTGGGCGTTATCCCTCTTCTCTGGAATATTTCTTTCCCCTGTGTTAGAAAGGGAGGCCAGACCACTCTTCTTACATATTTGCTGTTTTTTAGTGCTTTTGGCTTAAAAATAATCCTTATGCCACAGTGACACAGTTGGGAGTGGCATATTTTGCAACCTCTTGGCAGTTATTTTCCTCTTAGTCTGTATGATTTTTTAAGTGCTTTGTTTTGTATTTTGGGAGGGTATTTTTATTTATTACAATAGTGATAAAATTTCCCCTGTAGGTAATTAGGAAAATACAGAAAAGCATTTAAGGTGCTTAAAGGAAATGCATCAAAATGCAAAGTAACATANTAGTCCCCGGGATGACTTGAACGCAAAGGAAAGACTCTTGTGGAATAAACCAGTGAGATTATCCAAAGGTTCAGCTTCAGTGCCATAAAGACACTCTCCAACATGGCAGCCACTTGTCACATACAGAGATTCTAGTTTAAATGGTGAACAATTAAGATTAAACAAAACTTAAAATTCAGATCCTCAGCTACATCATCCACTTCTGAAGTTCTTTCCCTCACCACAGAAAATTCTATCGGACAGCACTGTCTCAGAGGATGCTTGGACAAGAGAGAGCCAAGTGGGTACTCCAAAGAAAAGCATCGGAGTCCCTAATAGCAGAACTGATTTTGGAATCAGGTATCCAGATTCATCCTGGTTTCACCTCAGCATTTGGGAAAATGGCTGGTGGGTTCTCACCAGGGGTAATGGTCAGTTTTTGAAAGACCTCAAAAATCACTCCTTCCCCCTTTGGCTAGAGGGAGAGGATGCAGGAAGGGGCTGTGATCATAGGTCACTAGACTGACTTGAGCTAGAGGGGAATAAGACACTGTCTTATGGCTACTCCCGCACATGGCTGGTACCTGTGACAAAGCAAAGCAATTTCTCCACTGCAAAATGTGCACTGCTTAATAACACCACCCCATTTCAGCAAGTCTCACTCATATAAATTGAAGAGTTGCATGTTTTTTTTTAAAATTGGTGTGTAGTTGCTTTACAATGTTGTGTTAGTTTACACAGTACAGCAAAGTGAATCATCTATACATATATTCCCTCTTTTTTGGATTTCTCATTTAGGTCACCACAGAGCACTGAGTAGACAGTAGGTTCTCATTAGTAACTATTTCATGCTGTTGTTGAGTCGTGAAATTGTGTCCAACTCTTCTGCCACTCTATGGAACGCAGTCCACCTGGCTCCTCTGTCCATGGGATTTTCCAGGCAAAGATACTGGAATGGGTTGCCATTTTCTTCTCCAGGGGATCTTTGAGCCAGGGATCCAACCAGAGGTTCCTGTTTGGCAGGCGGATTCTTTACCACCGAGCCACCTGGGAAGCCCCTGTCTATTTTATATATAGTATCAGTAGTGTATATATGTCAATCCCAATTCATCCCACTCTCCTTTTCCCCTTGGTATCCACATGATTGTTTTCTACGTCTGTGCCTATTTCTGCTTTGTAAATTAGATCATCTATACCAATCCTTAACACGTTTCAGTTTTAAATGTCATTCTCTGAACTTCGACATGTAGACTTGTCAGTCACTGGTATATTGATCTATTTTAACTGCCAACCTAAACCCTCCTTCCACGTGCCTTCTTGCTCAATAACTTTATAAAAAGAACTTCGTAGCTCTCTTGGTTATGCAGTATCTCAAATGTTCTTCTCTCTCACTGTTCCAGGCTTGGGCCAGGTACCCCAGGTGATATCCTTCTCCTTCCCCTGGACTGCTCTGGACAGCACAGGGGTGACCCTGCATGCTGCACATCCAGAGACCTCTGTCCTTGGAGGATCTGAAATCAGTCAGGGAGGGGAAAGGAGAGGGAGACTGGATATGTGGAAGAAAGGAGAACCCAAGCTATTCCTCCTCCTCAGCTCTCTCTGGGCTGTGGCTCATACGACCCAGCCTACAGTGACCTCACTCCCCACAGAGGGACTCTGGTCTCTGGGCTCTAGGAGCATCAACTCCTTCCTCTGTCCCTCCTGCCAGGGAATGACACTAGTTTCCTGCCATCTAGTATCAGGCTTGGCTCCCCATCTCCTTTCTGACTTCTCAGCAATTCCATCACCGGCCTGACCAACATTAATGATTCAGTGTGAACTTTGAAACAACCCTACAAAATCCATTCCAGCTCTCATGGGAAAGCTGCCAAGTGTCTTCTGCGAAGGACTCCCATCCCTCCCAGAAGAATATCAGTCTGTCTCTGTAAGCCAAGTTCACAAAATTAAACTCTTTCCCTAAACTGCATGCATATATGGGTGCATGCACTGTATCCTGGTCTGATTCTCTTTTTTAATTGTAATCTTCCAAAGCAAGGGAGAATTACAAAAACCCACCCCTGGGCTTCCCTGGTGGCACAGTGGGTAAAGAATCCATTTGTCAATGCAGGAGACATGCATTCGATCCCTGGGTAGGGAAGATCCCCTGGAGAAGGAAATACACTCCAGTATTCTTGCCTGGAAAATCCTATGGACAGAGGAGCCTAGCGGACCCTAGTCCATGAGATCACAAGAGAGTCCGACACGACTTGGCAACTAAACAACAACTTCATCCTAGAAGTGGCCCAGTACCTGTGTCTTGCATTTTTCTACCCAGATATACACAGTATTATAGACCTGATGTCTTTTACTCAATTGTGTAAACTTCTGATGAGGAACTCTAGCAGTCCAGGGATCTCACATTAAGAGGTCCCTCAACTATCTACAAATCCACAGCATTTTAATGTTCTAGATCACAGTGCATTATGACTATGGGTGAATCCACTATGAGTGGATTGCCGTTTCCTCCTCCAGGGGATCTTTCTACCCAGGGGATTGAACCCGGGTCTCCTGCATTGCAGGCAGACTTTTTACCATCTGAGCCACCAGGGAAGCCCGAGGGCAGCACTATTTTTAACCATATCACAATGAAACAGCTATTTTATATTAGCTATTTCTTTACCTGCCATCTTCAAATGTTTTAGCAACACAATTTTGAATAGCAACCCACTCCAGTACTCTAGCCTGGCAAATCCCATGGACCGAGGAGCCTGGTAGGCTGCAGTCTATGGGGTCACGAAGAGTCGGACACGACTGAGCGACTTCTCATCCACTTTTCACTTTCATGCATTGGAGAAGGAAATGTCTACCCACTCCAGTATTCTTGCCTGGAGAATTCCGTGGACAGAAGAGCCTGGTGGGCTACAGTCAATGGGGTCTCAAAGAGTAAGACACAACTGAGTGACTAACAGTTTATTTGCCCTAAATCTTCCATCTTGCTTGAAAACGATTCTGTTTTCTGTTGTTTTGCTTTTTAATAAGTCACGCCATAGCTACTTCTAACAGAGATGGAAGCACACTGTACTTGATCAGCTATCAGCTTCCCTTAAATTTCTGTATTTTGTTTTTAATTATTTTATTTTCAAATAATGGATGTACTGACTTAACCATTTGAAAGACAAGCCTAATCAATACAGCACACTGTATGCCACCAGCCAGGCCTGCACTGTTCATGTTTCAGGATTATTTAACAGATGTCAGAAACTGCCGTTCCAGGCCCATGAAAATGGTGGAGCCTCTCTTGATATTAAACCCACAAACACACACACACAAAGCAACTCTGCGAAAAAAAAAAAAAAAAGAAAAAT
>SJYV01043922.1:371987-400543 GCA_006410875.1 Neotragus pygmaeus
ACCCACAAACACACACACACAAAGAAACTCTCTAAAAAAAAAAAAAAAAAAAAAGAAAAATTTTTTAACTTTCTTTGGTCTTCTGAACTTCAAAAGGCAACCACACATTCCCTGTTTTACATTTTTCCCCCTTCTCCTTTACAATATCAATTGAAGTCTCTTTTTCTACATCTTTTTAGGGAATTGTTACAGATGCTTCTGGGATTTATAAAATAATTTCCTGCACATTAACGCAAAAATTCTGTGACTTCCCAGTTCAATAGAAACAAAAGTGATGATTCCAATTTGAATGCTCTCTCTTTTCTTTCTGATCTTTACCTCCTGTTCCTTTCATCTCACCTTTTCCATTTCTGAACCTCCAGATCAATCTTTTCCTCTGTTGCTCCATTCTGCCCTCTGACCCTTGCACAAAACAGGAATTCAATCAAACACATTCATGCCCACTCGTCTTTTCCTTGGACTTTCTGTCAGTCACCGACTCTCACACTATGCACTCTTTTCACAGTTAAGACAGGTCTCGAAGAATTACCCACCACCAGCACTTTTTTATCCATTAAAGGATATAACCTTGACATTGATCTGGTAAGATCTGTACATTTTTTAATTTGCATTTATTTATTTAAATTATTTTGGCTGCACCACACGGCCTGTGGGAGCTTAGTTCCCCAACCAAGGATCAAACCTGAGCTCCCAGCATTGGAAGTATATGGTCTTAATCCCTGGACTGCCAGTAAAGTGCCAGATGTGTGTGTTTTTAAAAAACCAACGTGGTCATCAGTAAAAGGAGGATAAGATGGCAGCTGGAAGATCAATTGGGAGGTAATTACACTGTCCACAGAAAATATCATACAGCCCCGTGGAGGCAACAGAAGCAGCCTGGGAGAGAAGATGGCATTAAAGGACACTGAGAAATAAAACTGACAAGACTCAGTGTCTGGGATGTAGGGGCTGGGGGAGAAGAGGTGGTAAGAAAGACTCCTAAGTTGGCCTTTGGCGGCAGTACAACGCTGTCTTTCAGGAGATACGAAGAACAAGTTTTACTCAAAACATGATTCTTTCAGTTTAGATAAATATCTTTCTTCTGGGAAACAGTCCCTGGCTTCTGTTTCACTGAATTCAAAGTAACCTCTCTCATTAGTTTTTTGGATATCCTTCTAAAGTGTTCATGACAATGTAAGAAAATCTGCATAACGCATTTTCACTAAAATTAGGGTATCATGCACAGTAATCAGTTTGTTACATCTTCAGTATCAATCATTTGGGCAGGTATATAGTAGTATCACACAGCAGTGTTAATTTGTACCCCCCTTATGATTAATGGTGTTGAGTATCTTTTCAAGTACTTTTTGGCCATCTGTATCAGGCTCCTACAGCTGCTGTAACATATTATCATAAGCTTGGTGGCTTAAAATAAGAATTGTATTCATTCAGAGTTCTGCAGACAGGAAATCTGAAAATCAGTGTCACTGAAATAAACTTAAGGTTCATCATGGCTCTGCTTCCTTGGAAGTCTCTACAAGGGAACCCTTTCCTTACCTTTTTGTTGTTGCTATAGCACAACTCATATATTTCAATTGGACAGGAAAAAAATGAGTATCATTTACAGTATCTTAAACTCTTTGAATGAGAGTTGTCTTTACAGTACACTGAGGTCTACAAGATGTAGAAAGTTACTATTCTGGAAAGTTTACTACTGCACAAAATGAAGACTGATGAAATCAAACAGCGGGTAGGGGAGGGCCTGTGGTTTCTCAGGTTTCATTAGCTGCTGTAACACTGTCCTTCAGGTGGCCAAGGGAGTTTCAGATTTTCTTTAGACATCATTAGGTGTCGAAGCTCTTGAGGACAACTTTGACGCTATTATTAATTCTGCCATTTTGGTAGCATTGATATGGCTCTAATGGGGCTCCACCACCCCATTAGAACTATTTCCTCCTTTCATATTAATTTTTGTTACAAATTCCACAAAGGAGGGGTGCTTCTGAGTATGGGGGTCCAAATTCTATTTTAAGGCTGTATATTCAGTTTTCATAAATTGTTCTTGGAGGCCCAATCATCCCTGCCCATCTTATAAGTGCCGTGTCTTCGTCATCTTCTAGACTTAGGCTAACTGTGCTATCTCCTACACCTTTCTGGCCTTCTTCCAACAGTTGGAAATTGCAAAGAACTTTTACTCTTGAGCCCGTGGTGGCTGCCACCTTGCATCACTGTCATTCCTTTCCTTAGTTTCCAGAGCTATATTGCTCGAGTTCCTTGGCTCCAGGCCCCTTCCTCCAACTTCAGTGCTGTGGGCGGTCTCTTCTGCTTCTGCACCTATACCCTTCCATCACGTATGAACAAGGCAGAAGTCCAGGACATTTTTATGGCCTGGCCTTGGAAGTCACATAATATCACTTTCATAATAGTCTATTGATGAAGGCAGTCAAAAAAACCCATCCTAAAGAAGACTACAAATAACCAATAGGTACACGAAAAGGCACTTAGCATCACTAATCAGAGAAATGCAAATCAAAGCCACAGTGAAATATCGCCTTACACTCTTAGGATGTAAGTGAAAGTTGCTCAGTCGTGTCCCACTCTTTGCAGTCCCATAGACTATACAGTCAATGGAATTCTCCAAGCCAGAATACTGGAGTGGGCAGCCTTTCCCTTCTCCAAAGGGTCTTCCCAACTCAGGGATCTAACTCAGGTCTCCCACATTGCAGGTGGATTCTTTACCAGCTGAGCCACAAGGGAAGGCCAAGAATACTGGAGTGGGTAGTCTATTCCTTCTCCAGCAGATCTTTCTGACCCAGGAATCGAACCAGGGTCTCCTACATTGCAGGCGGGTTGCTTTTTTTTTAACCAACTGAGTTATCAGGGAAGCCCATACACTGTTAGGATGGCTATTATTAAAAGGACAAGAGATAAGTGTTGGTGAGGATGCCGAGAAAAGAGAACACTTGTGAACCGTTAGTGGGAAGGCAAATTGCTATGGCCATTATGGCAAGAATTTTTATTAAAGTTCCTCAAGAAAATTACAAATGGAACTATCATATAATCCAGCAATTCCATTTGGGGACATATAAACAAAGGAAATAAAATCAAGTTCTCAAAGGGATATCTGCACTCCCATGTTCACTGTGCCTTTAATCACAGTAGCCAAGATATGAAACCACCTTAGTGTTCATCAAGGGATGAATGGATGAAAACCGATATGTTATAAACCATCATGGAAAAGAACATGGAAAAAAATAATTGACTCACTTCACTGTACAGCAGTAATTAATGCAACATCGCAACTCAACTATACTTCAGTACAAAATAAACTTTAAAAAACCATTAAAAAAAGATGGGGTCATGGATACATGCATATGTATGGCTGCGTCCCTTCACTGTTTACCTGAAACTATCACAACACTGTTAATCGGCTATATCCCAGTACAAGATAAAAAGTTAACACACACACACACACACACACACACAAGATGTGGTGAAAAATACAATGAGATTATTCAGACATAAGAAAGGACTGTTTTTGTGACATGAGTAGACTGTGAGTCTATTATGCTAAAGTAAATAAGTCAGCCAGAAAAAGACAAAATACTATCTGTTCTCCCTAATCTGTGACATTTTAAAAAGCTGAACTCATAGAAACAAAGTAAATAGTAGTTGCCAACAGCTGAGGGGTAGGGAAGATGTGGAGATATCCAAGAGTGCAACTTTCCAGTTATAAATAAATACTGGGGATATAATGTACAGCATGGTGACNTCCCACATTGCAGGTGGATTCTTTACCAGCTGAGCCACAAGGGAAGGCCAAGAATACTGGAGTGGGTAGTCTATTCCTTCTCCAGCAGATCTTTCTGACCCAGGAATCGAACCAGGGTCTCCTACATTGCAGGCGGGTTGCTTTTTTTTTAACCAACTGAGTTATCAGGGAAGCCCATACACTGTTAGGATGGCTATTATTAAAAGGACAAGAGATAAGTGTTGGTGAGGATGCCGAGAAAAGAGAACACTTGTGAACCGTTAGTGGGAAGGCAAATTGCTATGGCCATTATGGCAAGAATTTTTATTAAAGTTCCTCAAGAAAATTACAAATGGAACTATCATATAATCCAGCAATTCCATTTGGGGACATATAAACAAAGGAAATAAAATCAAGTTCTCAAAGGGATATCTGCACTCCCATGTTCACTGTGCCTTTAATCACAGTAGCCAAGATATGAAACCACCTTAGTGTTCATCAAGGGATGAATGGATGAAAACCGATATGTTATAAACCATCATGGAAAAGAACATGGAAAAAAATAATTGACTCACTTCACTGTACAGCAGTAATTAATGCAACATCGCAACTCAACTATACTTCAGTACAAAATAAACTTTAAAAAACCATTAAAAAAAGATGGGGTCATGGATACATGCATATGTATGGCTGCGTCCCTTCACTGTTTACCTGAAACTATCACAACACTGTTAATCGGCTATATCCCAGTACAAGATAAAAAGTTAACACACACACACACACACACACACACAAGATGTGGTGAAAAATACAATGAGATTATTCAGACATAAGAAAGGACTGTTTTTGTGACATGAGTAGACTGTGAGTCTATTATGCTAAAGTAAATAAGTCAGCCAGAAAAAGACAAAATACTATCTGTTCTCCCTAATCTGTGACATTTTAAAAAGCTGAACTCATAGAAACAAAGTAAATAGTAGTTGCCAACAGCTGAGGGGTAGGGAAGATGTGGAGATATCCAAGAGTGCAACTTTCCAGTTATAATAAATACTGGGGATATAATGTACAGCATGGTGACTACAGTTAATCGTATCATATTACATACTTGAAAGTTGCTAACAGACTAGGTCTTACATGTCTCGCATCAAAATAAAAGGATAATTATGTGAAGTGACAGAGATGTTCACAAACATAATTATGGTCACCATTTTGCAATACTCACAGGTATCAAATCATCACATTATACAGCTTAAACTTGCACAATGTTACATGTTAATCATATCTCAAATCTGGAGGAGAAATGAAAATTTTGCATATACTGTAGGGCCTAGTAATTCACTATATACCCAACAGAAATGCATACATATATACCAAAATTACATGTTCCAATATTCATTGGAAAAACTGACACTGAAGCTCCAATACTTTGGCCACCTGATGCCAAGAACCTATTCACTGGAAAAGACCCTGATGCTGGGAAAGATAGAAGGCAAGAGAAGAGGGTGATAGAGGATGAGATATTGGATGGCATCACTGACACAATGAACGTAAATTTGAGCAAACTCTGGGAGATAGGGAAGTTCAGGCAAGCCTGGTGGGCAGCAGTCCATGGATTTGAAAAGAGTTGGACTCGACTTAGTGAGGGAACAAAAACAAATGATTCTAGAATAAACATTTATGTTTTCTGATGTAGGAGTTTCCAAGGCTGTAAAACTGAATAAACTATAGTGTTAGATAACAAGGACCTACTGTATAGCACAAGCAAATCTGCTCAATGTTATGTGGCAGCGTGGAGCGGAGGAGAGTTCAGCAGAGAATGGCTACATGCATATATTCAGCTGAGTCCTTTCAAGTTCTCCTGAAACTATCACAATATTGTTAATCAGCTATACTCCAATATAAATTAAAAAGTTAAACAAACAAACAACTACAATGTTGCAAATTAGGATGGTGTTTATCTTTGGAAGAAAAGGGGGCAGTGACTGCAAGGAGCTCTGGGAAGTCTCCTGGGTTACGGATAATGTTCTATTTTGTGATCAGAATTGTGGTCACCACTTTTGGGGTAGCTTGTTGAGGCACTACTTTTCCTCATATAGATCAACAAGCAATTGTTTGTGTGTATAAGACTGTCACCACGTCCTCCTCCTCTTCACCCCCTTGCTAGCATCACTCCATGGGGTATCCCATCATTACTCACTCACTTGAGGGACAGCACAGCTTATGAGGGCAGCCAGGACCAGCAAGTGCCCTCTGAGAGTGGGAGGTCAGCCCCATCAGGCTTATTAGGACAGAGGTTTAATCAGTTTGATTGGCAGAGTCCCCTTTGTGTATATTAGTTGCCCATCCATGTTTGACTCTTTGTGACTCCATGGACTGTATGTAGCCCCCTAGGCTCCTCTGTCCATGGGATTTCCCAGAAAGAATATTGGAGTGGGTTACCATGCCCTTCTTCAGGGGATCTTCCCAGCCCAGGAATCAAACCCAGTTCTCCCGCAATGCAGGCAGATTCTTCAACGTTTGAACCATCAGGGAAGTTTTGGAGTCCCCATTAGTACTTCACAGTTCAGGACAACTTTCCCGTGCTGTATTTAAATTTCCAAAGATATCTGCACTACTGATGGCCATGAGGTCCCTGCCCCAAAACACAAGAGGCTCTCCTAGATCCGGATATCTGGCTCTGCCATCTGGAAGCGATGGTAGGGAGCTAGAGGAAGAGCCTGCAACAACCCCAGGATGCTTGAATGAGAGAGATGTGGGTCAAGTCTGAACAATGTGCACTGGCTACATATTAACTACATGACTACTTACTTTCTCAGCTATAAAGCTAGGCTGCAGTGACCTTAGCACACTATTTTGCGTTATGAAGATCACTACCATAAGAACTAAATACAGAATTTATTTAATGAATTAAAATGTTCTAAGTTAAAAAACAAACAAACTATATATACTATCACTTACCATTGCTAGAAATGTAAGTCTTCCTCAAAGGATTTAATCAAAGTTCTGAACATCTACCCTTGTGGTATGATACCTGAAATTATGTGCATGCATGCTCAGTTGTGTCTGCCAGGCTCCTCTGTCAACGGGATTTTCCAGGCAAGAATACTGGAGTGGGTTGCATTTTCTCCTCCAGGGGATTTTCCTGACCCAGGGATCAAACCTGCATCTCCTGTATTGGCAGGCGGATTCCTTACTGAGCCACGTGGGAAGCTGGGTATGAATATGGCCAATAAAGCTTTCCCCAAAAACACTTTTTTAAAAATGGTTGAACCTGGGCCAAGAGGGTGGGACTGGAACTGATTAACAGGATGCGGTCTGTGGCTTTTTATCTATAGCCTTCTGCAATATATTTTTTAATCAATTGCATGCATTAGCTTGATCAGTTCTTTTAAGATCATACCCGGGAAAATATTAACATAACTAAGATCCCAGCTGTTCTGACCTTCACAAGTGCTGACACTTCTGGTCTCACATTAGCCAGTATTTAGAACCCAGATTCTTCACAGATTTTCCTAACAAAAATAATCATTGCAGATTTAATGATTTTTTAAAAATAATTCTTTGTGATGATTTCTAAGACCATGGGAGAGGATCACAGTAAATACAATCAATTGTTACATTCATGTTTTCCTAATTATAATTTATCAAAGTAATTTGATTTTGAAAAATTAAAGACGATAGGAGGCTTATGGTGAGAAGCAACTGCCCCCCCAACCCACTCTCCATACTTCTATGCCATCCCTGAGGGACAACCTCTTCTCATTACTTTCAATTAATTCTACGTTCAGTTCTTTTTATGGTTTTTATTTGAAAAACCCTCCATTTGAAATGTCTCCCTTTCAAGCCTCCTTCTATCTTCAAAGATGCATCCTCTTTGGAAGAAAAGCTATTGACAAACCTAGACAGTATATTAAAAAGCAGAGACATTACTTTGCCAACAAAGGTCCATATAGTCACAGCTATGATTTTTCCAGTAGTCATGCATGGATGTTGAGAGCTGGACCATAAAGGCTGAGCATAAAAGATTTGATGCTTTAGAATTGTGGTGCTGGAGAAGATTCTTGAGAGTCCTTTGGAATGCAAGGAGATCAAACCATCAGTTCTAAAGAAAATCAACCCTGAATATTCATTGGAAGGACTGATGTTAAAGCTGAAGTTCTAACACTTTGGCCACCTGATGTGAAGAGCCTAGTCATTGGAAAAAACCTTGATGCTGGGAAAGACTGAGGACCGGAGAAGAAGGGGTTGACAGGATGAGATGGCTGGATGGCATCATGGACTCAACGAACGTGAGTCTGCACAAACTCCAGGAGATAGTGAAGGACAGGGAAGCTTGGTGCGCTGCCGTCTATGGAGTCACAAAGAGTAGGACATGACTGTGTGCTGCTGCTGCTGCTGCTAAGTCACTTCAGCCATGTCTGATTCTGTGTGACCCCATAGACGGCAGCCCACCAGGCTCCCCCATCCCTGGGATTCTCCAGGCAAGAATACTAGAGTGGGTTGCCATTTCCTTCTCCAATGCATGAAAGTGAAAAGTCAAAGTGAAGTCGCTCAGTCATGTCTGACTCTTAGCAACCCCACGGACTGCAGCCTACCAGGCTACTCCATCCATGGGATTTTCCAGGCAAGAGTACTGGAGTGGGGTGTCATTGCCTTCTCCGAGGATATGACTGTGTGACTCAACAACATCTTCTCAACTTTACCCCCAGCCACACTGCAAGGATCTGAAGCCCTCTTCCCAAAGAGGAACCTGAACAGAGAGATTCAGTGGGTCCTCTGAGCCCGGGGAGCTCACCTACTGGTCCTGAGCAAGCTCCTCCTCTGCAGAGCCTTGCATTTCCCTTCAAGGAATTTTATATCTGCTGCTCATAAGAGTTTCTCCAGACTTTATATTACTCTGTATTTTACTTATATATGTAATCAGTAATGGAAGTATGCTCAGATGCTCCAAAAAATACCAAGAAGGATGGTTCACTCTAAGAAAAACAGAAGGAAAATATAAATTGGGTAAGTGGGCAGATTTTTCAGATAGATGGAAAGGCCTGGAAATAGCAATATAACACAGTGTCTTGGGGGGAAACCTGTATTTTTGGAGTAGAAAGCTCCAGAAGAGAAAATAAATGTGAGAAGTAAGCCTTAAAAAGTTAATGGGAGTCAGATGGTCCTTACGTGTGAGGCCAAAGAGCTGGACTTCAGCCCATGGTCCAGGAGTTGACCATTTAAATGCCTGTAAATGCCAAACTGATCAAGCAAATGAGAGAAGTGAAATCATGTAAGTGAGAAAAAATACAGAAAGTGTGTGTCCTCTGGGAAACTGGGGAGACAGTGCCCTTCCAGATGGAACAGTTTGATTATTTTTATACAAAGTGTAAGACTAGTGTTGCCAGGCATACCACTTTAATAATGGCAGACTATCCAGATTTTTCTATCAAATTCTCTGGTTTTTAAATATTGGCAACTATTACCTGTTTTTTCAGGCTCACAGTATGTGGTCAAAAAAAGTATCATATATTCTTGAAAGTTGGTTTCAGCCAACAGATAATTTTTACCTCCCCTAGAAAAAGCAAAAAGGAACAACCATTATGAAAATTAAGACAGGGAGGATCCATGGTCAGTCTGCAGTTTTAAAGATTGCTCTGGTGGAAGAATACAGAATGGATTGATTAGGGGAAGGAGAAATTGAAATCAAATGTGGAGAAACCTATCTGAAGGCACCTGCAGATCAATCTTTGGTAATAGATGTACTGAGAGTCAAACCTAAGGCACAACACTTTTATCATCGATGATTAATTTTTCAGAGCAGGTAGGTAAAATGGCTCTGAGCATTTCCACCAGAATTTGACCCCCAATGATCCCTGAGAACTTTCTATTTTGTGTAAATCTTGGGTGTGACAATCAAAGACAGAATGGATTTATCTCTTCGTTACTTTCCATAACTTCATTTTTTCTTATGGAAAATGCAGGAAGTTTGAGGCCTCTTATTTTAAATGGCGACCTGCCAGAGACAGGCCTATTTATATATGTACTTGCTAGTATTAATAAGAGGATAGAGTATACATCTGGCTTTAGAAAGGCAGCTTGTTGAACCTCTACCCCCTGCTTCTGTATTATATCAATCGTAGAAGCAAACAAAGGTATTTTCTGCAAATGGTTCCCATGTGCCCACATCTCTGAATGTAAAATAAACAGTGTAGGCCAGGAAAACAGAGTATTTTAAACAGAGCACTGCAGCTGGGGAAACTGTTTAAACATGAACTTTATTTTTACAGTCACTTAACAATGTCCTTTATCTATTAAATTAACTTTTAAAAAGGAGAAAATGGGGAGATGGAGGGGAGGGTACAAAAGAGGGACAGAGAGAGAGGTTATCCATCTGTTTTCCCAAAACACCTAATACTTCCATTTCTTTGAGTTTAGATACCAATATATTTTTCCATCACAAAGTTACTGTGTCTAGGCAACAGATAAAGAGAATATATTAGCCACTTTCAGTGCATTTTTAAGAACTGTTCTTTACTCACTAAGTCGTGTGCAATTCTTTGGGATCCCATGGACTGTAGCCTGCCAGGCTCCTCTGTCCCGGGATTTCCCAGGCAAGTAAACTGGAGTGAGTTGCCATTTCCTTCTCCAGATCTTCCTGACTCAGGGATTGAACCCACATCTCCGGCATCAGCAGGTGGATTCTTTACCGCTGAGCGACCTGGGAAGCCCATAATTTAAAGAATATTTTGGACCAAATCTGTGAAAACCTGATCAAATCTCCTCTTTGTCTCGTGTTCAAACCAATGAAGTCAGAGTGAAACAATATGCCCCAGCTCTCCAGACAGACTCAGACAGGTGCTGGCCATGCTTAGTCCTGTCCCAGTCCCCACATTCACAGGCTATGCCCAGGCACCTGGTCCATCCCACTGGTCCCCAAAACAAAAAAGGAAAGCGATACAACATCGATGTGGCATTTTATATCAGATTGGCTTTGAAGAGAGTTCAGTGAGTCTCAGCCATTTGCAAGTCAACCAGCACATGAAGTCAAGGGCTCACAAGCAAGAAAGGGGGAACCCTGGCCTGCTTTCCCACTAAATTTTGAATTCTGGCTCTGTTCCCACTTTTCACTTAAAGATACATACGTATGACTAGGATCTGGGCACCAGCAGCCTGACTCTCCCTGCTGTAAAATTGCTTTTCTCCACAGAGATGAAAGTCAACATTTTCACCTGCCATGTACATTTGGGACAAACTTGTTCCTGCTTCTATATGTAAAGGGTCAGCTTGCAGAGAATACAGTTCTCATGTCTGAGGTCAGAGTGGAGAAAAAACAAAATTCATGTGAATCTTTCTGGAGTAGTGATGAAGGGAACTGTGTTCCACATAGCCTGAGCTGAGAATCAGTCAGCAGCTTTTCAGGGCAAGTTCAACGAAACTGGCTTTAACCCACAACGTTCTCAGCATATTCCAGAACATTCTATGTAATCCACCTGCACTGTTCCCATTTCCCCCCAGCTTGTGCTTCTTTTTTAACTGGTCTTGTAGATATAGTGCTGCTTTGCCACATTCTCCAGCTTTCTCCACTCAGGTTTATAAAGTTCCATTTGTGCAGCCCTCCAGATAGTAAAGACCGAGGCAGGCGCCACTGACTAGCTTTGCCGTTTCAATGCTGCCTGCCCGCTGCCTCAGGCCATTGACAGTGTGGGTATGTTCACAGCTCTTTCCTTCTATCCTTCAGCCTTTATGGAAAATGCAGAAAGTTTGAGGCCTCTTATTTTAAATGGCGACCTGCCAGAGACAGGCCTATTTATATATGTAAGTGTTACATGTGGTATCAATTGAGTAATGGGAAAAGAATAGATTGTTTATTAGAGGGGGTTGAGAAAATCGCTCATTGTACAGGGAAAAAAAAACAAATCATTCTTATGGATGTTGAGATTCCTCCCTGCCATGTCGTTGGAGAAAAAGAGGTAAAAGCAGGAACCGAAGTACAGCTGACTCATTAAATATACAGCATGTGTGTGTGTGTGACTCACTGAACTCTCTTCAAAGCCAATCTGATATAAAATGTCACATCGATGTTGTATCGCTTTCCTTTTTTGTTTTGGGGACCAGTGGGATGGACCAGGTGCCTGGGCATAGCCTGTGAATGTGGGGACTGGGACAGGACTAAGCATGGCCAGCACCTGTCTGATTCTGTCTGGAGAGCTGGGGCATATTGTAGTCTGCCGGGCTCTTCTATCCATGGGATTTTTCAGGAATGAATACAGGAGTGAGTTCCTATTACCTCTCCAGGGCATCTTCCCCACCGAGGGACCAAATCTGCTACTCCTGCATCGGTGGGTGGATTCTTTACCACTGAGCCACCTGGGAAGCCCTGAAATATATAGACTGGACTTCAATAGAGCTTATCAAAGCCAATCCACACAGAGCACATGATGCTCTCTTGAAGGATGATAAGTTACAGTCATCATCAGGGCTCTCATTGGCTGCCTCAAGACAGCCACCAGTGAAACCCATCAGGCTCCAAATCTTGATCCAACTCCTCTTCACCTGGAGCATGTGAGGACCACTCACTCCAACTCCCATCCCCTATAAGCAATGCCCCATCTCCCCTAACCCAGCTGCCCTCCTCTGGTCTCAAGGGTACAGCTGAGGCCAATCTCATTATTCAGGTTTCTCACTAGTTGTGTAAATTAGAGTCTAAATTCTAAGTCTAGACTCCTTCAGGACCTCTCCTGTGACTCTCAAAACCTTGTTTATTGGAAGAAAAAGAGAAAAATGCTGAGGTCCAGTTTTCTTGTTCTCTTCCTTAAGGCAACAAGAACACCTTAGAACAACCCAAGGAATATCAATATTGTGGCATATTGTGAAATTATTCAATAGCATGTGGAATAATGCTATTGTGGAGAATCAAGAGCATAAAGACGATTGCTTCTAAGGTTACAAGACTGCATATAAGTAACTCAGCAACATCCTTAAAGAACCACAGAGGAAAGAGCACATGACCTTCTCATATAAAAAAAAAGCTGGAGGAGGTCTCTGATTGGTCCATCTAACTTCTCCCATCTCTGATCAAGCAGTTCTCCTGCTTGGAAAATGAAGTAGTGCGAGAGCCCCATCCTATGGTAGAGACAGCCTCACAAAAACCATGTGTTTGGACTGTGAAAGCATCAACAATTCTCCAAAAGATGATGGAAGCACTTTTCCAAGAAAGGATAAGACTAAGTGGACGTGAACTTGGACAAACTCCAGAAGATACTGAGGGACAGGGAGGCCTGGCATGCTGCAGTCCATGGGGTTGCAAAGAGTCAGAAAGGACTTAGTGACTGAACAACAATANCACACCATGACTACAGCCATGAAATTAAGTGATGCTTGCTCCTTGGAAGAAAAGATATGACAAACCTAGTTCAGTTCAGTTCAGTCACTCAGTCATGTCCAGCTCTTTGCAACCCCATGGACTGCAGCATGCCAGGCTTCCCTGTCCATCACCAACTCCTGGGACCTACTCAAAACTCCTATTCATTGAGTCAATGATGCCATCCAACTATCTCATCCTCTGTCATCCCCTTCTCCTCCCGTCTTCAATATTTTCCAGCATCAGGGTCTTTGTCAATGAGTCAGTTCTTCACATCAGGTGGCCAAAGTATTGGACAGCTTCAGCATCAGTCCTTCCAATGAATATTCAGAACTGATTTCCTTTAAGATTGACTGATTGGATCTCATTGCAGTCCAAGGGACTCTCAAGAGTCTTCTCCAACACACAGTTCAAACCTAGACAGCGTATTAAAAAAGGAGAGATATTACTTTGCAACAGGGTCCACATAATCAAAGTAATGGTTTTTCCAGTAGTCACATACAGATGTGAGAGTTGGACCGTAGAGAAGAGGCTGAGTGCTGAAGAATTGATGCTTTCAAATTGTGGTGTTGGAAAAGACTTCTCAGAGTCCCTTGGGTAGCAAGGAGATCAAACCAGTCAATTCTGAGGGAAATCAACCCTGAATATTCATTGGAAGGACTGATACTGAAGCTAAATCTCCAATACTTTAGCCACCTGAAGCAGAGAGTCAACTCATTGGAAAACACTCTGATACTGGGACAGATTGAGGTCAGGAGGAAAAGGAAATGACAGAAGATGAGATGGTTTGATGGCATCACTGACTAAAAGGACATGAATTTGAGCAAACTCAGGGAGATAGTGAAAGAATGAGAAGGCTAGCATGCTGCAGTCCATGGGGCAGAGATCTGGACACATCTTAATGCCTGAATGAGAACACATGATCCATTTCCTCAGAGGCACTTAAAGACACTTTCTTGTTTGTTTTAAAGCATGAGACTTCAGTGTGCTTCAATTGTGATGTATGCCGTAATCTTACTTTTAATATGTTCCCAGCATTCTAAAGATGTAATGTTTCCTGTGTTTATTGGTTTGTTTATTTCTCTTTGTAAAGGAGAACAAGGCAAAACTTGGTAAAACTCTTTAAAACTCTAGAGGGTGATGTGCATAACTGTCATTAATTTATTAACTCAGAGGGGCCTTGTCTTGTGCATTCAAGAACCAACAACATCTCTGGATAAGTTCCTAGTTATCTGGGGAGTCTCACTTTATTTATAGCTTACTGTTGGTTTTAATTATAGTCCTGAAACTCAGAAAGCCTGCTCATGGGTGAAGACTTCTATCTGACAGATTTCTTGCAATGCTGGGTATGCAACAGTATATAGAGTGAGTTGTGGAAGCTATGCAGAGAACTGCGCTTGACTTCTCAGGCCAAAGAAAGATATTCAACAAATGGCTTGATTCTGATTAAGCCTTTGATCCTAAAGGATATTAATTTACGTCCATCCAGTCTGGTTAAATCTAGACTTACATATGAGAGGAGAGACTTGAAGAATGAGTTAGGACATTTCCCCTGAGCAATAATTCTGAGCAAACCAGGTACAGAGTCTTATCCCTTACAGAAAAGGTCTTTCTTTGCTATCACTCTTTTCTTGTCTATGAGTCTAGTGGTCCCAGAGTAAGGATGGCAGATGTTTTTGTTTGAGTTCTTCCAGAAGCTAATGCTGAAGCACAGATTTAAATTCAATTAGCTGAGCTATTTAAAATCCTAAAAGATGATGCTGTTAAAGTGTTGTACTCAATATGCCAGCAAATTTGGAAAAACTCAGCAGTGGCTATAGGACTAGAAAAGGTCAGCTTTCATTCCAATCCCAAAGAAGGGCAATACCAAAGAATATTCAAACTACCATAAAATTGTGCTGATTTCACATGCTAACAAAGTTGTGCTCAAAGTTCTCCAAGCTAGGTTTCAGCAGTATGTGAACTGATAATTTCCAGATATACAATCTGGGTTTTGAAGAAGCAGAGGAACCAGAGATCAAATTGCCAACATTCATTGGATCATGGGGAAAGCAAGGGAGTTCCAGAAAAACAACTACTTCTGTTTCATTGGCTGTGCTAAAGCCTTTGTGTGAATCACAACAAACTATGGAAGTTCTTAAAGAGAGAGGAGAACCAGACCGCCTTACCTCTCTCCTGAGAAACCTGTGTGTGGGTCAAGAAGCACAGTTCAAAGAGGACATGGAACAATGGACTGGTTCAAAACTGGGAAGGGAGTATGACAAGGCTGTATATTGTCACCCTGCTTATTTCACTTAGATGCAGAGTACATCATGTGAAATGCTGGTCTAGATGAATTACAAGCTGTAATCAAGATTGCCAGGAGAAATATAAAAAACCTAAGATGTGCAGATGATATCACTCTAGTGACCAAAAGTGAAGAGGAACAAAAGAGCCTCTTGATGAAGGTAAAAGGGGAGAGTGAAAAAGCTGGTTTAGAACTCAACATTCAAAAAATGAAGATCATGCCATCTGGTCTCATCATTTCATGGCAAATAGAAGGGGGAAAAGTAGAGACAGTGACAGATTTTATTTTCTTGGTCTCCAAAATCACTGTGGATGGTGATTGTACTCATGAAATTAAAAGATACTTGCTCCTTGTAAGGAAAGTTACAACAAACTTAGACTGTGTATTAAAAAGGAGAAACATCACTTTGCCAACAAAGGTCAATATAGTAAAAACTATGGTTTAGCCAGTAGTCATAAAGGGATGTAGAGCTGGACCATAAAGAAGGGGTTG
Source organism: Neotragus pygmaeus (assembly GCA_006410875.1). Classification (NCBI taxonomy): domain Eukaryota; kingdom Metazoa; phylum Chordata; class Mammalia; order Artiodactyla; family Bovidae; genus Neotragus; species Neotragus pygmaeus. The sequence goes on from SJYV01043922.1 coordinate 387,840, forward strand.
AGCCCTGAAGAACAGATGCTTTTGATTTGTGGTACTGGAGAAGACCCTTGAGAGTTGGACCACAAGGAGATCAAACCAGTCAATCCTGAAGGAAATCAACCCTGAATATTCACAGGAAAGACTGGTGCTGAAGCTGAAGCTTCAGTACTTTGGCCACTTGATATGAAGAGCTGACTCACTGCAAAAGACTTGATACTGGGAAAGATGCTGGGAAAGAAGACAAAAGGAGAAAGTGGTGGCAGAAGATGAGATGGTTAGATAGCATCACCGACTCAATAGACATGAATTTGAGCAAACTCCAGGAGATAGTGGAAGACAGAGGAGCCTGGTGTGCTGCAGTCAGTGGGGTCACAAAGAGTCACACATGACTTAGCAAATGCACAACAACAACAAGAACAATTCATCTAGTAGGTATTTCCAGGAAACAAGAGTAGCAGAGTGGGGAACTGGGAGAGGGAAGCAACCAAAAAGGGGCATGTGATCAAGTCAGGGACTCCACTGTCAGCCAGGCCAGTCCCTGCTGGTGAGCTGTGGGCAGCTGCTCAGAGCACACCTCAGAGTTCTGCTGCCTGAAGGGCAATAGAGATGGGGTGTTATATCCTGCTTACCACTAGCTATTTTTTGAGGGCAGCTGTCTGAAATATGTACATCTTCCCTAACACATTCAGCCTGCTGTTGGCAGGTGCAGAGCAGGATTCAGCAGCCAGAAAAAGCTCTCAAGCAAAGAGATTCAGGTTCTGCAGCTGAAATTGGGTGGTGAACCCTGAACAGGTCAGAGCAGAAGTTACATGGTCAGGGTCCAGAAGACAGCAACTGAATAATAGATGCATGTATGTATCTATCAAAGTACAGGTGCCTGAAAGATACACAGAGAAGGGGCAGGCTTCTACATGATGTGGTGAAATCCCTATGTGCCCCTGTGGTTTGTGGTAGTGTTCAGATTCATGTCTTGGTATCAAGAGTGTAAGAATGAAATGGTGAGACTAAATGAAAACCTGCTGCCCAAAACGCAAACTTGAAGGAATCAATTTGTCCAAAGCATTAAATGTGTAATTAATGCTATCGGGTTATGGAAATGTAGAGCTGGAAAGAGTACTGCTATTAGATAATACCAATAGTACATATTTTGTAAGTGAAGACACCCTGCCAAGTGCGAACCATGAATTATCTCATTTAGTCTTCACAGGTAGGTACCATTATCACCTTAATTTTTTTTTTTTAAGTGAGAAAGCTGAGGCACAGAGAGACTAAGTCACTTGTCCAGGGCTACACAGCTAAAGAAAATTTGAACCATCCTTATTTGACTTCTCCACTTTGCCAGTGGAGGAATGGTATCACACTGGGCAGGGTCCTGTCCAAAGTCACACTACTTGCTGTAGACTGGGTTGGCACTAGAACCTGGGTTATGGATCCCTCCATGCTCCCTCGTGGCCTCATTTAATTATACACTAATATTTCACCTCTAGCTGCTCTGTCTGGGTGCTAACGCGGCACCGTGACAGGCGAGGCTGGGAGAAACACCACAGGGGGCTCACCACATACCTGTTTGCCTTCCATTGCACCTCTCATCTCCTTGAAGGTGGAAGTGAATTCTCCAATGAAGTCATGTTTGCCATTGGAGTCCCAGTCCCATACTATGCACTGCAACAGAAAAGAAGTAATTTTTTTTTTAAACTTAAGAATGTGTCCACAGCAGCTGAAGGCAACGAAAACTTTCTGGGTCAAAAGTCTAGGACTGCAGCCTGTGGGACGAGGTACGCCTTTGGTTTCCACTGGCTTTACTTAGCATTTTTTGCCATGATCTCCTAGAAGCCCTGTTCTGCAACAGTGACTAATAATTTGTCCATTTTTCAGATAAGTTCAGGAAGACCAAAAGGAGATTAAGTGACTTGCCAAAGGTACCACATAGTGAATGAAAAGTCTGGGATTTGAAGGTAAGTATCCTGACTCCAACACTAATGCTTCCCCAACGGCAGAGCCTGTGGCTTGCAGCTGGAACCAGGTGCCTGAGTTCATGCCTGTAGCTTCCACAGTGGCAGCAATGATTTGATTATATGAATCACATTTTCTTTTTTTTTTCTGAAGGCAAGAGAGCCAAAAAATGATATTATTTATACCCAAACGAAAAATGGGTGAAAAACAGAGAGGTGAGTTACATTGGTTAAAAAGCATGCATACATCACAGTTAAGACGTGATCTTCCAACAAGAGGGCTCTACCTAACAGTGCTAATGCCTCTTTCTGGGCTCCCAAGTAACACTTTGCAGAGTAATGCAGGTTAAATCAGTAGCCACCCTTCTTCTTGGTCACATGCTCTTAGATAAAGAGGGAGTCCCAATATTTTCTAGTGAGGAAGTTGGACTAGGGTCTCAAGCACTTCAAATGTCACTTCTACATCTTAAATCAGGGATTTGCAATCAGGAACCCCAGACCTCAGATAAGATCAAAGGAGTAAATGAGACATTTACCTCAGAGGTTTTCCCTGGAATATTGGGGTACATGGGCATCCTGGCTTTGTTTTTGGATGAAGAACCTGCTGATCTGTTCTTCCTGGCAAACTTGGTGTATAAATCTATTTTCTGACCCTGTGGGATACTGCACAGACCTAAAATGAAATACTGCACCAAACAAAACATAATCTCCCCCTAAACTTATTCCTGGGCTTCCCTTGTGGCTCAGCTGGTAAAGAATCTGCATGCAATTCAGGAGACCTGGGTTGGGAAGATCTTCTGGAGAAGGGAAAGGCTATTCACTCCAGTATTCTGGCCTGGAGAATTCCATGGACTGTCTAGTCCTTGAGGTTGCAAAGAGTCGGACATGACTGAGAGATTTTCACTTTCTCTCTCTCTCTCTCTTTTTTTTTTTTTAAATTTCACTTTACAATACTGTATTGGTTTTGCCATACATCAACATGAATCCGCCACAGGTGTACACATGTTCCCAATCCTGAACTCCCCTCCCACCTCCCTTATTCCTACTCATTTATTTTCTGTCACAGTGGATTTATCAACATCCATCCAGCGGGTAACATCATTCAGGAAGCACACTGTGAACAGCAACTGTCAAATGCTTGTCCACTGATCTCAGCTACTCACCACAGGGGTTTTTCTCTCTCTCTGTCAGTTCCTGTCCACTGACCCTGGCACTCACACAGTCACTACCTGTAGCCAGAAGCAAAGGAAAGCTTGTCCAGCTTGGACACAGAAAGAGAAGGAAGTGTGTTCCTGGGGCTCTTTCTTTTAGGCTCTTAACTTTGCTCAGTAGTGAACTCAGCCCTGGGATACCTGAGTCTGATGGTCAGATACCCAGTCTTCTGTCTTGGGGAGAAGCAGATAAAAATGCAAAGTGGTCAAAACCAATAAGAGGAAGAGAAGAGAAAGCAGACTTTTCTATACTCCCTTGTGTCTTACTGTGTTTCTTTTTAACTCTTCCCTAAAATATAGGAAAAGCAGGAGAGTAGGATTGACATATGTATATATGTCAATTTTACACATGTGTAAAATAGATAGCTAGTGGGAAGCTGCTGTATATATAGCATAGGGACCTCAGCTTTGTGTTCTGTGATGACTTAGATGGGTAGGATAGGGAGGGCAGAGGTCCAAGAGGGTGGAGGTACATGTATACTTATGGCTGATTGCAGCTGTGAAATTAAAAGACGCTTACTCCTTGGAAGGAAAGTTATGACCAACCTAGATAGCATNTTAAGTGGTACATAAATATTGAACAATTAGTTTTTATTTCATAGTATTGTATATGAAAGCAAATAAAAAATTGGTCATAGAGATACTAGTTTAATAGCTTAAAAGAAAATATGAGAAAATGGAAAATATTTTGAAATGGAACAAAAATAGTTCAATTGAAAATAATTCAAAATACTAAAGAGCCTAGCTTTAAAATGATAATACCGAGAAATTCCCCACTATCTCTAGGTTTTTTGGTTTTAATTTTTGACCTCTTAGAAATTATCCTGTAGTTTTCATCTAGAACCACTGATATCTTTCAAATAAACCAACCTTGTATATATCTTGACTCACATCATTGATTTATGTCAAATTAGGAATACATCTTTTAAAAATTTTGCACCCTTTCATGCTCAGTGTTGAAAACTCATTAGATTACTGTTACATGACTGTGCCGAGTGAGTAAAATACTAATTAGGATTACCATAAGCTTCTCTTGTATAGGATTAAAGAAGACCCAAGTAAATTATTTATGTAATCGCTTTGCTCTGGCACCACAGTGTATCATTTGGCTGAGCAGTGCCAAGCCTGGGCCTGGGTGATGTTGGGGATTGGTAATTGGATATGGGACTTACATAACTTGAAAAAAGACTCCATCTAACTCAAGAGAATTGTGACAGCTGCTCAGTGGCTGATGTTGGAAATGATCCAACATGTGGTTTAACCCTTCTTGTAAATGGCTATCTCATGTTACTAGTGGCTTCATAAGACCCTCGTATTTATCATCAGAAACCACACAAAAGTCATTGGATGAATCTGCCAAGAAAACTTAACAGGTGCAATTAGACAATTTGAGTTGTGATTAGTTAAGGCTGACTTCTGCCTCAGTTTCTTCATCTGCTTAATAGATTTGATAATGCTGACCCTGGAGAGAATGAAAATAATTTTTAAAACTGTAAACATTATTAGTAGGATAATTATAAAAAGCAATATGGGTAAATCAGAAAAAAAAAAATACAGATTCATGTTACTCCCAGGAAAAATTTTGTTGTTCGGTTANGTAATCTTTTTTTGAATAACTTTTCAAATATATTAGGGAATTTCAAGACCAAATCCAGATAAAAATGTATTGCATCATTAAGAAAAACACACAAAAGAACAAAATGAATTGATTGAACCCACCATTTGCTGGAATGAGGATGTGTAATTGGAGGTAAATTTTAAATGGATAAAGGTGTTATCTAACAGCTAGTGTTTTGGCAGGCTTCCTTTATGGTTTGTGGTTCCCTTGGGCATTTTAAACTATAGTGTCTAGCTTCTTTAAACCCTATTCCTGTCTTAATATCACTTTCTTACATTAATTCCTTATCTGTTGAAATTTTCCAGGAACACTTCTGTGATCACTTTAGGACCCTCTCTTGATGAAGTCATCCACAAATACAGAGTTAACAACTCTCTTACACTGAGAGTTCATAAATGTGTATTTCAAATCTAAATCAGTTTCTGAGATTGGGGGCCACCTTTTAATGCTCACAGGTATTAAAGAGTCAACATGTTCAAGATCAAGACAACTGTCTCCCTCTCCGCACTTGCTAACTAACCTACCATTTGGCATAGAATACCTTAGGTAGACACTATGCTATACATGGCATAAACTAAAGAATCTTCTCAATTTTTCTGTTTCTTAACATTTTAACACCCATTTGTCAAATTACGTTCACTTTATTTACAATATTTGTCATAAAACTTCTTATTCTCTATTGTTACTGACACTGTATTATTTTAAATTCTCAGATTTCTTTTGTTGTTGTTTGTCAGTACCCTGATAGTGTCTTTTTCTCTTATGCATCTTCTAATTGGCTATCATGAAAATCCCCCTGTAATAGTAATCTTATAAGATCATTTCCTGCTGACATTACATTACTACCATTCTCCCATTTAGATTATTCCTACATATTCTGTTTCAGAGCATGTGTAATTTTCTCAAAGGAGCTATCATTTATATTCCTCTTTGATTTTGCAGCATCATTTAACATATCATATAAAAGCACTTAAAACTCCCAATAAATTTTTGTCTGTCTTTGCTTCTTGACATTGACCCCAATAATGACAGGAAATTTTTCCTATTTCTTCATACTTAGCAAATAAACCTGGACTTGTGTACAGTAAGTGTTCAATAAATATCTTTGAATGAAAATCGTACATGTATTTTGAAAAGTAAGCATAAATCTATTTAAAGACAAAAAATATTGAATATGACTAAATAATTTCAGTCTTGGTTTTGAGTCCATTCATCATTTCAACAAATGTTTAATCAGTGAGCCTCTGTAAAACACAAGGTTCTTGGTGCTGTGCATTTATGATAAATTAGGTAAGATTCCTATTTTTAAAAGTTTCATTCCAAAAATGAAAGATCCTTGTAAATAACAAGGGTCATCAATGGAAAGCTGTTGACTAGTCTTGAATTATAATATAGGCAATTGGTTCTAGAGTGGGATGGGAGATTGTTGGAATAATCTTCACCTTTGAAGTTTATCTTCAGTAATGAGCTGAGTAAAAAGAGTGTACCGATTTGTAGAGAAGATTTTTGATATAAAAGTAGTTTTGACAAAGTAATGCAGGTGTGAAACATCTTGAGATTTACAGAATGTTTATAAGGCCTCAGGATCCCTAGAGTAGAGAATAGAATACAAGAATCTTCAAGAAATGAATTTGGCAAAGGACAACCAGATTTTTTTCAGGCTCCTGTATGCTATGCTAAGAATAATGATGGAGGGATAAAGAAGTCAAACTGGGAGAAAAGAAAGCATGAAATGTAAGATAAGGAACAAGGAGGCAGGTAATGCAGTGCAGAAGCCAGAACTGTAACTGGAGCCTGGGAGACATTAGAAAGACAGAATAGAGGTAAGATGAGTCCAAGTGTGGGACGTGTCAGACACAGAGACAAAATAGCCAAGGAAGGATTGATGCATAGGGTCAGAATAAAGTCAGTTTCAGATATTATGCAGACTCTTAATAATTCTGGCTGTCTTCTCTATTTTAAGCATTTACTTCACTGTTATCTGGACATGGTGAAATGTGTTATGTTGTTGGACAGGCCGCTGTTTGTATTATTTCTGTTCTAAAATAGAAGTCTGTCATGGAGTATTTCATAAAAGAAACCTCCTCTAAGACATCCATTCATTTTACATAATCATTGGCAATTAGCATGTTCAGTTCAGTTCAGTTCAGTGCTCAGCCTTGTCCGACTCTTTGTGACTCCATGGACTGCAGCATGCCAGGCCTCCCTATGCATCAGCAACTCCCAGAGTTTACTCAGACTCATGTGCATTGAGTTGATGATGCCATCCAACCATCTCATCCTCTGTCATCCCCTTCTCCTGCTTTCAATCTTTCCCAGAATCAGGGTCTCTTCCAGTGAGTCAATTCTTCACATCAAGTGGCTAAAGTATTGGAGTTTCAGCTTCAGCATCAGCCTTCCAATGAATATTTAGAACTGATTTCTTTTAGAATGGACTGGTTGGATCTCCTTGCAGTCCAAGGGACTCTCAAGAGTCTTCTCCAACACCACAGTTCAAAAGCATCAGTTCTTCAGTGCTCAGCCTTCTTTACAGTCCAATTCTCACATCCATACATGACTACTGGAAAAAACCATAGCTTTACCAGACAGTCTTTTGTTGACAAAGCAATGTCTCTGCTTTTTAATATGCTGTCTATGTTGGTCACTGGATGAACTTAATTCCTGTTTCTTAAGAAAGAAATTTCCCAACCTTTTGTTTAGAAAACTTTCTAAATGAGAGGAAAACTAGCAAAAAGCAGAATCAACACTCATTATGTATCATTCACCTAAAATCATCAATTGTTAACATTTTGTAAGTGGAACTGAAGTCGCTCAGTCATGTCCAACTCTTTGCGACCCCGTGGACTTATAGCCCACCAGGCTCCTCCGTCCATGGGAGTCTCCAGGCAAGAATACTGGAGTGGGTTTCCATTTCCTTCTCCAGGGGATCTTCCTGACCCAGGCATCGAACCCAGGTCTCCCACATTGCAGGCAGACGCTTTAACCTCTGAGCCACCAGGGAAGCCAAGGTTTACCTAAAAACTTAATATAAAAAAAAAAATTCATATCCTCTTCCTAACAGTAAGGAACTTTCACAGTATACCAAAGCCATTGTCATAGAAAGGAGGACTCCTTATTGAGTTAGTTTATTAGTGAAATAGTTACCTGCAATGTTCCCCTTCCATTATAGCTCTCGTCAAATCCTCAGATTGCTCAAGGTGATGGCTTGATGGCTTTTCACCTTTTACCTCTCACAGAAATGTACACTGAAAGGGGCTTTTCCGCATGGCCCTTTCAATCATATTTCCCAACTCTATCATGTTAGTATGCTTCATTTTCATTACCTGCTTTATTTTTCTTTTCTTATATTTATTTACTTATTTTCTACATGTATATATTTTTTCTCCCTCTCCACTAACATGTAAATTCTATGAAGAAAAATGTGAGGAGCCATGGGGTCGGTGTTGCCTAACAAACAGCCAACATGAATTATTGTGAAACCAGCAGCTTCCTGGAATCATTGTGCTCACGGAGGGCTTTAAGAAAGCCAAGTCACCTAGAAGAAAAGCAACAGATGTGTGCCAAAGATAACTCTGGGATTGGAATNGATGGCTGGATGGCATCACGGACTCGATGGACGTGAGTCTGAGTGAACTCCGGGAGATGGTGATGGACAGGGATGCCTGGCGTGCTGCGATTCATGGGGTTGCAGAGTCGGACATGACTGAGCAACTGAACTGAACTGATATCTATTACATTCTAATATCTATTTGTTCTTCTCAGGAAGGAAATACCTCCTTCAGTTTTCTTTTTAAAATCATGCATTAATATCAAAATAACAAATCTTTTCAATGATAGTTTTAGTATCATTATATCAAGTATTAAATTTTTTCAAAGGCTGATAACCAACTTACATAAGCCTGTTTATGTTTTTATGATCTTTTTGTAATTTAAATTTTTTGCAGAAACCAGCTTTATTGATAAATTATCTTTTAATTTTTTATTTGAAATTTATGTGTCTGTATGCGTGTGTCTGCATATATAATGTTTAATCTTTCCTCAGTTACTCTGCCTGGATCTCCTTTATTTGACCCTTGACAACTATAGAAATGTCTCATGAGTTTTCTAGTCCAAATGAGTTTGTCTTTGCTGCCTCCACACTCCCGAAGCACAGGGCTCAGGTTCTATCCCTTGCAGGGGAACTAGATCCCATATAATGTAACTAAAGAAAGTAAGACCTAGGGCCTACTGGTCATTGTCTTTTCCCTCTGTGTTATATTGAAGCTACACCCACCTATCAGGTCAAGTTCATCTCACCTAATACAGGTATGACATAACAAGAAATATACATCTGGTCTCTACTTCAGGTTCCTGACACAGAGCTCCTGAGTCCCTTGGGATTTCCCCAGTCATTGTTCTAATGAGGTGACTCTTGGTGGTTCCTGGATACCTTCAGGATGGTGGTTGCTCACCAAAAGATTAAGCCATGATAGCTTAGTTTGGGATTTTTTTTTTCTAGCCCCATAAACCATTTTCTAGGGAGGAGAGAGGGGCTGGAGAATGAATTAATAACCAATCATGTCTATGTGATGAAGTTTCTATAAAAATCCCAAAACCATGGGGTTCAGAGAGCTTCTGGGTTGATGAACACATCTACATCCTAGGAAGATGGTACTCCCGACCTCCAAGGAGCTTCTTTCCCCTTGAGCTCCTGCACTCAAGACCCTTCTAGATTTTGCCCTCTGTACCCCGTCATCTGGCTGTTCTTCTGTATCCTTTATTATATCTTTCAAAATAAACCATAAATGTAAGTAATGTTTCTCTGGCTTATGTGAGCCATCTAGCAAATTATTGAACTGGAGAAAAAAGTTGTGGGAATCCCTGACTTATAGCTGGTTGGTCAGAAGTACAGAGAAGACATCCTGAGATCTTCTATTGGCATTGGAAGTGTGTGTGTGGGTGGGGGCAGGGGGGGCGGTGGGTAGTCTTGTGGGATTGAGCCCTCAACCTGTTTGGGATCTCTGCTAATTCAGAATAGTTAGTGTCAGAGTTGGACTGTAGCACCCAAATGGTATTGAGACAGACGACGAATTTTTTGGTTTGAGGGAAAAACAAAACAAAAAAGTAGCTATACACATTTGGTGTCAGAAGTGGTCCATGGGTAGGGAAAATGTTTTTTCCTTTTAATAGGGATTCTGGCTTTCCTTATTCTAAGGATACTATAATTCTCTTCTCCTTCCTCCTTCAGGCCAGTAACTGGCATTTTCTCTACAGAGAAAAATCTCCTTGATACTGCTATTGTTTAAGGGGATGACCAGCGATTGTTTCACTATGTTAATCTTTGAGAAATCAAAGTATAATTGTCATCATCACTTATCAAATGTAAAACTGGAGGATTTCTCTGAAGGAACTTTCGACATCTTCTAGCCAAACCACTTTCAAGGAAGGATATTTTAAGGAAGAACTGATTGATTTTAAGGTGCTTATTTTTTGTTTCATTGTGTGTGCTTCATTTATGTGGCATGATGATATTTCAAAGCATTAATGATGCACTCCTTCACACACGCCCAGTAAAATGACTGATCCTCCTAGGACTTGTCAGTGTATCTGTGACTGTAAAACAGGGAGAAAAAAAGACATCATGATCTTAATCTCTAACTCAAAGGAAAGTGCACTCCTCGCTCCTACCCATATAGAACAAAACATTACAAAAAGTAGACACTCACTGGAAGAACAGATTTTCCTTGTTCTCCCTTATTCCTCACTCCAAATAGACAAAAACCTCTCAGCAGAAGGAAAAAGGAGAGCTTCAAGAAGGGAAGTAGCATGGTGGTGGCATGGTGGCCAGTCACCAGAAGAGAGAAGGCAGTATGGAAAACCTTTCATTGGGGAATCCCAAAGAGAACACATGTTCAGCTCAAACTTTGAAAGCCCCAGACACACAGAAGCACTCTGCATTGTAAAGGGGCAAGACTGTGGGGACTGCAACCAGGAAAAGTTAGAAGTAGCCCCCTGGGTTTCCCTGTGCAGCTCCTAAGGGGATGGTGAAGACCCAGAAGTTTTCATGGGCCCCACATGCATAACCATGGTGTCCACCGGCCAGGAGACCATCTGCAGAGCAAAGGTACAACACATCACTTGGGCCTCCTGACATGAAGAAAAGAGGACATTGAACCTCGATTTCAGAGCCGTAGTTTTTGCCAGGTTGTAAGAAAGAATAAAGTGAAGGTGTTAATCACTCAGTTTAGTTCAGTCGCTCAGTCATGTCCACTTCTTCGCACCCGCATGGACTCTAGCCCATCAGGCTCCTCTTGTCCATGGAGCTCTCCAAGGAGTATACTGTAGTGGGTTGCCATTTCCTTCTCCAGGGGATCCTCCCAACCAGGGGATTGAACCCTGGTCTCCTGCACTGCAGATTCTTTGCTGACTAATCCAGCAGGGAAGCCAGATTGTTGGTGTGAATTTAAAAAATACAAGCAGACCTGGCATTTACTCCCCGGGGGAAACAAGCCAAGAAAAGACCCAGACGTGAAATGTCCCTTTCTGTTATGTGGGGTAGCCCTTGTGAGTTTGGAACTGGGGACCTGGGTAAGGGAAAAGGCGCCTGGAGGAGAGCATGGCAACCCACTCCAGCATTCCTGCCTGGAGAATCCCGTGAACTGAGGAGCCTGGTGGGTCCATAGGGCCCATAGGATCACAAAGAGCTGGACACAACTGAACGACTGAGCACACATACACAAGGGAAAAGGACAAAGATCTTGAGATGGGCTCCTGTCTACACTGGAATCACTTACACTGAGGTTGACATGGAAATGAGGAGACTGGACTGAGATAAAGAAAAGGAAGTGGGCCAGACCAAGCTGAACACTACTAAGGACCTGAGAGCTTGGGATGGTGGGGAACCAGCTGTTAGATTTTAACCAAGTTTTTTAAAAATGTCACTAAAAACACCAACTGTGAATACACAGTTAACTCCCATTCAATTTTCTTCGTTTTTATGCAGACCTTAAATTATAGCTTTTTCAGCCACTGGTGGCTCAGATGGTAAACAATTCACCTGGATTCAATCCCTGGGTCAGAAAGATCCCCTGCAGAAGGGCAAGGCAACCCACTCTAGTATTCTTGCCTGGAGAATTCCATGGACAGGCTGCAGTTCAAAGGATCACAAATAGTCAGATACTACTGAGCAATTAACGCTTTACTTAGCACGTATAAAATACACCAAAAAGGTAGTAACTCTGCAAGTCTTTTTTTTTTTTTTAATTCAGGTTTGCTTGTGGCCTCTCCTGTAAAATTAGGCAGGAGAGTAGACTTACCCTAGCAGACATTAATCAGATTCATCAAATGCCAGGTGAGGCTCAGATGCTTCTACTCAGCACTTGCTCATGTCAGAAAGCCACAGAAAGCTGTGCGGCCAACAAGTCACATATGTTGTGATTATTATCTAAGCTTAAGGCTTATGGTAAACTTTGGATATTTTAAAAAATTTTTTCTCATGAGACAAAGTAATTACCTTTAAAAGTAGAAGTGAATCACTGGTTAAAGAATTAAATCTAATGAGAAAATAAGATTGTAAGTAAAATAAGATTGTCTCATGACTAAAGTGCCAATTTGGCACAAAGTGATAATCAAGAATCAACCAAGAATGCTGGAAATAAAAGCAAAAATAAACAAATGGGATCTAATTAAAATTAAAAGCTTCTGCACAACAAAGGAAACTATAAGTAAGGTGAAAAGACAGCCTTCTGAATGGGAGAAAACAATAGCAAATGAAGCAACTGACAAACAACTAATCTCAAAAATATACAAGCAACTTATACAGCTCAACTCCAGAAAAATAAACGACCCGATCAAAAAATGGGCCAAAGAACTCAATAGACATTTCTCCAAAGAAGACATACGGATGGCTAACAAACACATGAAAAGATGCTCAACATCACTCATCATCAGAGAAATGCAAATCAA
>SJYV01043922.1:404156-420265 GCA_006410875.1 Neotragus pygmaeus
AATGGACTTTTGGCCTCAGAGGGAGTAGGAGAGGGCGGGATGATCTGGGAGAATGGCATTGAAGCATATATACTATTATGTAAGAAACGAATCACCAGTCTATGTTTGATGCAGGATGCAGGATGCTTGGGGCTGGTGTACGGGGATGATCCAGAGAGACGTTGTGGGGTGGGAGGTGGGAGGGGGATTCGGGATTGGGAGCTTATGTACACCTGTGGTGGATTCATGTCGATGTATGGCAAACCCAACAGAGTATTGTAAAGTCAAATCAAAAAATTAATTAATTAATTAATTAAAAAAAAAAAAGAATCAACCATACCACTATAACAACAGTATATGAAATGAAAGCAAATGTCTTTAAGATTCACAGGAGAGCTTTTGAAGTCAAGAAAGTTACAGTGAGAAATATCCATCACTGAAAGTCATTTCAGTGTATCTAAGACTGCTCAACTTCTTGTATTTCATTCAGTGAAGCTGTACCATCTCTGCTGCTGCCAAGTCGCTTCAGTTGTGTCCAACTCTGTGTGACCCCGTAGACGGCAGCCTACCAGGCTCCTCCTCCTTGGGATTCTCCAGGCAAGAACACTGGAGTGGGTTGCCATTTCCTTCTCCAATGCATAAAAGTGAAAGTGAAGTCACTCAGTCGTGTCCGATTCTTTGCGACCCCATGGACTGCAGCCTACCAGACTCCTCCGTCCACGGAATTTTCCAGGCAAGAGTACTGGAGTGGGTTGCCATTGCCTCCTCCATGTACCATTTCTAACCTTGCACAATTACAGGATTTGGAAACAAAACACAGAAGTTCAAAAGGTAAGGAACTCAGATGATCATGCCTGGTATCAACAGCACAAATTTTTTTGTGAGCCAAATGTAAATCTGATGATGAAAACTGACTCCTTAACGGGAGAATCCAAAGCTTTAAGTGAGGAAAAGACAAATTCTATCAGAAAGAGCTTGTTCGAGGTTCAGCTGTGTTAAATAAACAGACATTTTTGCATTGTTTAGTGGACAAGTCATATCCGACTTTGTGACCCCATGGACTGTAGCCCAACAGGCTCCTATGTTCATGGATGTCCAGGCAAGAATACTGGAGTGGGTTGCCATTTCCTTCTGCAGATCTTCCTGACCCAGGGGTCAAACCTGCATTTCCACAATGGCAGGTGGATTCTTTACCACTGAGCCACCAGAAAGCCCAAGCTGACATGTACAGAAACGTAATTACCCTCATTTTCTGCTAGCATTTCAGATGAGACAAGTACAAGTTACTTAGCAACCTTCATTCAAGGAAACTTAGTGTCAAGCAAAATGCCCCCACAGATTTGCAAATAAATATCCCTGAGGACCCACCGTTCTTACCTAAAAATACACATCAAAATACATCTGATGAATTCCCTTATAACTTTTATAATTCAGCTGAATGGAAATATGAAGTGGCTGATCCCTGCATTTTGCTTGTTTTTTATGTGAAGTAATCCAAATGAACCCAAGGAAGACATATTAGATAAAACACAACGGGGGCGTGGGGGGAGAATGCTTTTAGATTATGATATTGAACAACTTATCAAAAATGAACCATGTATATACTGAGGCTATAGAAAGAGTTGTTCAGATAAAAGCAGTTATTGAAACATTCTGGTGGTCACTGCACTTGTGCTGAAAGGTTGTGCAGCAATTCTGGAAGAAGTTGGATAAAGCCATAAAAACTGTCAGATTTATTACAGGGCTTACAAAGTCCCCAGTCTTAAAACTGGAGACATTTCAGAGTTACTTTCATGATAAAGGTGGTAAGTTCCAGAATGAATGTTTTAACACTGAACATTTTAGTAGTTTCAAAACAAGGTTCTGGTGCAGATATTTCCAATAAAAATATAAATTTATTTATGTATTAGAAAAATGTTAATTGTTAGTCATACAGTCATGTCTGACCCTTTGCGACCCCACAGACTGTAGATTGCCAGGCTCCTCTGTCCATGGGGATTCTCCAGGCAAGATTACTGGAGTGGGCTGCCATTCCCTTCTCCAGGGCATCTTCCAACCCAGGGACTGAACCCGGGTCTCCTGCTTTGCAGGCGGATTCTTTACTGTCTGAAACACCAGGGAAGCCCTAAACCTCCATTAAAGAAACATCTCCTGAGTATAACTTAGTTGGACCAGCTAGAGTAGGTGGACACTGTTTTCAACCAGTTGAAAGGGTTCCTTTGGATTTCATGCGCCCCCCCATTACAACTCACAAGAGCAGAAACAACACTATTTTTACTCTTTTGAAATTTTGAAGGAATGTGACAGGACATGTCACTAGTGAGATGTTTTCAAATGGTGCTATTAAACTTGGGGTATGATGACATTGAAAAACAATGTCAGCCAAACATAATGATGATTTAAGCTTCCTCCAGAGTCCATTTATCAACTTCTTTAAAAAAGTGAACCCTCTCCAATAAGGAAGGTGAGTGTTATTCAAGAAATTGTCAGTAATTTATTGTTGATGCATACATTTCCCCACATGGCTCTTTCAGACCTTGGGATCAGTTTAACTGAAGGGATCAAGATTGAGACAGCAAAATGACATGTTTACATTTAAAAAAATCATTTATATTTACTGATTAGTGTGCACCAGTATTTTTCTCCATATGGTATTACTAAAAAAAAAACACAGAAGTGAATTGGTTACTAGTGTTAATAAAACCCTGAAAATGTCATCTGTCACTCTTAATACGATTGAATTGATCCCCCCATATGATAGGTTGAAATCCTAAACCCCAGTGCTTGTTAATGTGACCTCATTTATAAATAGGGTCTTTATATTAAAAAAAAAAAACAGAGTCTTAAAAAATAGAGTCTATTAAAAAATAGAGTCTTTGCAAATATAATTAAGGTGAGGTCAGGTTCAGTTGGAACGGGCCCTCAACCCAATGTGGGCTGCCCTATTGGCTCAGATAGTAAAGAATCTGCCTGCAATGCAGGGGACTCAGGTTGGATCCCTGGGTCAGGAAGATCCCCTGGAGAAGGGATTGACTACCCACTTCAGTTTTCTTGCCTAGAGAATTCCATGGATAGACGAGCCTGGTGGGCTACAGTCTATGGGGTTGCAGAGAGTCAGACATGACTTAGTGACTAACACTTTCACTCAACCCAGTAACTGATGTTCTTAGAAAACAGACAGAAAAAAGTTCTCCATGTAAAGACACAGAGACACAAACAAAGAGGAAGGACGGCCATGGGAAGATGAGCAGAAATTGGAATTATGTTGCTGGGAGTTGAGGAATACCTGGGGTGGCCAGAAGTTGGAAGAGGCAAGGGAGCATCCTTCCCCAGACTTTGCTAGGAGCATGGCCCTGACCACACCTTGATTTTGGACTTCAGCCTCCAGAACTGTGCTGCTGCTGCTGCTAAGTCGCTTCAGTCGTGTCCGACTCTGTGCGACCCCATAGACGGCAGCCAACTAGGCTCCCCCATCCCTGGGATTCTCCAGGCAAGAACATTGGAGTGGGTTGCCATTTCCTTCTCCAAAGCATGAAAGTGAAAGTGAATTTGCTCAGTCTTGTCTGACTTCGCAACCCCACGGACTGCAGCCTACCGGGCTCCTCCATCCATGGAATTTTCCAGGCAAGAATACTGGAGTGGGGTGCCATTGCCTTCTCCGTCCAGAACTGTGAGGTAATAAAACTTCTGTTGTTTAAAACCGTAAGTTTGGGACTTTCCTGGTGGTTCCGTAGTAAAGAATCCACCTTACGATGCAGGGGATAGAAGTTTGATCCCTGGTCAGGGAGCTAAGATCCCACATGCCTCAGAGCAAGTAAGACCCCTGCCACAACTAATAAGCCCATGTTTCTAGAGTTTGTGTGCCACAAGGAAGATTCTGCAAGTTGCAACTAAGACCAGATGCAGCCTAATAAATAAATATTTTAAAAAAGATACCAGCAGTTTGTGGTAATTTGTTACAGCAGCCTTAGGAAATTAATATGACTCCCATTTCAACTGTTTATAAAGGCTCGAACAGCCTGTTTTCATGGCTTAACTCTCTCATGAAGATTAACTTAGAATTCATGTATTATCTTTTATCTAAATGATGTACTAGAGTTTATGTAAGTTTACAATTTGATAAGAGGACACTGCAGTGGAAAAAAGAACAACAAAATTAAATCAAGTTTAAACTGATTTAAGCAGGTTCAGTTTTAACCATATCATCATACTGATCAGTTCACCACGGGGTAAAGAGAAAGGAAAAGATTTGCCCAGGAAGACAAAACAAATTTGCAGTAGATATTGAGGTCGGCTTTTACATCTCTCGATTTCTAACTCAAAGTTTCTCCCCTGCCTTCTGCGATGAGGCTTCACTCCCCAGGGCAGGAAGCCAAGAGTGGTTTGGGAAAGCACAGAAACACTTAAATAGCATGATTCCCACAAAATGCTCTCAAGAGATTGCTTTTCATATCTCAACAAGTGTACATTCTTTACCCTAGACCCTTCTGAGATTTGTCATAAATTTTAAAAATAATTCTCACGTATTTGGATAGAGAGCTAAATTCTGATTTTCATGACAACAAAAGCAAACTAAAAAAACCAAAAATGCATCTATTGAGAGCGGGGAAAAAACAGCGGGGGGACTTATGATGGCTACCACTTCCAATAGGAAGGAAAGAATTATTATTTTCCACCCTAGGATATTACTGATTAAAAGAAAAAAAGTAGTAATATCCTCATGTATTCTTATTACATTTGTGTCGCCGACAGACATGGCTTTCAGGGGTTATTTGGGTCCTTACTTGGGATGATAAAAGCCCTGATACTGTGTTTTGGACGCTGTTCAGAAGTTTGATCCGGTTAAATTTCTTGGCTGAGGTCTTGCCTTTGTTGAATTCTTGCCAAAGGCTGAGGTCATAGGGCCCTCACTAACAGCACGCAGCCATCTCTCCAAATAGAGGAAAGATTCAAATTGGGAAAAGAATGCAGAGGCAGCAATGCCTATTTGATTTCTACAAATCATCAGTGATACAGAGGGTCAAGCAAGCAGGGCAGAGCTGGAAACACTGTGTTTCCATTTAAAGAGGAATGTTAACAGCATGGGAAAACTCGCAAATATGAAGGTGGGCGGACTTTTACTGAGACTCGGGATTGAAGGCGGAAAGCTCCCAGCAGCAGCAAGATATTGATACCCTAAGCAAAATGGAACTTGTAAAACCGGGCTGCTGCTTCAGGAAAATGTGAAAGAAAGTTAAAGTGTTAGTCACTCGGTCGCGTCCAACTCTTTCCGATCCTTTAGATTGTAGCCCACCAGGCTCCTCTGTCCATGGAATCCTCCAGGCAAGAATACTGGAGTGCGCTGCCATTTCTTTCTCTAGGGGATCTTCCACACCCAGTGATCAAACTTGAGTCTCCTGCATTGCAGGCAGGTTCTTTACCACTAAGCCACCAGGGAAGCAAGGTACAGAGGAAAAGGTATGGAGCCCAATGTGATAAAGGAAAAATAGTTCAGGCCTTGGATAGAGGGGAAATCCCCAAAACCTGCAAAGTAGCTTGTTTCCCTTGTTGAACTGCCGACACTCACAGTTCTGAACTTGAATGTGACCCTGAGAGGCTGGTGGGTTACCCTCACTCTGGGAGTCCTAACACCTCGTTTTTTGAATCGCGCTGTCTTCCAGCAGATCTAGATCTTGCTGTAGACCTAAACATCGTCACTGCCACCTGGAAACGGGAAAAGTTGCCCAGAGAAGCAGGCTTTGCACACCGTTTGGCTGTACAACAGGGGCTGCTGGCACTGAGTCTGAGTTTTCAGGCAGGTTTCACGCACTCTGAATGAAAGGCTGAGGGGGATGGCCGTGAACACAGGTTAAGATTATTTCATCCTGGGCTTCCTCTATGACTCAGTGGTAAAGAACTTGCTTGCCAACGCAGGAGACACGGGCTCAATCTCTGATCCAGGAAGATCCTACATGCCTCAGGGCAGCTAAGCTCGTGGATCACAACTACTGAGCCTGTCCTCTAGGGCCCGGAAGCTGCAACAACTGAGGCCACGAGCCACGACTCCTGAAGTGCACATGCTCTAGAGCCCGTGCTCTGCAGCGAGAGAAGCCACCACAGCGAGAAGCCACCACCAGAGAGGAGCCCTTGCTCATCGCAACCAGAGAAAAACCTGCACAGCAGTGAAGGCCCAGCACAGCCAACAGTAAATAACTTCTTCTTTAACACAAGAGATTATTTCATCTTTCTTTCAAGCTTTCAGAAAAAAGCTTGTCACCAGATTTGTTGAAAGAGATTCCATCTCACGTGAGGGATTTCTTGGCATGAAGAACCTTTCCTTTCATGTTCTATTAAGAGTGTGTGTGCCACATTTCTTCAAAGGGCAAGTTTTTCCTCTCAAATAGAAAGCAAGCTCACAGAACATATAACGATCCTAAGCAAAGCTACATGTGGGCATCCCAGTCCCCTAGCTTTAGAAAAACATGAATTATTAATACATTTACATCAAACATCAAGGCTTCACCTGAATATGTATTTTTTGTTGTTGTTGTTGTTGTTGTTGTTTTTGGCTAATAAGGAAACAGTCTTTGCTTTTTTTTCACCTGAAGTTATCAATGGGCTTTGGAGGTAAAACCAAAGATGTGATGTAAAAAAACAGACATGCAGCTCCTGGGGAAACTTTTCAGATTTGTGTTTTGAAATTAATTTTACTCCTCCACAAAAAGATTGTGAGGAAAATGGGAATATCATGCTACTACAACTGGGGCAGGCAGAGAAGCCAAACATTTTATTTAGCAATTCCATGACCTAGGACTAGACCATTTCTTTAGATACTCACATACCACCAAAATATATTCTATCCAAATAAAAACTAAACACCAATTGGACACAACCAGTTTTTCCCACCACAGCAGCTAATACTGGATTCCTAACAGCACTGTCATCCTTGCTCAAGTGACCCAACAAACTGAAAAGTGTGTTAGTTGCTCAGTTGTGTCCAACTCTCTTGTGACCCTATGGGGATATTTCTGGCAAGAATACTGGAGTGGGTAACCATTTCCCTTCTCCAGGGAATCTTCCCAACCCAGGGATTGAACCAGGTTCTCTTGCATTGCAGGCAGATTCTTTACTGTTTGAGCCACCAGGGAAGTCCAGTGATCAAGGGGTTCAGCACCAAATACCTCATTAATGAAACTGATCACATGCTACAAGCTCAGACTCAAACTGCAGCCCACGCCTTCCCTGATGAGCTGCGCCACACCTCTCTCCAGCTTTGTCTTGGGAGTCAGGAAATATCCACCATTATTCATGGCAACTAGAAACTGAGTTTTAAATGTCTCCAGTAACAAAAGCCAAGAATACAACGTGCCAATAACATTTTTTGCAACTCCAGTTTGTTGTGTGCCTATTAGGTACCAGACAACATGAACACCAGAAGGGGAGCGGGGAGGACAAGAGAAATAAAGCTCTTAGCTCCGTGGGACTTCTACTCCAGAGAAGACTGGAGCACTGATACAAAGGTGGACACAAACACGATCGGTATTTTGGCACTGATCCCAACACAAGGCAGTCTCACCTAGAGAAGGGCACTAGAGAAGGCTGTGCTGAGGAAGTGGTGCTCAAGCCAAGATGAGAAGGATGCATGTATGATCAAAGCCAGGTAACCAGGAGGAAATGTATAGAGAATGTCCCAGGAAGACTGAACAGTATGTTTACAGACACAGAAACAGAAGATGGCACGAAGTGCTGGAAGAACAGAAGTGCAATAGGGCTTCTATGAGCCAGATACTCACCTAGAAAGGACAAGAGAGCAGAGAATCCCCATGTAATCCATATGCCAGGATTCAAGATATTTACTGAGCTTCTATTTATAAGTGCTTAACTAGCTTTAGTCTCCCAGGGCCAGACATTCTGGAGTGTGAAGTCAAGTGGGCCTTAAGAAGCACTGCAGTTAATAAAGCTAGAAGATGCGATTAAATTCCAGCAGAACTATTTGAATCCTTTAGGGATGATGCCATCAAGGTTTTGCATTCATTATGCCAGCAAATCTGGAAGACCCAGCAGTGGCCACAGGACTGGAAAAAGTCAGTCCTCATCCCAATTCCCAAGAAGGGTAGTACCAAAGAGTGTGCTAACCATCAGGCAATTGTACTCATCTCCCATGATAGTAAGGTCATGCTTAAAATTTTGCATGCTAAGGTTCAGCATTATGCAAACCAAGAACTTCCAGATGTCCAAGCTCGGTTTAGAAAAGAGGAACTAGAGATCAAATTGCCAACATTCGCTGGATTTGAAAGAAAGCAAGGGAATTTCAGAAAAATATCTCTGTTCCATCGACTATGCTAAAGCCTTTGACTATATCATGACAAAATGTGGAAAACTCTTAGAGAGATGGGAATACCAGACCATCTTACCTGTCTCCTGAGAAACCTGTATGCAGGGCGAGAAGCAACAGATAGAATCCTGTGTGGAACAACTGATTGGTTGAAGATTGAAAAAGGAGTACAATAGGGCTGTCTGCTGTCACCCTGTTTGTTTAACCTATGCACTGAGCACATCATGAGAAATGCTGGGCTGGATGAGTTACAAGCAGGAATCTAACGGCAGAAAGCGAAGAGGAAGAAGTATAGAGCCTCTTGATGAGGGTGAAGGAGGAGAGTGAAAGAGCCGGCTTAAGACTAAATACTAAAAAAAAACTATGATCAAGGCATCTGTCCCTATTTCATCATGGCAAATGGAAGGGGAGGTGAAAGTAGTGACAGAATTCCTTTTCTTGGGCTCCAAAATCATAGCAGATGGTGACTGCACCCATGAAATCAGAAGATGACTGCTTCTTGGCAGGAAAGCTATGATAAACCTAGACAGTGCGTTCTCCTCCAACAAAGGTCCCTATAGGCAAGGCCATGGTCTTCCCAGCGGTCACGTACAGTTGTGACACCTGGATCTTAAAGAAGGCAGAACGCCTTCAAACTGTGGTGCTAGAGGAGACTCTTGAAAGTTCTTTGGACAGCAAGGGATACCTTCAAACTGTGGTGCTGGAGGAGACTCCTGAAAGTCCCTTGGACAGCACGGAGATCAAACCAGTCAATCGTAAGGGAGATCGACCCTGAATACTCACTGGAAGGACTGATGATGAAGCTGAAGCTCCAGTATTTGGTCAGCTGACGAGAAGAGCCGAAACACTGGAAAGGTCCCTGATGCTGGGGAAGACTGAGGGAAGAAGAGGGTGTCAGAGGATGAGATGGCTGGATGGCATCATTGATGCAGTGACCATGAACTTGGGCAAGCTTCAGGAGATGCTGAAGGACAGGGAGGCCTGGGCAGTCTATGGGGTCGCAAACAGTCGGACAGGACTGGGCGACTGAACAACTAGCTTTACGGGCTTCCCACGTGGCACAGTGGTAAAGAATCCGCCTGCCAATGCAGGAGACTTAAGAGACATGGGTTTGATCTCTGAGTCGGGAAGATCCCCTGGAGAAGGACATGGCAACCCAATCCAGTAGCCCTCCTTGGAGAATCCCCTGGACAGAGGAGACCAGTGGGCTACAGTCCACGGGGTCGCAGAGTCGGACACGACTGGACGACTAAGCACACACACACACACAACTAGCTCTACGTAACACATAGGAAATGCTGTGAACGTAAGTACTATTAAAGTATAAACAGGTAAATAAATACCTAAATCCATAAATGCATCACTGGTCAGCACCTCAATGTAGACTATTCATTCACAGATGACTTTTTAGAAACTGCTTAAAGGAAAGAAGAAATATCCTTATCTGACACTATGACATCCTTGAGAAAGTAAAAATCAAATTGCAAACCTTACTGGAAATAGACTAATTTTCCTGCTTCCTTCTGACCTAATTAAGCTTTAAATAACTCCTGCTGCTGCTGCTGCTAAGTCATTTCAGTCGTGTCCGACTCTGTGCGACCCCATAGACGGCAGCCAACCAGGCTCCCCCGTCCCTGGGATTCTCCAGGCAAGAACACTGGAGTGGGTTGCCATTTCCTTCTCCAATGCATGAAAGTGAAAAGTGAAAGTGAAGTCGCTCAGTCATGTTCGACTCTTCATGACCCCATGGACTGCAGCCCACCAGGCTCCTCTGTCCATGGGATTTTCTAGGCAAGAGTATTGGAGTGGGGTGCCATTGCCTTCTCCTAAATAACTCCTATCTCATCATAAATATACTTTGGCTACTGAGACACACTGGTTGTTCAATATTACACATTTCAGAATCCTTGTTAATAGAAAGACTTTATACCCTTTAAAATTATTTACATACAAAAACTATTAAATGTCTCAAATGTATGCAGAAGTATAACCACTACTTTCTAATTTTTCATCATGCTGTGTTGGCTGTAAAGGGTGAAAACTGTTTCTTAAAAACTGTTAATTTTAGGAAGTCTCTTATCTTCATTCATTAACAATTTATTAAAGACATGTAACATATATAATATTATGGCAGAGACTGAGAAACAGAGACATGAGATAAAAAGTCAGTTGTCATCACTGAAAAGTATTTTGACTTTAGATTTTGGTGACAAATGTGTGGTTGTATCACTGACAAACACTCTGGATCAATGAACTCATTAACTGATGCTTCAAGGAAATAATGCTCAAAGACATCACTGCATTAAAAGGGAAATTCCATTCTTTACCTTTCCAGCCCTTTCTTGTTTCTTCCAACATGTATGATAATTGAGGTTTTCATGTTTATAACAATGCTTCTGCAAGAGTAGAGGCTAGCACTTGTAACAGAGATCATGATGTCCTCAACATTAAAAAAAAAAAAATTACTATTTTTATAGAAAAGAAGTTGGCCGATCCTTGTCCTTCACGACGTGCCCTTGTCTCCCCTCACTTGCTGTATTACACTAGTACAAACAGAAGGGAACAGATACCTAGGAGGCTGACTGACTGGCCAGAAGTCACAGAGCTGAATAAAATCGGCAATTAACAACCACCTTCTGGCTCACTGGTCATCATTCCTGTTCACTGAAGAGTCTCACTGGCTTCCAAGCTTACTGCCTTGGTCTCCTTGACGACTCTGATGATCATTCTGACTCCAAAATGCACACGATAACAGCTCACTCCAGCCTCCCAGTTACTGGACTCCTGACATCCAGTTGTCACATCCACAGTCATATCCATTACTTACTCTCATGGCCGTGTGCTGGATCTCTGTGGTAGCAACTAAACCATCAAGAGCAAAATCTGACCAAACATCTGCTTTTCTATTTCACTTCCTCCAGTAACAATGAGTCCCAACAATTCCTCAACTTCACCAGGACCTATGACCTATTCATTTTTCACTCCCCACCCCAACTGGAGTCCACAGACCACGTACTTTCCTAGGACTCACTCCCTTCATTCTACCTGCTTAACAAAATCCAAGTTCGAGTTCAACCCAACCCTCCAGTAACCCCACACCTGCACCCACACAGCTCATCACGGCTGGGGGAGGACGTACATGGTAATGGCACCTACTCTCGCCACAAATGTACGAGGACAGGCCTTGTGCTATTTCAGGGCTGTCTAGCATTTCTCTTTCATTTCCTTATTCCATTCACTCTCCCATATGATTTGCAAATCTTCTCCTCTCCCTGGAAGAGGTAAGGGTGGGATACATCCAACTGCCTGTTCAATTCTGGCACCTGGATATCTAACAGACATCTCAAACTTAACCACACTTGGTTTCTCCACAAAATCCCAATCTGGTGAAGTCTTCTTGAACCTATCTTTTCATTAAGTTGCTCAAACAGTTTTAGAAGCCTCTACACACACACACACTCTCACTCAATCTCACTCACTCTTCATCTAACACCCCATCTTCTCAACTCACACAGAACCCCCATTTGCTTTCTCTGCTTCATTCTTGGTTAGAGAAAATGTCTGTTCTCCATGAAGCAACCAGTAATCCTTTTAAAATTAATACTCTCACTTCACTGGTCTGCTCCTAACACTCCAGTGTCTATATTATATTTAAACTAAAACCCAAAGCGCTTTCCAATGGCCGATGAGACCCTGTGGTAAACGTTAGCAAAGTACAGCCAACATGCAAAATCTGGTCCATTGCTTGCTCCTATAAAGTTTTCCTGGAACACAGCTGCCCAATGGTCTATATAATACCTATGGCTGCTTTCCTGCTCCAACAGCAGGGACCTTAAAGCCCCCAGTTAAAAAAGATTTTTTTATTGTTTCTACAGTCTGCCGATTCCTATCCTTCATGAGATGCCAGGCGTCACCCACTGGGTTCCAGCTTCATCAGCTGGCTTTCCATTCATAATTGGGCCAAGCCTCCTGGCCTCTCAAGCCTCTGCATTGAACCTTCTGTCCAGAACACCTCTTTCTACACACCCGCACGCCTTGACCCCTTGTCAGAAAGCTCTTTGCTCAAGGGTTACTGCCACAAAGGGGCACTGCCCGGGCTGTGCTGACTTGAACTGCACCGTCCCTTTCTCATGGCCTCATCACTAACTCCATGTATCTGTTTAACATCTTGGCCCTTTCCTCCCCATCAGCTTGTGGGTTCCAGGAAGACATGTTCAATTCTGTATCTCCGGAACACTGCGCATAGTAGGAAATCAGTAAGCACTGAATTGATGAATTTTTTCGATCCTCATTTGATCCCTCCTTTCCCTTCAGGTTCTTCCATTTTGGAGTGCAATAGAGGGATAACTTAAAAATCACGAAAAGAAAATAATGTTATTTTGTCTGAGGATGTTTAATGCAAGATGATATAAATCATATGACATACAGTCTGAAAACACAATCCTGATCCTTATACGTGTGTAACTCTCATAGTAATGAAGCCAAAGCGATGGATTAATCATTAGCAAGATCAAACCAGTCGATCCTAAAGGAAACCAATCCTAACTATTCATTGGAAAGACTGATGCTGAAGCTCCAATACTTTGCCCAACTAATGTAACAAGCTGACTCACTGGAAAAGACCCTGATGCTGGGAAAGACTGAGGGCAAAAGGAGAAAGGGGCAGAAGAGGATGAATGGTTGGATGGCATCACTGACTCGATGGAAACGTTGAGCAACAAACTCCAGGAGATAGTGGAGGACAGAGGAGCCCAGCGGGCTACAGTCCATGGGGTTGCAAAGAGTCAGACACGACTTAAGAGACTGAGTAACAATGACAAATTCATTTCTAATTAAACTTCTCATTTCTGGTCTGGCATGTAAGGAAGATGGAAGTCATCATTCAGTCTTAACAAGTAAAAATCTGGGTTGTCAAATAACTCTTCTTAGATCCATCAGAAATGTGGTTACAGGGTGAACCACTGCCCCTGAAACTGGAGGGACAGGAAGATACAAAATATCCCAACTCAACTGAAACAGAAGCCTCCACAGACCAATGCTGGGGTCAGAAAACCCAGACTGTAATTGGCAAACTGCCAGATGCTCAGTGTGGACAATTTTGAGAGCTATAATCTCCAATGAGACCTAGTTTCAGTGGGCCTCTGTCACATTTTTGTTGAATTTTACCTTCAGGAGTTCTACTAGATTCTCATAATGAAGACAGAAAAGCCCTCTCCTGCTTTCACAGGAAAGTAGTCTGTTTTGAAATATACTTGTTCCAGGACCCTACAGATACCAAACTCATATAAATTTGTATGTAAGTACACATATCCTCCTCTCTATGTTAAATCATCTTTACTTATATCTAATACAATGTAAAAGCTGCATGGATGTGTGCTAAGTCATATCTGACTCTTTTGCAACCCTATGGACTCCTACCAGGCTTCTCTTTCATGAGATTCTCCAGGCAAGAATACTAGAGTGGATTGCCATTTCTTTCTTCAGAGCATCTTCCCCAACCAGGGATGGAACCCATGTCTCCTGCATTAGCAGCCTCCAGGGAAGCCTGCATAAAGGCTGCATAAATAGTTGCAAATGCAAGGTACATGCTGTGTAAACAGTTGTCCTGAGTATGGAAAGTTCACATCTTGTTTTTGGAACTTGCTGTACTTTTTTTTTCTTCCAAAATATTTTGGACCCATGGATGGTGGAATCCGAGGATGTGAAACACATACAGAGGGCCAAACTATACACCCAAAGCACGCTGCGATTCTTAACAAGGCCGGCCCTTGAGAGAAGAAACCACTTCACCAGAGCTTAACCCTCCTGGAGTTTCTGTTTTCAGATATTTATTATTTTTATTTTTTGGCCATGCTATATGTGGCATCTTAGTTCCCCAACCAAGGCGTGAACCTGACCTCCCTGCAGTGGAAATCCGGACTATTAACCAGTGGACCCCCAGAGAAGTCCCCCTCCTGGAGTTTTATCAGAGACTACCTGATCTGGGAAAATCTTCCAAGTGGGAGAGGGAAATTCCCAACTCGAGATTCCTCCAAGAACCCTGCCCCATTTAGGAAGAGAAAAAAACCCAGCAGCATTCCCAAAGGTCGCAGCCCAGGGGCACAGGTCCACCCACTCGGAGGACAGGATCGAAGTATTCTGTCCTAAGAAGTGTGATGCAAGCAGTTTCACCAGACAACTGGCCGTAAGACGATTTTGCAGTGAGAGACAGAATAATTGGCTGACAGTTTGGTTTGACAATTTGGTTTCGATGGTTTAACAGTTTGGCTTCAGCTCATTAGCAGTTTTGCTTCTCCATTAAGGCAGTACTCCATTTTTATATTACAGCAATCTTGGGCCTCAATGGTCTATACAGTGATGAGTAGACATGTAAGTCTTGCGATGTGGAAGATAACAGTGTACCAATTTGACTAGAAAACTTACTGGTGGTGTGAGATAAGAGTGCAAAGCCACACTGCACACTTCAGTACAAAATAACAAAATGGGTTTGCAGATGCTTTTAGCGAGCACCTCCACCCTCCCACTTGTCAAAACCAAAAGCTTACCAAGCTATGGCTAATAATTCACAAATGTTCAAGCACATTCATTCTCAACTTTTTAGTTAATTGAGGTCCAGGAGTTTGTTCTCTAACACCATCTTTACCAGATTTTTCATGTAACATTAGATGTTGGAGGCAAAAGAGGAAATCAAGTTCCTCCAATTCCCCTGCTAAAGAAATGGTCATGTGACTCCTGATAAGTCTAAAATTCTTCAAAATTGTTGAAGTCTTTTGCTATTTGATAGCGAAAAACATGTGGCGGCTGGAATTTTGGTATTTGGCACAGAATTTGGTTTAGATGATTCAGTGAAGTATAAGGACTGAGCATATGACAGAACTTTTAAAGGCAGTCCAGATAGGTAATACCACTTACATATGCTGTGCGTGCTCAATCACTCAATCATGTCCAACTCTTTTCAATCCCAAGTACTGTAGACTGCCAAGCTCCTCCATCCGTGGATTTTTCAGGCAAGAAAACTCAAGTGGGTTGCCATTTCCTCCTCCAGGGGATCTTCTTGACCCAGGGATTAAACCCACATCTCCTGCCTTGACAGGCAGATTCTTTACCACAGAGCCACCTGGGAAGCCTTGCATACATCATATGTATGAATAAGAAACAGCAGCATCCCTGTTGTTTACTTCCAAGGAAATGTGAATTGACTTAAAAGTAGATTTCCTTATATTGTAAAGAATTTATGTCTACAATAAGATTCTGAATCTTTATGATTGACTTTAAGAAAGACAGTATAAGAAATTCCCTGGCGGTACAGTGGTTAGGACTCCACACTTCCACTGCAAGGGGGCTGGGGTCGATCCCCGGCCATGGAACTAATATCCCACAAGTCAGGCAGCATAGTCAAAAAAAAAAGTAATTTCTTTCCAAAAGATATACCCACATACAACCATGAGCATGAATCTGTGCACATTTTAAATGCATTTAAATATTTTGTCGTTTTTCACAATATTTTAAAATTTGCCGATTTTTTCACGTTTCATTATGTCCTTTTTACTGTGCCTCTTTTATTTTCAATTATTTTATCTTTTAGAGCATAACTGCCTTATGGCCAATGAGTGACATGGTGAAGCCACTTGGAGTTAAAGATGCTTACAGTGAAAATACTGAACACGCATAAAGGACTAAAGAACACTTCACATGGCTAAAAGCCACAGTTCTTTATACCAGGTACATCCTGTCCAGCTTTCGACGAACAATTACATGGATACTAAAATGCAAAAAAAAAAAAAAAAAAAAACCCAACATTTTAAGAGACAGAGCA
>SJYV01043922.1:421851-434452 GCA_006410875.1 Neotragus pygmaeus
CCAACATTTTAAGAGACAGAGCAGACATTTTGTAATTATCAGAGAATTTAAAATAATTAAAGTTAATATATAAGAGAATAAATATTCATATGCTATGAAGAAAGCAGACAATATTCAAGAACAGATGAGTAATGTAAGCAGAGATGTAAATTAAAACAATCAAAAAGAAATGCTAGAAATAAAAGACTGACGGGCTCAGGAAAGCACCTGTGAGTGAAGGTTTCAATAGAAACCTCTAGAGCTGAAAAGCAAAGAGAAGAAAAAGAAAGGGAGCAAGCAAGGAAGGAACAGAATATCCAAGAGCTATGGGACAACTACAAAGGTATAATGTATCTGTGATGAGAATACCTCTAAGAGAGAAAGGGCCAGAAGAAATATGTGAAGTGACCAAGATGGAGAACCTTCCAAAATTAATGTCAGACATAGGTACAGGAAACTCAAGAAAACAATAAGCAGGATAAATGCCCCCCATAATCTGCCATAGAATATCATATTCAAACTGCAGAAAATCAAAGCAAAAATCTTGGTAGAAGCCAGAGGGAGCAAAAATCTTTTAAGGATCAAAGATAAGAATAACATCAGATATCGCCTCAGAAACCATTCAATCAATGAACGTGGAATGCAATATTTAAAAGTGTTGAGACAAAAAAAAAAAAAACCCAACCAACTAAGAATTCTGTATCCCGTGAAATTATTCAAAAGTGGAGAGACTTATTCAAACAGAAGTTGAGTAAACTCGTTGCCAGTAGACCTGCCTTGCAAAAAATAGTAAGTTCTTCAGAGAGAAGGAAATGAATGATACAGGTCCCAAACTCAGATCTGCATAAGTAAAGAACATTAAGGAAAAAGTAAAAGAAGATAAAATATTTCTGATCGTTTTATGCAATACTTACCTTGCTGTTTGTCATAAATTAAAAGTGATTTCAATCCTTAGGCAGAGTTGCATTAATAAGTGTTTGCAAGACAAGGAGAAAGATGAGCAAGACCTGGTTAAGATCTCCTTGACAGTAACTAAGATGTTTTCCTCCAGAGAAAAGAAACTTATTCTTTTAACACAGCCTTGCAAAATACATTCAAATATCAATAATAAACCACTTATCCAAAAGGCACAGTTGTAAAACCTTTAGGTTTAGAATCAGAAAAAAGTGGTTCAACCTCCAGACTCAGCAACTTGCTGGCTGTATGTATAGTTTTGGGTAAGTTGCCTGAGTAACTCATCTGTAATACAAAAATGATGAAACCCATATTTCATGTATTAGTGTAAGGATTAAATGCAAAGGACATGCAAACTCACCTAGCCCTCTGAACAGCTAATTCTAAATTCTAAATGACTGAGTCATAAGCAGTATGAACCTGGAGACTTTTTCCTTACACTAGTTTCACAATGAGCTAACAAGTTTGTGACCAATCTCTAACAAACGTACAAAATTTCAGAGCATGCATTTTGGGGACATCACTTGACGTGTACTTTGAAATTTTTCCTATGTGCTGTGTTTATTATTAATAGTTTTTAAAAACATTATCTTGCTTCCAAACAGTATGAAACCTTTTGAAACAAGAGAAATAAAAAGAGACAAGCCAACAGTTTCATACTTTCTCCAAGGAATGGATGAAATAATCCTCAGAAGTTATCTTCTAGAAGCACCTCAACCGCCAACCTTCACAATATGGCATCCAAGGCAGGCCCACTGGCCATGTTCCCAACCACAGGAGATGCCTGCCACACACATACACACTGGTCACTATGATTAACTTCTGCATTTTGCTCCCCTCCCCCCTTTTTTCCCTCTGGGAAGGATTAAACTTCAATTATTTGATGATTACCTGAGAGTCCCTTGGACTGCAAGGAGATCCAACCAGTCCATTCTGAAGATCAGCCCTGGAATTTCTTTGGANAATCCTCCAGACTGGAACATCATCAAAATCAGAGGACAAGCTTGAGGAACTTAACTACACGAGCTTATCCTCCCAACAAAGCTTACTGCAGGGCCATTCTGTGGGATACAGCCGTGCCCCTCACCCCGGTAACCAGGCCCAGTATAACCCCAGCACCTGCCAGACCCCAGAGCCTACGCTATCCTACTGTCTGCCAGCTTCTCCATCATCCGCCCTTGCTAGTGATACTCAGAGCAGTGCACAGGCATCAGGGCTGGTCAAAGTCCTGAAAAAACTGACTGAGGCGGCAGTTTTAAAGTAAATATCTTCATCCCCAGGGTGACTCCCTTCAGAGGGAGTATGTGTGTGTGATGTTTCTGAAGAATCAGCCTTTGATATGGACATAAAAGATTCATTGTCAAGTGCTCATCTAGTAGTAAAGACAAACTGCCATTTATGTGCCTTACTAGGACATAATTTAGTAAATAAGATGTGCTTTCTTATATATCTTCTGTCAGCAGTTTTAAAACAGTTCTGTGCAAGTATCCTTTCTTAAATAATAGCTATCTGTAAATCTTTCAGAATATCCTGAGGAAAGGAGGCCACACAGAAATCGAACCTCAGCATTTCTGTCAAGTATTTCACAGAGAGAAAGGTGCACTCTTAGTCATCATCAGAAATGAAGATATAGCATCCCACCTGCATCAGGTAGGTTTGGAGATCACCTTCTTACAGAGAAACTTATTCCGAGCATTTTTTTTATGTTGTTCTGAAATTAGCCTCATCACTGCCTTTTTATTTAGGGGAGAGGTTAAAACCTGATACCGTTGAATCTAAGTGGGAAGATAATGGGTTTGAGATACCCATATTGTCATTAAGGTATTGATCTGCAAATTACGTCTGCAAGTAAAGAATATCTTCACAGTAACTAAGGGAGAACATCAATGAAGAGACCGATTTTCCACCTGAAATACAAATCTGCACCTCTGGATATCTAACAGAAACAAGTCTTGCTTTAAAAGGACTTGTGAAAATTTTAACTTTGTTACCATGGTTACCTATTAACTGGGGACAAGCACAGTCCTGCATCAGGACAGAGTAACTGACCCACAGCAGACTGCACTGAGCTGGAGACAGTGGTGAGCCTGCCACCTGACACATGTCCCAAACCTCAGGTGTCCCAAACTCCATCCCCCACCTCTGGAGTTGAGACCACTGTGTAATTAATGGGTCAGTCGTCAGGGTTAAAGGTATTTCCAGCTGTTCTTGAATCCGGATGCCCTTTAAAAGTGACAGAAGTGACCCCATGAGCCTGTCTTCACTGGGAACCTCTTGTGTTACAGATCCCTTCTCTGCTGAAGCTGAAGCACTTTCCCAGGGTCGTCTTTGCTGGAGTTGACAGCCCTGAAGATGTCCTCAATGACACCTACCAAGAGCTTTTTCGGACAGGAGGCTTTGTGGTATCAGATGACAAACTACTAGAGACTTTAACATTAGGTTGGTCTCTTATTTTCCTTTTTTATATAGTCAAATAAGTTTCTCCTTGCCCAGTGACCTAGATATTTCATCAAATAGAAATTATCAACTTAAACATCAGTCACCATATACTGAGGGCTTAATTTCTGCCATATGCTGTGCTAAGCACTGTGCTCTTAACATCTTTTGCATTAACCAGTCACCTCCCCCACCAGACCGCTCAGTAATGCAGCTGTTCTTACGCATTAGAGATTATTATATTTAATTTCTCCCTTTACATATTTGTTTAGAATCAGCCCTCTTTTTCTCCATTTCTGTTGCCATCAACGCTCCCATCAGTACCAGAGAAATCTAAAAACCGCTGCTCAGTCACCTGCTTGAACACTCACATCTGCTTTCTCTCGGAGCAGTGACCGACACAGAAGGATGTCAGAGCACAGGGCAGCACTTTATATACAGTCCGAGTCTCTGCAGCTCCGATGCCACATGAGAAATACGGATACCACTTCTGCACTGAACCTTAACTTGTATCATGAATACTGCAAATATTTATAGATTCTGTGTTAAGCCTGCTGCAGCAGGACCCACTTCTCCATGTCCATGGTCTGTCTGACTGCAGCGCTGCCTCTACTCACTCCTCCCCTGTGGGAGCATGAGTGGGCAGGGGTGGGTTGAGAAGCCCACCTTGCAAAAGAGGGGGCAGTGATGGTGAACACACAAGCATGGGGCCTTATTTCTCACAGGTAATCACTGGACTTTGATGAGCCAGCAATCCTAAAACACATCTTCTCTTGTTAAACTTGTTCTATCTCTAGTTCAACTGAAGGAAATTGTCAAAATCCTAGAGAAACTAAATGGAAATGGAAGATGGAAGTGGTTGCTTCACTACAGGGAAAATAAAAAGCTAAAGGAAGATATGAGGTAAGACCTTCATGGAAGGTGAGGCTTGGTGGGGTGAGGAACCCCCAAGTTCACCTGGAAGTGCTCCCTGAGCTCTAGACCAGCATTGGTCTTATGGACTTACATAAGATCTTGAGGGGAAATGGCTGAGCACAGAGGCTGGGGAAAGGTGTGTACTTAGGAGAGGAACCAACGGAGCAGACCTGAGAGCCAGCATTGCCAGGAAGGGGCAGAGCCCTCACAGGGCTTCATTACCAGAGCACTTCAGAGGGGAGGTGAGGAAGGTTCAAGATCAGGAGTAAGTGGAGACCAGATGAAAGGGGAAGGAGTATGACTGACTAGAGTGAAGATAAAAAGTCTAGGAATAAAACTGAAAATTAAGATGCAGGAAAATAAAACCTTTCACAAACTTAGACTAAATTTAACATTGTATTTTTCAGAGTGGATTCAATTGCACATAAAAAGAACTTAATATTGAAATCGTATCAGAGTGCAAACATCATTGAGCTGCTTCACTATCACCAGTGTGACTCTCAACCATCAACCAAAGCTGAGCATCTGAAATGTCTGGTGAACCTGCAGGTTCAGCACATCCACGCCAGGTTTGCCGTCTTCCTGACAGGTAATTCACAGCCTTGCTGCTGCTGCTAAGTCGCTTCAGTCGTGTCCGACTCTGTGCGACCCCACAGACAGCAGCCCACCAGGCTTCCCAGTCCCTGGAATTCTCCAGGCAATAACACTGGAGTGGGTTGCCATTTCCTTCTCCAATGCCTGAAAGTGAGAAGTGAAAGTGAAGTCACTCAGTCGTGTCTGACTCTTAGCAACCCCATGGACTGCAGCCCACCAGCCTCCTCCGTCCATGGGATTTTCCAGGCAAGAGTACTCGAGTGGGGTGCCATTGCCTTCTCCAAATTCACAGCCTTAGTGCTACCTAATTGTCATCAGCCAGGTAATGGCCTTCCAGGTGCAGTCACTGGCAGCCTGAACACACAAGGCTGGGGCGAGTAGAGCAGATTTTATTTCCTTAGATAAAGGTCTGTTAAGTGAAACCATCTACGGTTTTAAGCAAGACCTAAGGAATGAAGGCCCATCAGTGGTTTCAGCACCCCATCTCCAAGGCAGCTGACCCCAAAGTTTCCAATCTTGTTCTTCATTTGACACAGGCTCCTTCTTCCCCTCATATGTAATGTAGTTTTAAAAGGTAGTAATAAAAGGTGTATACACCTTTTAAAAGCAGTATACAAATTAATGAATTGTTCACCAAAATAGTTATTTTTCTTTTTACAGAAAAGCCTGTGGTCTCCAGAGAAGTCTTTGAAAATAGTGGCATCCTTGTGACAGATGTAAATGACTTTATTGAAAATATACAGAAAGTAGCAGCTCCATTTCGGAGTAGCTACTGGTAAGAACGCTTCCCAGACACTCCCACGTGAGCTGGAATTGACAGGGGTAGAAACCGACATCTCTGTCTATGAGAAACCAGTTGCTCAGAAACTGTTTTGTATGTTACACATCATGCTATAAATTTAAAGTGTTTATTTAGGGGTGGAATTGCTGCTGATTTGGCACAAAGGGGACTTTCTCAAGTATCATTAATGAATAACTACTTTCTGAATGATAAACGTTTTCACTTGCAGACAGAAGACAATGTCACCTAGACTCCTGGGTATTTTCCCCAGTAGATATCATCCTACTTACACAACAGTTCTTGATTATTTTGTTTTAAAGACAGAATTATCAATTTTGTATTTATCCAGGTGGCTCAACTGCAGCTTACCTAGACATCGACGATGCCAACAATAAATTAGTAATTTCCCTTTTCTGTGAAAATCTTTGAGATCTCAAATCAGTGTTTTGCAACCTGGGGAAATGTTTTCATGTTTTACACATTGCTAGAATGACTTTGTTCACAGCAGCACTGTACTTATTCATTAGCTTTGGACTGCAGTGTTCAGTATTTTCATTTTGAACAGAATGTTTTCAGAGCTATTAACTTAACATTAAAAATAAGAATTTTACAAGTATACTGAATTGTAGCAAAAAGTACACCTATTTTAACCAGTAGCTCTGTTTTTGCACGTTAGGGTCAAAAATGCATCTAATGCATGTGACAGTCTGTTTTAAAGGTTTTACCACATACAATCTTAAGTGGTTATATTTTCTGTTATTCATGCTACACTACATGAAATTATTTTTTTCCTAAATGGTACGAATTTATGAACCATCATTTTTTACTTACTCAGTTTATGTAAATACTGCACTACAAAATCAATCCTGAGGAAGAAATAATCATTTATTTATGTTAAAAATAATTTCTACAATAATCTTTAAAACTTAAAACCAAGCAAAAAAACATTTGTATGATACATAGTATCTATTTGGAACAAAGATTTTTGTAACTTTTTTTTTTAAATAAACACAACTAAAAATCATTCAACTAAAAATCATTCAACTGCTTCTGCAATGACTTTATGGTAAAAATTAAATGTGTTAGGGAAGATTTATAGCGGCTTAAATGTTTCAGGCCCCTTAGAATAAGCTGCTTCCAGAGGAATGCTCCCACTTACCTCACTGTAGCCTCATTCCTTTGGCCTCGTCCCCACAGACCTGCCTGGTGCTCCCCTATCCCAGGTATCGCGGGCCAGAGCAGCAGGATTCAGCAGGAGACAGCTCAGGACCGCCCCCCACCCCCGGGCCTGGCCTTCTTGGGGTCACGCTAGGCCTGTCCCTCAGGAAGTCATTTACCTGCTTCATATCCTACCCCTACTGAACCCAACGTGCTAATAAATTCACTTCTTGTCTTCCTAGGAGGAATACAGTTGAATTTTAATTGTCTTTACATTAGCTCTTACTTAGAAAACCAACCAGTTAATTTTTACCCCAGGGACAAGAATCTAGTAAGAGAACCATAGCTTGAATTAGGTACCCTGAATTAATCAGAAATCACTACAGAAAAGGAGAGCATGCGGCTGACACACTTGCCACCTGCCCAGCGTGGCACCTGCCCTTCTACCTCCTCTGCTGAAGACGGAGACCAGCCCGCAGGCGCCTGCCAGGCCACCTGCCCTGTGACTGAGGGCTAAGCCACGCCGAGAGGCTGAGCTCTGGTACAGACCCTGCCCTCGGTAACGCTGCACGAACTGGCCTGGCACCAACATATTACTGTTCAATAAATATGCTAAATCCAGAACACGAAGACAGGCTGGTGCTCTCTGTCTTGTCACTAGGCCAGCGGGCACCTCTGCTGCATTAACAGTTCGGTGTGAATTACTGTGTGGCAAGGGGGCAGCCTGTGGGAATTTTAGATAACTCTCTTTAGAAAGGGCAGAGGTTTCAACTGGGATGATCAGGGATGTCATCCAGGGAGGTGCATACCATGTGCAGGACAAGCCCCCCAAAAGTGGGCAGTGTGAGACTGAGCTAAAGTAACCACCTGGGTAATCTAAGTTGTTATTACCCTAAATCCTTTAACAGAACAGAGCACCTACCTTAGTCTATGTCCTTCAGACTCATTTGTAAGAATGAACACTCAGACCGAGAGAATAGTGTCCTCATTCCTCTGATGTAGTAATAGCATAAAGTGAGGCTCAAACTATGCAGGGGAAAGGGGGTACCATTAAAACTATGTGCAGCTACAATCTGCAATAAATGGAAATATTAAAGCACCTATTCCACTTGGCAGAGTCCTCTACTCTCTCATGACAAGAGTCTGTTTCTAAACCACTACTTGGGATTCCTAGGAGAGTCTAATAAACATTGTGTCAGGACGTAATTCAGGGTCTACTCACAGTGCAGCCTGACGGCGGTGCTCCACCGTCCACAGGGGGTCTTCAAAGCTCATCCTCACATCTGATTCCAGCTTTAGTGAAGGAGATGAGCAGCTTGTCAGGCCAGTGCAATACTCACTAGCTCTGAGTTGTCAGGACACAAAAGACGAACAAGAGGGAGCTGGTTTCCAGAGTTTGGCTTTATTTGCAGTACAGAAATCATTTGGAGACATCACTGGAGCAGAGGTTCTGTCAAATCAATACTGTGCTGCAGCTTGGTCCGTTGAAGAAGCCACATCTGGGATACAGAAGAAGCTCCTACGTTCACCTGCTTTATGATGGGTTCCTTTCCCCTCTGCGCTCATCAGTTTTAATAGGTTAAAACACCACACACAGGCTTCCTCCAAAAGACTATCCAAGCCTGGAGTTTGGTTAGAACTGGAGGCCCATGTAAACCAAGCTTGTGGCTGGGCTGGGTGGGCATTGTCCTGACACATTACGTGAACAGAAAGGGGTGGGGAGGAGTAAGGGACGCTGTCCCTGGTTACATTCAGTTCTGAACCTCCTCACCATCAAGAGGACAAGATGGCACGCAAGCTGCACTGACCCAGCTCTTGAACAGCGGAAGCTCATAACTGCAAAGGCTACACTGATTAAAAGATACAAATACTGTATCAAGTTCTCTGTATCAGTATCACAAGGTTTTAAAACTGATCCTTCACTAGGAAACACAAGCCAATATTGGTTAAATTGAACAGAACGTGGGAACCCGCCAATTTGGAAGAGCCACTCCATGAAAACAAGTTAATACATGATATTAGAAAGGGGAGGAATATTTACTGGTACAGTGCTCTGCAATCTCTCAGTTTTGATTACAAAAGCAGGCCTTACAATACTGATTTCGTACAATATGCATCATTTGCCAAATTTTAGGTTTGTCCTAATTAGATGATAACATGTACTGCTGTTAGTCTTCCCCATAGATGTCATTTTTCTTGCGCTTCATTTCCTCAAAGTCAAACTCGGATCCCATCATCCTCTTATAGATGTCCTTAATGTCATCACAGGTCGTCTCAAAGTGAGTTGTTGCATCATAAGTACGCGATATAAAGATCTGGAAATGAAAATCACAAAGACTTATCTGGTGACATAGCCCAATGAAGCTTGGTAATTACCCTTTTCAGATAGCCACTCACCTGGCTTTCTGTTCCCAGGTCTTTTGGTACAAGGAGGTCACTGATGCTAACAAATCTGGAGAGGAGAGAGAACTCAGTCAGCAAGGGAGCTGACACACCCCTCACTGCTGGGCCTGATACTCAAAGCTCAGGCAAGGAGGCGGGTGTGCTCACTGTAATCAAGGGTTCGGTTCACCACGAAGCCAGTCGGTCCCAGGTATGAGCTGGCATAAATAAACCCAGCACTTACTTCTGCTCAATTGGTTCCAAGAGCTCCAGGGCTGGTCTGATTTCCTTCTCAGGCTCCTTGGTCTCCACCGTTGTGCTGGCGATGGCGATGTACTTGCCTTGTGCGGCCACGTTGTGTGCAGAGGAGATCATGCAGACATAGATATCTGGAAGCAAGCAAAGCCACTACTGCCAGGCCCTGTGGACATGGGGCCAAGGTGTGCACTTGGTTTCACCCCAACTTCAGCGAGCTGTGAGTTAACATTACTTGGAACAGATTCTGAGACAAGTTCTATATGGAGGCAAACACAGTCAGTCGTACATAGGGGATGCAAATATTCAGCCACTTTGAGCCTACTGGAGATGAAGGAAGGGGTCATGTGGTTATGAGTGGTGGACGTGGACATGAGTCTGCCCAGCTACCACAGCTAACTGTGGAAACCTGTCTCCTCTCTGAATTCTGCACTTAGAAAGGTTCTGACTAGGGATTTCCCTGGTGGTCCAGTGGCTAAGGCTCCATGCTCCCAATGCAGGGGGCCAGGGGTTCGATCCCTGGTCAGGGAAGTAGATCCCACATGCTGCAACTAAGACCCAAAATGGTCAAATAAATAAATAAAAACAAATTTTTTTTTTTTTTAAGGGTTCCGANGTCAGGGAAGTAGATCCCACATGCTGCAACTAAGACCCAAAATGGTCAAATAAATAAATAAAAACAAATTTTTTTTTTTTTTAAGGGTTCCGACTAGCCAAGGTGGGGTTTAACTAACGACTGATTTCTCATTTTTTTTAAGCAATAAAAATTGCAAACAGCATAAGCTACTCTTATGTTGACATAAGCTCACAATAATTCCATACTTGTCTGTGTAACACTAAAGTAACTACATAATTTCCAATACAGAAAACAACTACTAGGCTCCCCTTACTCTTTTTATTTTCTTATTTATTCTTTTGGCTGTGCTGGATCTTCACTGGTGTGCTCAGCCTTCTCAGAGGCTTCTCTTGTTTCTGAGCATGGGCTCAGTTGCTCTGCAGTATGTGGAATATTCCCAGACCAGGGATCAAACCCATGCCCCTGCATTGGCAGGGGGATTCTTAACCACTGAACCACCACCAGGGAAGGCCTTACCTTGACTCTCTCCCAGACCCTGAGATCTGGGAACCCTTGAAAGATTACTTTAGTCAAAGTCCCTTTGTTTTAGTTAATAACCTTCTGTGATTTGATTTCTTATATGGAAAATATATAGTTGGCCATTTAAAGGTTAATAGTTCCTTTTAAGTTGAAGTTTTTATAAATAAAACCTTCAGGGCTCTAACTGAAAGGAAGATGGGAAATGCTACTAGATGAAAACAAATGGTTAAAGCAAACAGATGCAGAATTATGATTCCAGAGCTAAGTTGTGATCTTAATCAGAGAAATCAAAGTTGTTTTCTAGCACACTGCTAAAGGCAAACACAAGTATAGATATTGACAAATCATGACATAAAAGTAGTGCTGTCATCAGCCTAAAAGTTACAGTGAAACCAAGTCAACTAATAAGCATAAACTCCCACAAGCATACAATGTTCAGACGAGAGAGACAGTGCACTCATAGGGTCCAGCTCTCGGTTCTACAGCGGAGGGAAGGGAGGCCCCAAGAGGTGCGTCGAAGTCAAGGCAGGGCTCCTGGCCTAACATGTCCATTTCAAAGTGATGGTCTAGGAGTTCTATGAGCTAAAAGGGATCCATCACATTTTCCATGTGTAAACTACAGTTTCTAATAGCATAGATAAAAACTGCAATTTATGCAGACGTTCTCTGACCTCTGTAACGTACCTGACTTCCGGTTGACTTGGTTCTGTGGAATAATGATCTGGCAGGAGTTGGCATCGTTGGTGTTTTTGATGGGGTGGCTGAGGATACAGATGACTCTGATCACCTGGCCCACTTTTTCTACTCGATCTTTCACATAGCTGGGATCACAGATGAGCTGCTTACAGCGAGCAATCTGCAACAAAACATTAAAGACTTTCTAATATTCAATGTTCATGACAATGTTTTTAGAAGGTGTAATGACGCCATTGTTCCCTGAACATCATCTGTTATCTTCATCAAGTTAACCACAGATAATTAGTGAATTAGAGATAACTATTAACACTAGCTTTGCCAACAATCCCTGTAAGTTCTCCTGGAGCAAATCAATCAATTTTAAATCTTATTCAAATAGAGAAAATGTGTTGCATGGTGTTTAAACATACAAGCTTTAGAACTGCGCAGAAGAGGGCTCACGTACTGCTAGAATTAAATGAAACTGTTCAAGAAATGTCATTATATGTGAATGGACCCAGTGAGAAATAAACGCTTTATAAATGGTACAAACAAACCATAATCACTCTCATTTTAAGTCTGTACTTCCTAAGTAAAATTTAAGTTGCAAGATAATTTATGTATTATTATACTTTTCCTCTTTATATCAAAGCACTGAAATGTCCTAAGAGGAAGCAGTTGCCTAAAACAAAGAAGAAATGTATAAAAAGAACCTTGAGATATCAGATTAAAATATTCACCCCTATTTCCTAAACATCTATTATGTGTATGCTGAAACCACAAGAGTGTTACAAAAGATCTACAACAATAAAGGGTCAGAGGGTCAACTAGTGAGTGTAGATTATACGGTCTGAACCCATGGAATACAATCAGGAATGCCAAAAAAAAATTTTTTTAACATATGAGTTTTTAATAATTCTATTTATAAAAGTTGATGGTTCATGAAATATGGTCTGGTTTGCAGATCAACAGCAATGGCACCCCCTGAGAACTTGGAAGAAAACGAAAACCCACCACAGAACTACTGAAAAAAAAATCTACTTTAACAAAATTAACAATCTATATTCAAATTTGAGAAACACTGTTCAAAACTCCTGGCCAGTTCCATTGCTAAATCCCAAATAATAAATGTTCATGGTAATTATTATTGACATAATTAATTGTATTAATAATAAAACAATAAAACAGTATTGCCCAAGCCCCATTTCAACCAATAAATTGTAAGTGGAACAAATAAAGCTAAATTTAAGTGAAATTTGGGAGACAGGCACCAACCCACACCATATAAATAAAACTTACCATTTAGAGTGCATTCGTAATTTCTGTTTTAGTATTAAGCAACAATCAACACAATAGAAAAAAAATTTTTTTTTTTT
>SJYV01043923.1:3036-42476 GCA_006410875.1 Neotragus pygmaeus
GTACGTGACGGTCATCGCGGCGCCCGGGCCGGTCGAGCCAAAGGACAGGGGGCGCTGGATCGGACCTAGGCTTGGGGGCCGAGGAGTGGGGGGCCGGGCCGGGGCCGGGCTGGAGGCTACGGGCGGGGGTGGAGAGGTGCGGGCCCGGCTCAACTCTGCGCGCTGTTCCGCGCCCGACCGCCTTACCCGCTCCTGGGTTCCGGCTCTTGCTCGGGTTCCCATCTCCTCCCACCTGCTCTGCCCTACCCTAGCTCCCAGCCCTCCTCTCCAAGGCCCCCTCTTCCAGGTCACTCCCTTCCTTCGACTCCCGGTCCCAGCGTCTTGTACAGACCTTCCCTGGCCCTCTCCGTCTATCCCCCACCCTCAAGACCCTCAGGTTTTGTCCTCTCAGATCCCACACCCCTTGCCTGGACGCCATCTACACTTTCCTCTGCTCCCTGAGTCCCGAACCCTTTAGTTTCTAAGTTCCCAGGGCTCCAACTGAGTTTCGTCCCCAGTTCTCTTTCCTCAAGTTCCACTTCGACCTTTCCTCTCCTCCTCCCCTAACCCAATCTGGGCCCATTCTCCGCCCTGCGCTTTCTTTTGAAGTCCTCCAAAGCCTGGCCCCCAAGCCTCCTGGCCCCCAGGCCCCTTCCCACAGTTCCCCTGGCCTCAGACTGGCTCCCTCTGCTGCACAGCAGCCCCAGTCTATCCCCTTCCCATTTAATCGCCCTGGCTCTGCCCCCTCCCCCGGCCCTGGATCCACCTGGACATTTCCTGTGTCCATTCCTTGTCTTCCACACCCTACCCTGAGGATTCAGATAGATTCTCCCTCACAGACCGACTTGTCCTCAGGGCTCCCGGTTCCCCCAGGCCTGGGTCCTTCTCACCTGATGGCTGGTTCAGGGACACTTGGGACAAGGACAGGATGGGCTGGGCGGGTGGCTTCAGTGTTGGGTGGGGCTTAAGCCAGATTCTGTGAGGGAGGGGGCTGGGGGAGTGGACTTGGGTGGCCCTTCCCTGGCCCTCCCCCCCCTGTCAGTTGCACAGTTACAGCCTAAGAACTTTGTTTGAAGTCTCCTCAGTTTGTTACCTGGGGCGGAGGGTGGAGAATTCACCTTGACCTCCCTAGCCCCTCCCTGTCTTGTCTCCCAGTCAGTCAGTAACTGGCAGGTCCCAGAAACTTTAGCGCTAGAGCTGGAGGAGGAGGCAGGAACCCTGTCTTTACCCAACCCAGTTGTACACACACTGCTCAGTGAGGCTGGGTCACTCGAAACTCACCTGTAAATTAACCATAAAGATGCACATGGAAACATACCATAGATCCAGACACAAATTCAACTTTCCTCAACACAGCCTCCCACAATCACCATGACCCAGAAAGAAGTTACACAGTCACAGAGATTTCCAGAGTCACACAAGAGACACTTAGCCCTACCCCAACCCCACTAACGTGCAGATATAAAGCCAGTGGACCCTTACCCAAACCCACCAGGTTCTCAGCTCTCAGGCACCCACACAGTGCTCCAAACAGCCACCCAGGAACACAAGGGCAGAGACCCAAGCACTGAACTCCTTCATAATTGTACTAGGTAATAAAGACACACAACCAGCCAAGTGCAGGCCACACAACCAGCCAAGGTCACACAACCAGCCAAGTGCAGGCCACAGCCCAACCCCAGAACACCATCACAAAGGCTACCATCACACATCCCATCCACAGAGGGAGGTAGCCTACATTTATTCCTGATCTCCCCCATACAAAAACACACCAGTGACCACATGAGTTTGAGCACGCTCTGGGAGTCGGTGATGGACAGGGAAGTCTGGTGTGTGGCAGTCCATGGGGTCGCAAAGAGTTGGACATGACTGAGGGACTGAACTGACCACATATCAGATGCAGGAGCACTAGCCCTCAACACAGCAGCCTACAGTCCTGGGATCAGAGTTATGTCTGGTGGTCCCTTAGATTTGCCCATTTTGCAAAGACACATTTGTGCAACACTGATCCCTCCCAACAGTCCCACAGACCCAGAGGGTCACATCCAGGAGTCAGGTCATAATCCCTCATGAAATTCACCTGCATTTATTTGTACATCAATCCATAAGACACACCCTCCCCAACACCCCCTCACTTTGGGTGGTGACAGGCAGGCGCGTACACACACCCTGGGTTGCAGTCACTTTCGTCATTGTCATGAACACACAAGCTTAGGGACACAAAACTTTGTCCCCATACTTGGCACGGATACAGGACACATGTTCTCCTTTCAGAGGCACACCTACACAGGGGGCACTCTAGCCTGGTACAGACAGCCCTCCATTCTCAACTTTGAATGCATAGTCCAGGGTGGGAGGGGCAGAGGCTCAGGGCTCCAGCCCCAAGAGGGGCATCCTGGAGTGCTCCTCAGACTCTTCAGTC
This sequence comes from Neotragus pygmaeus, assembly GCA_006410875.1. Taxonomy (NCBI): domain Eukaryota; kingdom Metazoa; phylum Chordata; class Mammalia; order Artiodactyla; family Bovidae; genus Neotragus; species Neotragus pygmaeus. The sequence continues at coordinate 5,438 of SJYV01043923.1, forward strand.
CACCCTAGCTACAGAAGTGCATATGGCTCCACTCGACCCCACCCTGAGGTCTGGCCAGCCAGGACGCTGTGTTCCTAACCCAGCAGGTGTCTGCCCCACCCGGGGTAATTAGGAACCAGCCCGGACTGTCTGTCCTCGGACCCATGCCTCCGCTGTCCAGCTGCTGGACAGCTCATAAAAGAGGGTGAGGGGTGATGCTGCTAGCTAAGGCAACTGGGGAGGGGACAGGCTTCAGGTTGATGGGCTCCATACTCAACCTGGCTTCCCTTGTAGCTGGTAAAGAATCCACCTGCAATGCAGGAGACCTGGGTTCGATCTCTGGGTTGGGAAGACCCCCTGAAGGAGAAAGGCTACCCACTTCAGGATTCTGGCCTAGAGAATTCCATGGACTGTATAGTCCGTGGGATTGCAGTCGGACATGACTGAGCGACTTTCACTTCATTTCATACCTGACCTGAGGCCCCTATTTCCTTGGCTGTATCCTTACACACAGCTACCAGCAACCCCCAACTCCCCCACCCCCGTGCTCATCTCCCATCCTCCAGCTCCCAGTATCCCCACACACTTTTGACTGCTGGACCCCTGCTGGGGCGGAGGCAGGTTGCCCAGGCTAGTTCACATGCTTACTAATTGTAACAGCGAATATTAACAAACACTCCTTGGCAGGTACATGCCTGGGGCTGTTGTAAAGGCGTTACCTATTTCATCTCTGTGCCTTTACATGCAGGAAATGTGAACTTGGTGACTGTTATTCCCGCTAAACTGAGGCCCAGATGACACACAGCCCTTTCATGACACACCTGGGATTTGAACCCCGAGCAGTTTGGTTAGGTTATAAGCACTTCCCTGACATGGACCTGCCTACACTGGCTTGTGTACAACCCGACGGAGCTGGGGGACGACACGTCTAGGCTCGTGGATGGGTTCCCCTTAAATATGCACACCCTGGCACACCTAGATCCTGGATGTGCGCCGTCTAAACACTACTTCCTGACTCATGTGTGTCCCCAAGCACCCCCTTTCTGCCTCCACCCACATTTAGCTCCAGCTTGGAACTTGCAAATGCCCAAGATCATGCCAGCCCTGGGTCTCTCAAGCAGGGTGTGACAATGACTGTCCAGGGAGTGGCAGAGGGAAGCGTGCAGGGGAGAAGGTGGACTGTTAAAGGGTCTTTCAGGCTGGTGTGCTGACCCTTCCAAGGTCAGGTGAATTCGTGCCAGGGGCCTATGAATGGCCCCCTTCTGTCTTCATTTTAGGAATAGGGGACTGGTGCTCAAACTGCAGGAAACATGCTAGAGACCACTGAGACTGCTCTGGAGGCACGATGGGACTTCACGGCCCCTCTAGCCTCTGAGTTTTTTGTCATCTTGTCCCCTGAACTGCCCCCCTGCTGCAGTCCTGTGCTGGGACAGGCTGATGCCATGCCATTCCATAGAATAGGAATTGGTTGTGGGGGGGAGGTGGGTGGAGACTGTTAATCCCCAGTCTGGCAAGCCCAGCCTCTGCCCAGGGCGCCCACTAATTCCCAAACCAAACAGCAGGCAGTGCTGGGCCCGCTGCCGGCCTAATCCGCTCCCCGCCAGCCTGGGACTGGCCAAGGGGCCTCTTGGTTCCCACGCTCTGAGCCCTGAAGGATGTGGGCAGATGCAACTTCTAATCCAGGCTACACAGCCCAGAAAGACACCCTGACCAACAAAGACCAAGAAAACAGCACCTCTTTTCCAAGAACCCTCCTTCCAAAATTGCCACAATAAACATGCATCTCTGTTAGATCTCTGTTGTGACAGTGCCTCTCTGGATGTGACATCTTTGTGCAGTGTACAACCTGTGCAACCATACATGAAGGTACTAAGCCCCGACTCCTATCTCATATCAATATCCACACAAGTTTAAGATCATTTTATTGAGAGAGGAGAGGTGGGGAGAGGTGGGGGTGCAGCTATAGCTCCCCCAGCCCCACCAGGGGGAAAAGACCCCCTCCCCGCCTCCCATCCCCCAAGTGGTTCCCCTGTATTAGAGGGGGAACTTTGTGCAAACTCTGCCCCGGTGGGTGGCCGGTGGGTGTGAAATGGCGGCTGGGGCTGGTGGAGGTGCTACTGCGCACTGGGGGGCTTGTAGGGCTCCAGGAGGAGAGCGGAGAAGGTGTTGACCTTGTCTGCTCCCCGAACCTCATGGGGCAGCAACGGCAGCTTCACAATGTGGAAGTCTTCGTATAGGTCCTCCATCTGTGGCGGGGGCAGAAGGCAGCAGTCAGGGAGCCCCGGGGCAGGGACAGGATGTGATTGGTGTAAAGGGTCAGGCTGGGGGGGGGGTCTCAGGGTCAGGGAGAGAATATGAGCAAGGACTTCACAGGGTCATGGGTGGGAGTGGTGCCAGTGAGGTCAGAGATCCCAGGCCTGGACCTCCCACTCCCCAGGATCAGCGATACCCAGGCCAGCTAGTCTACAAAGGCCAGAATCAGGTCTGAAGCAGGAGGTGAAGAGCAGGGGATTAGGCAGATGAACAGAGAGTGAGATGGAGCAAAAGATCAGAGAACACAGTAAAAGATCAGCTGGGCCGGCTGGGCTGGGCCAGACTGCAGCTTCTGGGGTCAAAGTGTGAGACTGGGCAGGAGGGTGGGTGTGCGCACCTGATCCAGGTACTTGGCTTGGATCTTGTGGCGGGCCTCACACATCTTACAGGGCTTCTCGGGATCAGGGAAGACGAGCTGGTTGACGATTATGTTGTGCGTGTCAATCTTGCACTTGGCCAGCTCCTGGATCAGCCGTTCGGTTTCATACAGGGACAGGAACTCCGCGATGCACACACAGATGAAGGTTGTTTGCTCCTGTGGGAGGCAAGAGAGGACAGGGAGGGGCAGGTCTCAGCCCTGTCCCCATGGAGCGGAGCCTCTCACCGCCCACCTGGACCTGAACTCACAGGGTCCTTGAACTGCTCGCTGACGGAGCGGATGACAGGCAGCGTCTCTTCCAGCTTGGAGGCCAGCTGGTCTGCATTCATGTCGCCGAGGCCCAGCATGTTGCACATCTATGGGGATGGGAGAGGGCTCACGGTTTACCTGGTGCCCATTACACTCCCTGGGTCCAGCTCACTAGACACCTGGTTGGGGAGGGCAGGGCAGATGTGGGGAGATGGGAGGAAACGAATCCCAACACCTCCCAGTGGTTTAAGATGTGGGCCCTTGAGCAGATCATATGAGTCCAGCCCCAGCTCTGCCATTTTTGTGGGACTGTGGCCAGGTTAGTGCCTCGGTTTCCCCATGTGTAGAGCTGCTGTCCTATACAACACACTGTCACACACTCAGAAGGGTGCCTGGCACACAGGAAATGCTCCACAAATTTTACTGAGGGGGGCTTCCCTGATGGCTCAGTGGTTAAGAATCCACCTGCCAAAGTGGGAGACATGGGTTTGATCCCTGATCCTGGAAGATCTCACATGCGGAGGAGCAACGAAAAAGCCCGTGTGCTGCAACTACCAAAGCCCCTGCACCTCGAGACTGGGCTCTGAAACAAGAGAAGCCACGGCAGTGTCGAAGCCCAGGCACTGCAACTAGAGAGTGATCTCCGCTTGCTGTAACTAGAGAAAAGCCCTCACAGAAACTGAGACCCAGAGCAACCACCAATAGAAAAAAAAAAGTTACTACCTGAGATTCAAGTCCCCGCTAGGGGACCACCCATAACCAGGGAGGTGGGAGTGGTGTGCAGAAGCGCGGGGCATTTGGCTTGTCATGTCATGCTAATAACAACCTGCGGTGGGGGGACCTGCATGCTCTCCATTTGACAAGACACGGCCCAGAGAGGGAAAGTGACTTGAGGTCACAGAGCAGTGTCACGCCAGAGTGCAGTGCACTTGAACCTGGGCCACCTGGCTCTGGATACAGTAAGTCCCCTACATAGGAACCTTCAAGTTGTGAACTTTTGAAGATACAAACATCCATCTGGTTTCAGCCAGAAGCCAGAGCTTGTGCTATTAATGTCAGGCGCAACTGAAACTGCAGCTTACCCTCTGTCTCCTATTGCTGATGATCCTTCAGCTCTACCACTTCCAACCTCCTCTCCCTCCTCCAGTCAGTAACTCTTCTTGCCTGATCTGTATGCCAACTGTTGTACTGCACTACTGTACTTTTTAAGGTACTGTCCTGTGAGTTTAAAAATGTTTTATTTTTTGTTTTTTATGTATTATTTGTGCAAGAAGTATTACAAACCCATTTCAGTATAGTATGGGCTTCCCTGGGGGCTCAGCGGTAAAGAACCCGCCTGCTGACGCAGGAGACTCAGGTTCGATCCCTAGGTTGGGAAGATCCCCTGGTGAAGGAAATGACAACCAACTCCCGAATTCTTGCCTGGGAAATCTCCATGGACAGAGAAGCCTAGTGGGTTACAGTTCATGGGGTCATAAAAAAGTCAGAAGCGACTGAGCAGCTAACAACAGTACAGTATAGAACTATAAAGACAATTGTGTTCTTTGGGCACCCAGGTTAACTCTGTTGAACTTACGGACAAACTGGACTTACAAACTTGATCTCAGAATGGGACTCACTCATATGTAATGGATTTACTGTCTGTGGTTTCAAGCTCTGTCTGGGGCACTCAAGAGGTGGAGGCAGGGACACCGAGGTGGAGGAGAGCGGACTGTGGAGACCCAACCTACCCACGGGGAAGCGCTGACTGAGAGAGCACGTGGTAAAGGCCTTTGTTACGGTGCGACTGGGAGCCCTGTTCTGACTCAGGGGATTCCTGGCTGCCCGGGGGCCCTGCCTGCCTGTGAGATGAAGGGGCTGATCTGGTTCTTGATCTGCATGAGGCGGCCAAGCCCCCGCTCGACGATGGTGGGGAAGTTGAGCAGCCTCAGCGTGTGGCCTGTGGGCGCCGTGTCGAACACCACCACGGAGAAATTCATGCCCTTCACCAGCCTGCAGGGAGAAGAGGGTCAGGCCCGCTCTGCCCTTTCTTCTGCCCCCAGCCCCAGGCAGCACCCAGTACCCCTGGCCATGCCTGACCTCATCACCTCTGCGTAGCTCATGGCCTCGTCGATGCCTGGGAATGCGCTCATAGCTTCTTGCATCATTTTCTTGCCCATGCTCAGCATGTTGTCCTCTTCAAAGAACTCGTCCGGTAGCTCCGCCACGCCCAGGCTGGGGTCAATCTCCTTCAGGCCAAGGGGGTCAAGATTCAGGCTGCTGTGGCTGGGGCCTTGGCACCAAGGCACAGAACCTGAGGGAGCCTGAGGGGCGTCTGAGCACAGCCCATCATCGGATCACAGCTGAGGAGACCCCCGAGGTGCCACGGCCCCTCCCTTAGGCACTTCTGGTATTCAGCGACCGCAGATTGTCAAACAAGCAGATGGAAGATCAACTGTCCTCAGTGCCCAGATGGAAGCCAGAGCCCACTGCAAGGCCTTTTCTTTTTATCTGGCCACATCATGCAACGTGTGGGATCTGAGTTCCCTGAATAGGGATCGAACCCGTGCCGCCTGCAGTGGAAGCACGGAGTCTTAACCACTGGAGTGCTGGAGAAGTCCCTGCAGGGACTTTTCACTGGCTGTTCCCCCACCCAGCCCAGGACCTCTTCCAGATCAGTCCTGTAACATGAGTCTTCCTTGAATGCCTGAGCTAACTGCAGCCCTAGCCCCTGTAGCCCTCTGTTCCTTTCTCCTTAACATCTGGCCTCTTGAAGATCCCCTGGAGAAGGAAACGGCAATCCACTCCAGTATTCTTGCCTGGAAAATCCCATGGAGAGAGGAGCCTGGCGTGCTACAGTCCCTGGGGCCATAAAGGAGTCGGACACAACTTAGCAACTAAGCATACACGTACATGGTGTCTACTTATCATGTCTATCACCTGTCTCCACACCACAGTGCCGGCCCCATGAGGGTAGGGGTTTTGATTGTCTTGTTCACTGTGGTATCCCCCATACCTGCGAAATGTGTGGCACAGAGTAGGTCCTCAACTTGGATGTAGGATCCATGAAAGGATAACCAAGCCTGGGGTCCCTGGCCTGTCCTGCACTCAGTGCCTCTCTATCTTCTGCCTGCGTTACCTTTTTTTCCTTCTTCTTCTTTTTTGTAATAATTTTTTTTATTTTTGGCAATGCTGAGTTTTTCTTTGCTGCAAGGGCTTTTCTCTAATTGCGGTGTGCAGGCTTCTCATCGCGGTGGCTTCCTTTTCTGTGGAGCACAAGCTCTAGGGCCCTCGGGCTTCAGTAGTTGCAGTGCCCAGGCTCTAGAGCACAGGTTCAACAGTTGCGGCACATGGGCTTAGCTGCTTTTTGGCACATGGGATCTTCCTGCATCAGGGGGCATTGAACCCGTGTCTCCAGCATTGCAGGTGGATTCTTTACCACTGAGCCACCAGGGAAGCCCCTTCCTCTTCATTTTGACTTCATGGTTTCTGTGGTGAATCCTTCAACTCCCTGGACTCAGAGATCACTTCCCTATGGGGAGCTTGTCCACACATCACCCCCCACAGTCACACCCTTGATGGGTTATTCCCAGCTACTGGCCCACTCTTTGACCCTAGCTCTCTCAACTCCTGTTGTTCTAGATCTCTCTGGGCCACCTCACCCTTACCCCTCTGCCTCCTTGTTCACTGTCGGTGTTCCTCTTGGCTGGCACCCTTATCCAGCCCAGTCTCCAGAGGATGCCTCTGCATACACACACTCTTTTCCCTCTACAGTTGGCAAAAGCCCCATTCTCATTATTTGCAGCTCGCTGGCATGGCTGCACCAAGGTAAACATCCGAGGAACACGCCTGACAAACAGCTTCACCTTGCTCCCCACTGCTGATCGCAAATCTCCAACGGGCATTTGACGAGCCAGACAATCCACCAGTGGGAGTATTAATGCCACATCTCCTTCCTCCTTAAACACCTTCTTTCCCAAGTGGCCCGCAGTCTCTGCTGGGGCTTGTGTCTCAGTAAGAAAGTGAAGCCACTGGCCACCAACACCCTCATTTCACCCTAGAAAATGCCCCAATCCTTCCTTCCAAGCCCCTGGTCCTGGCAGAGCCCAAGATCTGGGTCTGTGCACTGGAGCAAGCAGTCGCCCACCTGAGGCCCCTCCTCGGCTGGCATCCTCATTCCTTCCTGTAGCATCACTTGTCCCTTCCAGTTGAAGCTTTTTTTTTTTTTTTGGCCACACCGATCAGCTTCTGGGACCTTAGTTCCCAAATCAGGGGTTGAACCCGGTTCTCAGTAAAGAGAGCCCAGAGTTCAACCACTGGACTGCCAGAGAATTCTCTGAAGAATTCGCATCAGCAAACACACGTGCTCTTAAAATCTCCTTTCTCAGAAAAGTCTTCCTTAACTCTCATTCCCATTCTCCTCCAGGGATGGCCACGCTCATTTCTCTGCTCCCATCATGGTGATCCCTGTCTCCACTGTGGTTCACCCACTCCAGGCAGGCTTTTGCGCCCATTCCCACGGTGATCTGCTTAAAACGGATGTGCCTGCCAGAGCCAACAATCTTTCTTCCCAAGTCCCTTTGTCCTCCTCAAGTTCAGGAGCCCATACTATCTTGCTTCCCTCTACTCACCTGGGGCTCCTCCTTGGGCTCTTTCACTGATTCTTCCTCTTCCTCTGCTGGACCCTAAATGTTGATATGCCCCTAGAGTTGTTTCTGGGCCTCTCTATTCTCTCACTCTTTCCTCCATTCACACAGCTTTAAATAAATATCACCCTTGGGACAATGACTCTCGATGCCGACCTCTTCCTCTAGGCTCATATAACTAAGCCACTGTTCTGATGTCTCCATTTGGATGACCAATGGGCACCTTGGTCTCACTAAGCCAAATAAAATTCCCCATTTTTGCCTTCTACACCTGCTCCTCTCCCAGTCTTCTCCATCTCAGTTGCCCAGGGAGTCAACTAAGAGATGTATTGAATTCATTTCTTTTCCTCATGCATTATAACCAAGCAGTCAAATTGCTTTAATTCCAAAATACATCCCAGGGATTTCCCTGGTGGTCCATTGGTTAAGAATCTGCCTTCCAATGCAAGGGATGCAGATGCAATGCCCAGTCAGGGAACTAAGATCCCAATGCCATGGGGCAACTAAGCCCACATACTGCAACAGAAGCCCCTGTGTATGACAATGAAGATCCACCGAAGCCAAACAAATGAAAATAAATCCCAAATTTTACCACTTTTCACCTCCCTTTCCATCAAGTTTTGGCTGCCACCATTTCTAGCCTGGTCACTGTCCCAGTTCTCTTTGCTTCCATTCTTGACTTTATAGTCCAATCTGTTCATGAAAGCTACGGGGAACTTTTCAAAAAACGATGTGGCCCCTGACATTATTCTGCTTAAAACAAACAGGTTCCCATTAAACTTGGAATCAGGGACTTCCCTAGTAGTCCAGTGCCTAAGACTCCACCCTCCCAATGCAGGGGACCTGGATTCAACGCCTGGTTGGGAAACTAGATCCCACATGCTGCAACTAAAGATTCTGTGTGCTGCAACTAAGACCTGGCACTAAGGTCCAGAGCAACCAAATACATAATAAAAATAAATATAAAAATATATATAAACTTGGAAACAAAGCTTAAGTGCTCCCAGTGGCCTGCTAGGTCCTATTATTGATGTTTCCCTCCCCTCCCCTTGCTCCCTCCAGCTACTCTGGTTTCCTTTCTGATCCACAAACATTTCTCACCCAGTACCCTGTGGGTATGCTGAAGAGGGGAAAGTGCAAAGACAAGAGGCTGGAGAACCTGCAGGACATGGTAGCTAATGGTGGGTGTTCCCAGGAAAGGCCTGAAGGTGCCTTTGACAGAGTTGGGGGGTGGGGCGTGGGGTAGGCCTGAGCCCTATTGCACTCACCATGGCAAAGAGGTTGTCATAGCCTTTGACCTTGGTAGGCACCTTGGAGAACTTCTGGTCAAACGCATCGGAGATGTTGTGGGCTGGGTCGGTGGAGATGATCAGAACACTCTCCCGCCCCTTGGACAGCTGGACTGCTAGGCTGCAGCTGGGCGAAAGAAAGGTCAAAAGGTTGGGGGGGGGTGTGAAGAGTCAGGCTCTGCTCCCTAAGTCTGCAAGGGGAGATGAAGGGTCGCAGGAGCAGGGGACCTGGATCAGTAAGGGCCTTGAGAGAAGAGTATGGAGGACTGTGGGATCAGGCCTCAATCTCTGCAGTGGGATCCTCTCAGATCTCACCTACTGAACCTTCCACCTGGCTAGAGTGGTAAGAATCGGCTGAGTGTGTCAGTCTGGTGTGATGCCTGCTTCTTCGCTGGCACAGAGTGGCATCACGATCTGGCTGTACAGTCAGCATAGCCTGACCCTGTGTCCGCTCCCTCAACGCTAAGCTAAGGGGTCCTTTGCACCTCTTGCTAAATTCAGTGGTTCGGTCCATTTGTCCAGTGTAATCTGCCCGGGGGATCCCTCCCCCTCCTCCCTGCTGACTGGGATAGCCTGATCATGTGCCCTCCCTCCCGCCTTCCACCCCCACGTGGGCAGAGAACGACAAGATTCACCAGATTAGGATAGTTCGCTCAGGTGCCCCTCCCCTTCTCTGGGCACACTCTGGTACAGTCTACCTGATGGGGACATCTAAGTGCTCTCCCGGACCCCGTGCGCTGGATTCAACGTGGTTCAGCCCTTGAGCCCTAACAGGGATGGTCCAATTAAGAGGGTGCCCGGCCGGCTTTCAGGAGGTATCTTCCATTTGCTCCAGATAACTTCTGGAGAGTACAATCCAGAAGACCCCGCCCCAGCCCTCTTGTCCGGCTGGTGCTGGAAGACCCGGTCTTTCGCCTCCCTTTCACCCTGTGGTACATCCCACCCGTTTTCCCGGCCCCCACCGCAGCCTCTTTACCTGCAGGTTGTCTTGCCAACTCCACCTTTGCCCCCAACGAAGATCCACTTAAGGCTGCGCTGCTCGATGATGTTGCTAAGCGTGGGCTCCAGCGGCTCCACATCAGGGGCATCTTCGAACTCCTCTGCCTCAACCCCCCACCCGGCCACCCCTGCCGCCATCTTGGAACCGGCTCACGTGATTAAGCGGAGCGCACTATGCAAAGCACCTGCAGGGGAAATTTCCTATCATATCCCCATCAAGGCTAGAAGGTTGAACTGATTTTCTCATAGCTTAACTTCTAGGAGCTAATAGAAGCTATATGTCCAATGTCTTCCCTTCCAAGCTTCACCTTGCCAGCCTTTTGTCTACATTTTCTTCAAAGACTCCCCCTGTCTAATTAATGCATTGGTACATCCCAGTATACTCCCCTTTACTGATTGGCCTCTAAGTCTAGCAGCACTCCTTTCATTGGCTACATCTTTTCTTACTTTCACCAATCATTCTCATGTCCCGGTAGCGCCAACCTCCCCTTAGCAACCGACCAAACACCCATTCCATGCCCTTTTCAAGAAGTTAGTTCCGAGGCCACCCTGACCTGACTCCATAGGCTCAACTTCTTGTCGATCATTTCCCGCCCCTATTCTCCGAACTAGGTCCCAGCACCCCTCAGATCTGTCTCTTCCGTTATTCAGTTGGCTGGGAGCCTGACGCAAACCAATCACAGACGAACTGATTAGTTGGCTGGAGACAGTTTCGGCGCTGCGAGTGGGTTAGAGAGAGAATTACTCCAGTTGGGGGCGAGGTCCGCAGATCCTTGTCCAGTGATCCCCGAGCTCCTTTGCGGGCTTGCATCCTTGTTGTAGAAGGCACCCGATTCCCCAAAACCTGCTTCCACTTTACCCCAGGTTCGAGGGGAAACTTCAGTTCAGCCAATTCTGTTTGAAACTCTGCCCTGGGCAGGAATACATGCTTGATCCCAGGCCCTTTTGCTGACACTATACCTTAGTTGGAGACTCCAACCTAGAAATATCCATGACTTCATTTCAGTACTCTAGCACATAAAGAACTTCACAATCACTTCTCACTTTAATGCTATGGAGAAGGAAATGGCAACCCACTCCAGTGTTCTTGCTTGGAGAATCCCAGGGATAGGGGAGCCTGGTGGACTTCCGTCTATGGGGTCGCACAGAGTCGGACACGACTGAAGCGACTTAGCAGCAGCAGCACATAAAGTAATACCCTGATTTGCAGATATGAACCTCTCAGCTCCTTGGAGTGAGCTGTGTCTCTATTTCCAAATGAAAGCTCCATCCCAGAGATAGGTACCTAATCCAGAGACACCCCCATTTCTGTTCTCGGGGACCAAGCTAGATATGCCCTCTAGCTAGTTTTAGTTAGGGACCCAGGTTCCGAGGTATCAGCTGAGCACACAGCCAGGCAACGTCTCTCCCCTCACTGAGATTATCCCTCGTGTCAGAAGGAGTTTCTAGCCCCGAAAAGCTAGTACACCACCGAGTCCCAAGCGGGAACCTCACTCCGAGAGCCAGTTACACACCCAGAACCAAACAATAGTCTCATTGCGGAAGAGACCATCTCTGCGTATCGCCAGCAGGAGCCTAGCAGGGTTATAATGTTCCGCCGGACCCTGCGGGGCTGGCCGGGGCAGCTGCTCCAGGGCGCGCCGCGTCAGGCCTTATTCCTCATTCGCCCCGCCCCTCATGCCCCGCCCCCACTGCGGTCGCTTAAGCACCAGACGGGCCTTCCCGGCATGCATTGCCCGGGACCAGGCCTGTCGGGCGCCAAGCGCGCGGCCGGGAGCGGCCTTCCCGGAGTCCTTTGCGCGGCACCTGGTGACAAAATGGCTGCCCGAGGGAGACGGGCGGAGCCTCCAGGTCGGGAGGCGCCGGGCCCCGCGGGTGGCGGCGGCGGCGGCGGAAGCCGATGGGCTGAGTCCGGGCCCGGGACGTCGCCCGAGAGCGGGGATGATGAAGTGTCGGGCGCGGGTTCGAGCCCAGTGTCGGGCGGCGTGAACTTGTTCGCCAACGACGGCAGCTTCCTGGAGCTGTTCAAGCGGAAGATGGAGGAGGAGCAGCGGCAGCGGCAGGAGGAGCCGCCCCCGGGCCCGCAGCGACCCGATCAGCCAGCCACCGCTGCCGCCGCGGGTCCCGGGGATCCGAAGAGGAAGGGCGGTCCGGGCCCCACGCTCAGCTTCGTAAGGAGCCGCGGGGGTGGGGGCGGGCGCCAGGGTCTTCCTTGGCCTGGGGAATCGGGACCGAGAAAGGGGATCGGGATCCAGGTCCACCTTCCGACTCCGATCAGGGGGCCGTCCGGGTCATCCGCTGAGGATTCAGAACCTGGATTCCCGACCAGAGAGATCTGGGGGCGGAGATGGGGACCCCAGGAGTCTGCCCGCAGGGGGGCAATTCCATTGGAAACAGCGTTCCGAGGATCGGGAGACCAGGGTACTAGAATTCCTGTTTGAGTGGTACCCACCCGAACTTTGGACTTGGGGACCATCTCCCACTATGAGAATGGGTGTCATATTCAAGTCTGGAGTCTGAGTTGTGTGAATGAAAGACTCAGACTGCTTACTCTGTGACCTAGGAGATTTGCTTGAGTTCCATGATTTTCATTCGTCCGGTGTCCATTTATTGAGCACCTTACCTTGTGCTGGGCACTGTGCTAGGTGATGGATGTGCTGTGCTGAACATGACAGGCATCACTGCTCTCCCGGAGCATCTGAGATGGCCTAACCTCATTTTCCCTGCTTGCAAAAATGGGCATCTTCTTATGTGATTACCATTGGGCAAGCCTTATAGGAAGGGCTAAACCAGTGGTTCTCAACTGGGGACGATTTCCACCTACCCCATCTCCACTCTTGACGAAGTCTGGGGACATCTGTGGTCGTCAGGATGGACATTCATGAGCAGAGGGCAGGGCTGCTGCTCAACATCCTGAAACAGAACAACTCTGTCCTTCCCCTCTCCAGCAAACATGATCCAGTTCAAAATGTCATTAGTGCCTAAGATTGAGAAACTCTAGGCTAAAAAAGGGGCACCTATATTGATCGTCAACCCTGAGCTGGCTTTGTCTCTTGTTTTGAGAGCAAGTTCCTGTGGTGTGGAAAAAAAAAGTGTTGACTTAAGAATAATGGACTTGGGTGGGGGTGCGTCAAGTTTCTTCCATCTGTCAAAAATGAGTGTCAGAATAGTCTCAGCAGCTCAGGTCACTTAACACTTGGTTGAGGGCTAGGGACAGGATGTCTGTAAAGCCTGTCACAGCCCTTGGTGCACAAGAAGCCCTCAGTTTGTGGGAGAAAATAGAGGACCGGGAGGAAAGTTCAGGCTAAATCTTACATTTGAAGAATGGGAAGTGACTGGGCCTGGGCTGGTGTGAGAACTGGGTGGTAGCCGAGTGCCCCCCTGTGAATGAGAGTAGCAGTAGTTGTCACTGCCTTTTCCATTTGGTCATCGGGGGGCCATTTGCGGGAGCGCCCTCAAAGAGGCCAGGCCAGGTTAGGTGTCTGGGAACAGCATCAGGTGGTGGCTAAGTTTGCTGCTCCCTGGACTCAACATACCTGACCCTGAATCCAGCTCCACTGTCTGCTGTCAGCATGATCCAGGGGACAGGCTTCTTTTCAAAGGTGTTTCCTCATCTGTCCAGTGGGGACGGTTATGACCTTCATCTTAAGGTAATTGTGAAAGTTGAAGGAGATGATACGTCCAAAGCCACTTGGCACGGGGCTTAGTATACAGTAAGTGCTCAATAAAGGGAGCAGTTGCTGCCTGTGTGGTCTGTACTAGGGGAAAGTGAGGACAGAGCTCATCCCCCTCATGTGGGGATTCTTCTCTCTCCCTGGGAAGACAGCTGGGGGGCCCAGAACTGCCTGGGCATCATGGGCCCAGGGCAGGCGCTGAGTCGCGTGTGCTCCTCTCTGATTGCTGCGCAGGTCGGCCGGCTGGTGGAGCTGGGCGCGGCGTCGGGACGGGCCACCGGGCCGGGCTAGGAAGGTGTAGTGGGCCTCAGCGCCGCCAAGGGCGGGCCCCGGCTCCTGTAACCGTTGCAGTCTTCTGTCCCTTCACCCAGGTGGGCAAGCGCAGAGGCGGGAACAAACTAGCCCTCAAGACGGGAATAGTAGCCAAGAAGCAGAAGACGGAGGATGAGGTGAGCAGACCGGTTGTGGCAGGGACTGCCTCTGTTGCCTTTTCCTTCTAGCCTCAGCGCCTGGCCGAGGTGCCCCATCCCTCCCTCTTCAGTATCTGGCCCTTGGATGGATGTACTGGGTGGGGGAGGAGGGCTTTCAACCCAGCTCCTAGATAACTTGCCTCTGCTTATCTTTATCTCAGACCCAATATGCTGTGGGTGGGTCAGCTGTCTCAGGACAGTCCTGACCCTGGTTCCTGGCATCCCCTTCCCAACCCCCTGTGTATCCCTCCTCCCCTCCAACAGGTATTAACAAGTAAAGGTGATGCATGGGCCAAGTACATGGCAGAGGTGAAAAAGTACAAAGCCCACCAGTGCGGCGATGATGATAAAACGCGGCCCCTGGTGAAATGACCCCCCTCCCTGCCTGCCCACGGCCTGGGACTCTCTGCGATGTACATAACTATTTAATGCAGTGGCAGCGCGGCAGCCTTTTCCCCCAAGGACTTATACACAGAAGGAAACCGAGATGCTTCCCGCAGCTGCGGATGATTCTCCAGGACTCTTTTTTACCTTGAGCACTTGCCTCCTGAGACTTCGTAGAACAGTGTTTTACTGTCCCCTCTCCTCCCTCCCCCTGGCTCTTTCTGTCTTCCTTTTCTCACCGCCCCCTCCCACCCTTTAGCCATCACTTCTGGGAAGTAAAGAACATGACTTAGTGCTGGAGTTGTGTGCTTGGTTTGCCTTCTTTGCTCTCTCCAACTTAAGTCCTTCCCTCTTGGCTGGTTGCACACCTACCAAAGGCTGGGTCTGCCCCAGTGATGTGGGGGTGTCGGGGATAATGGGGGTGCAACCCCTCCTGGGGTTGAACTCTCCTCAGGATTCACGCCTGAGACATACACCCACGCCCTGCTGCTGCTCTCGTTCAGTGTCTGCACAGTCCCATCTGGGCTGGGCCAAAGCTGTCAGTTCAGATCTGAAGACAAGGAGCACCTACCGGGTTCCTGGATTTTTCTAGGCCCTGTGGCCACTGCAGTGAACAAAACAGACCATGCGTGCTTCCTGTCTTTGTGGAAGGAAACAGACACAGATTAAAAGGGGAACCCATTTGGGGAGATGACTGCAAAGAAGTACAGGAGAGAGGCTGTAGGGAAACATCTGATCAGAGTCCTGAGGGAGGGGAGGAAGCCTGTCTGTGGGGTAATGAACAGCCAGTATACAGACAGGGAGGGTGCCTGGCCTTTACAGGGAGCTTTGAGGAGGCCACTGTGAGTGGAACTGGCTGAGTGAGAAGCCTGGGTGTGTTATATGCAGAGTCTCATGTGCTAGGGTGATAATTTGGGACTTTATTCGTAAGAAGAAACCTTTGGGGGGCTGTGGTAAGGAGCGGCATGGTACGTTTTATATCTTAACAGGATCCCTTTGGCTGAAAGGGTCTGAGCAGAACCTGGGAGATGGAGACCAGGCTGTGATCAGGCAAGAGGAGCTAATGGGGTGTTGGCAGTGGAGGAAGTAAAGAGGACTAGGATCTGAGTTCAGTGGGGTTGGTCTGTCCTGCCAGCGACTTGTAGCCCTTCCAGGGAAGGTGTGTTTTTTTATATGATCAGGAGAAAGAATGCAAAGGGCTTGTTTGTCCCACCTTGCAGAACAGGACAACTGCTATACTAGGGAACAAGATGTCCTGAAGGAAGCCTGATGCCCCTAGTCCCCCACTAATGTTCCTTGTAATTCTGTGTCTTCCTGGCCCCATTGCTCATCCTATTTGGAGCTGAAGGCTACCTGGGTGCCTGCTCTCCATGGAGCCAACCAAGGTGTTAAGATGACTGTGCCTCCTAACTCAAATCTATTATGGAGCAACATCGAAGCATCTTAGCTGTGGGCTATCTGCCAGGCCTTCCCAGGCATGAATGCTGAGCCTCTTGGCACTCGTGCCCATCCTATGGCCAGGCTCCAGTCCCTCTTCTATTAGGGGAGCATCATGATTCCAAAGACCATGGTGGTCACCACATGCCTAGGACCTGTAGAGGCAGAAGGATGAAGGCTGAGTTAGCACCTGTCCATGGGGCCTCCCAGGTGGCCCAGTGGTGAAGAACCTGCCTGCCTGCCAGTGTGGCAGACACAGGAGATGTGGGTTCCATCCCTAGGTTGGGAAGATTCCTTGGAGGAGAACATGGCAATCCGATCCAGTATTCTTGCCTGGGAAATCCCATGGATAGAAGAGCCTGGTGGGCTACAGTCCACAGGGTCGCAAAGAGACACAACTGAGTGCCACCGCCCCCCCGCCCCAAACACACACAGCTTCACACTGCAAGATTCAGACTCGGTGGGGGTGGGGGGGATGGGAATTGCAAGTATCAACACAGTCCAAATTCCCTGTCCTAGTGGAGCTAACATTGTGCTTGTGGGGGAAACAAGAAACAAAATACACAGTACCACTATACATTCTATGCGGGGGGCAGGGGGCAGTATGAAGGGATCTGTGATGAGAGGGGGAAAAATGGCAACTGTAAACTGGTCAAGAATGGTCACACCATCTGTTGCAAGTCCTGAAGGAGGTGGGACAGGCAGTGAGGATGGTCCTTAGAAGAGTGTTGCAGGCTTGAGGAACAGCAAGTGCAAAGACTGAGCTGAATCATACCCAGCTTGAAGAGTGAGCAAATAGACTTTGAAACGGGTGACATGCCTCCTTACTTCCTGCTAACACACAGTAAGGCTTGTCTGGTTTATTTCCCACATGAGGTGAAAGGTCTCCCTCCTTTCATGATGCTGAGCTGGACCAGGTGTGATGTTAGCCTTGGAGATGGTGTGGGGGAGGGGATATAAGAAGCCAATGGAGCCATCTCTACCTCCTCCTCCCTCAAAGCCACCAACAGCCGCTGGATCTTTAAAAAGAAACAAGTGGGAGAAGTAGGTCGCCCCTGCAGCAGCTCAGCCTCTATATTCTGTGGAGTGTCAGCATTTCCTTTCACTGAGCTCACCTGCCCTGACCTGGGAAAAGTGAAGAGGGCGGAGAATCAAATTCAGCTTTTGGTGAGTCACACAGTCCCAGTTTCAAACTTTTCTGGTGTCTGTTAGCTGTGTGATCTTGGGTAAGTTATTTAGCCTTTCTGTGGTTCAGGTTATTCATCCATAAAATAAGGATAACATACTGAAACATCTAGAGTGAAGTTTTAAAGTAAGAACAATATTCATATAGTCAGCATTAACCCTGACATTCAAAGGGGCTGTTGTTTCTCAAGGTGAAGCAGTTGCTTTGTGTCTGGCGACCTTGTTTGAGAAATATCTTGAAATGTGGGTGCAGTGTGATGTGTTCAGGCAGGGAGGCTGTTGTTAACTGAGATGTGTTTGTCTCTTATCTCAGAATCCTGTTTGGGCTCCAGTGTTTTGAGTTTCTTTTTTGCACTGAGCTCTTCTAGTTAAGTTTGCTGTGTACAGGGCTGTCGTGAGAATACCATGAAAGGCAGTAGGTGCATAAGAAGTCAGGGGGCTTTTTTTTTTTTTTCCCTTTCCGGTTTTTCGATTCAGTACTGAAACCCACCATCTGGGGAAGAGAAAAAGACCCGTGATCATATGAGGGCCGATACTGTGGATCATACTGGCAGCAGCGCTCACATTCTTCTTCCCGGACCCCTCCCCACAAAGCCTGCGCAGAGCCGCTGGAAACTTGACGTATCAAAAGTAGGGGGAGGGGCATTTTCTTGGAGGTCCAGTGGTTAACACTCCGCACTTCCACTGCAGGGGGCACAGGGTGAATCCCTGGTCAGAGAACTGACTCCCCGATGTCACACTCTGCGGGCAAAAAAAAAAGGAAAGAAAGTAAAGAAAAAGGGGGGGTGGTGAGCATTAACAAATTCTCTCCTCCATCTCCAACTCGCTCCCTACCCGACCCTTTCTGAGGCAACTCCTAACCCTGAACAGAAAACTGATTTGCACCCTCTGCCTCAACCTCGTTCGTCCTGCTCAACGCACAACTCCAGAAAGTCTCTAGACCCCTCAGGTTTGAGTCGCAGCCAGAGTTCGTAAGCTCGGCGACGCCTGCGCAAGGCAGGATGGGATTCGTAGTTCTAGGCCCTCAGGGCGCACGAGGGAAGACCATTGCGCATGCGTAGGCGGCTTTCGGCGCGTGTCTCTCAAACCCGGTTCCTGTTCAGCGGAGCCGCGTGGGGTGGGACTCGTCTGCTTCTTTAGGATTCTGACTCTTGGAGTGGAGTGTGGCTTCAGCTGACTCGTCCCAAATCCTGGCGGCCTCGGTTTTCGTCAAGAGAGGCCTTAGGTATCTATTTTTCATGAACGAACAGAGCCAGGACTGACTTTGCCAAGGGCAAGTGGACTGAGAAATCTGTCTCCTTCCAGTCTGGGGCTAGAGTTAACCTGTGCCTCCCCGCAGGCCAAAACGGCCTTAAGGCAGGACAGGGATGTCCTTTGGGATTAGAGCCCTAGTTGATTCAGTAAATAATGGTTTAGGGAGGGTCCAAATGCAGTAAAAGGACCACCTTGAACCTCGGGGAGTAAAAACCATGTTTTTGAGGAACAATTTAATGCAGGTTTTGTAATGCTTAACTTGGATTATCTCTAAGCCAGCACACTACTCTTGTATCTGTTCGACAAATGGAGAAACCAAAGTTGGATTGGCAGAAGGTCGCTCACCTTTTTTTGTCAGCAGGGTGGAGACGTGGATGGGGGTGGGGTGGGAGAGGAGAGAACCGGGACTCTCCTGCTCCTGGAAAAGAGGTGCCCTACTTTGTCCTCAGATGGTGCAAGAATCACGGAGTGGTTGTTGTTGTTGTTTTTTTTCCCCATCTTCCTGTCCTTAAATTTCCTAAATTGTTTCACCTCATTCTGATTCAGGTAGAGAAAGGAGTTAGGTCTTTTGCTCTAGTCTTTATTATTTCACTTCGTTTAAAATTTTATGTCCTCGTAGGGTGCCTTATATATTTGTCAAACAGCAATGTAAATAGATAACCCAAAATATGGCAGAGACTTCTTTAGGAACCCAGCCAGTCTCAGGCACTCCCTTTGTTTGGCTTTCCCTCCTTTGTCTATGGGGTATAAAGTCCACCCTAGGCTCTGTCCCCTCAAATCTTTGCTCGCACAGTACTTCTGCTAAGTACTCTCAAAATGGGGGAGAAAGGCACAGTTCAGTTATTGGGGGTGGGTGGGTGACAAAGTGAAGATGGTTCTGGCTGAGGGGAGTTATACCTAAAAGTCCCGCGCGCCAGCAAACTCTTGTTTCCAGCGAAGAGCTCCTGTCAAGCCAGCGAGCGAGGCTGAGAAAACGAGACGGTGGGAGGACCAGCTGGCCAGAGAGGCCTAGAGGGCCGCCGTCTCTTTGGTCACGTGACCCGACCTCGGCGGGGCCTAGGTCTCCCCGGTGCCAAGCCACGTGCGACCACTGCTTCTCGCGATTGGGGCATTTAGGCCTATTTGAACGGCGTACGGAAGCCGCCGCGGTTCATATACAGCCGCGTTTTCTCTTTCTTTCTTTCCTTTTTTTTTTTTTTTTTTTATTACTCCCTCTCTTTGGCTCCCTCCTTCCGCGCGAGTCTCAGGAGAAGCCGCAGTTTAAGGCCTCGCTGCTGCCGCCCGAGGCCGGGTAAGTGAGCCTCACCCGGACCCCGACCGGCTTGGCCCTGGCTTTCGTCGACCCCCGCCGGGCTCCGGGCCTGCGCCTCGCGCGGCCCGGGCGTCGGGGCCGCGCCTGACCGAGAAAGGCCGAGAACCTAGTTGGGCCCAATTGGAGAGGGAGCAAGAATGGGCCGGGGCGGGGGATGGGGGAACCTAGCCTGGATTAGGGGGTGGGGCCTCGGAGCCGNTACCACCCCCTCTTCCCCACAGCTGCCCACCCCCACAACCAGGCCAGCCATGGTTGGGACCCTCCAGCTCCAGCATCCAAGACCCACCCCCACCACATGGAGTCCCATGCACGTGTATAAATCAGCACGCTCCTCCGAAAACAATTTGCAGTCACCAGTAATAGAAACACATCTAGAAGGAGGCAGTAAAGAATAAAGAGGAAAGGAGAGAGTTGTACAGTGAAAGCGCACAAAACTAGAACAAAAAGAAAAACAACAGGCCGGGGGAAATAACAGCATGAACATGACAGAGTCGATATCCGAGTGAGGCAAAGACCTTGTACAGCCCAGTGTCTGTTTAGAGACTCATAAATGTGTAGACAGGCAAAGCAAAGCATAAGCCTGAGAGTGGGGGGGGTGTGTGCATAAATGTACAAGTATATGAGTATATATGTATTCACTGTGGGTCCATATAACTGTGTGAGAATACAACGTGTGAGAATGTATGTTAACGTATGGAGTGTGTGTGTGTATGATCCAAGGTGACTGGCAGTCCTGAAGTGAGGACATGAAGCCAATGTGGTCCCCAAAGTTCACCCTGACAGAGAGGGAGCTCAGACCCCAGCTCCGATGCTGCTCACTGACAGGCCTTCAGTGCAATTACTTAGCATCTCTAGTTTTGCCTCCTCATCTGTAGAATGGAAATAATCACTCAGCAGGGCAGATGAAGGTGATGACGCATTGACTGGGCATGCTAACTTTTCCCTCCATGCTGGGGAATCTCCTTGCTGCAGTCAGATGTCCAGGCTGACCAGGTTTCCCTCTGGAGACCTTGGGCTGCTCATCTTCCCTGGTGGCAGAGACACACGGGTTCCAGCCTGGGTTATAACAAGAAAAAGGAATCAGGTTAGGCCTCAGCCTGAGTAGGGGGGACCTCCACGAGCAGCGGGATCCTCAGAAAACAGAAAGTGCCCAAGGAGTCAACTTCCCCCTCCTCTCGTGTGGACCCAGCCCTGCTGCATGCAGCCAGGAGGGCACAAGGGCATGGATCTGGGGCTCAGGGTCTGACTATGAGGTTCAGGCCCTACCTCAGCCAGCTCCCAGCAAGATGGGGGCAAGTCGCTGGAGTTCTTTCCCTGGTGTGGAGGGCCAAGTGAGATGCACCACGGGTCTGATGCCCACCCCACACCCCCAGTCTACACTGTCCCTGTCCTCATGTGAAGCAGAGACAGCTGGGCAGAGTGTGTGCTTGGAGCCACACTGGGTTGGGGTGGGCGAACTCTCAAGGCTGGTTTTAGTTGGCATCTACACTCTCTTTTTGGAAGAATTCCTTCCTGTTTCACAATGAACTCCCACGGGGCTATGAGAACATCCTCAAGACTCAGTGAAGAAAGAACAAAGGCAGGCTGGCACCATTCAGGCAGAATGAGAGCAAAATATGAGAGATATGACCCTCCTTGTTTAAAGAAATGCAAAGTGCCATACTGATGAAGTGCCGCTCTCAAAGTGCAGACAAACACTTTTATGATAATGAGGTTGGGGGTGGTGCTGACATTTTAATATACAGTGAAAGTTTTTACAATAATTCAAACATCCAACCTGGGGAGAGCATTTAAATAACCATGCAAAGGAATTCCAAGTTGCCATTTAAATGACTATGGGTGATTTTTGTCTTATAATTTATGCTTTTCCGGTCTTTCTGAATCATCCATGTCCCCAGATGAGTATGCATGACTTTATCAAAAGCAAATAAATTAATTTTTTTTTTCATTTATGGCCAGGGCTAAGAGTTAGGCATTTGAAAACAGTTGTATAAAGTTATGAGGGAGATTCGGGATTGGGAGCTTGTGTGTACCTGTGGTGGATTCATGTCGATGTATGGCAAAACCAATAGAGTATTGTAAAGTTAAATTTAAAAATAAATAAATAAATAAATTAAAAAATAATAATAATAAAGTTATGAAGACTCGGCATGAAGTTGGCCTTTTGTCAAGTTTCCCCTAACACTGCAAGGCTGTACTCTTAACAACAGAGAGAAATGAAGGTAAAACCTATTGGAGATGGTTTCTCAAGATTCTAAAGCAGACCCCTTGGGGTCCAATTAATCCAGGTCCTGCTACCAGGCTCCTCCCAGGCCATCTGCCCACCCCCACCCCCCGCTGCCACCACCTCCTGTCCCAACCACCTCCCCTCACACCTGATCATGACAACACAATTCGTCTCCGTGCCTCTCACATCCCCCCCTCCTCCCAAGAAGAGGAGGTAAGGTGCTCACCCCCAAGACCTCAGATCATAACCTTATTTGGAGAGGTGATCAAGTTAAAGCCAGGTCATCATGGCGAGCCCTCATGCAGTATGACAGTGTCCTTATTAAAAGGGGAAAGTTGGGCCCGGAAAGAGATGCACGCTGAGAGGAAATGCTGCAAAGACATGGGGAGAAGGCCACCAGCTGCAAGCCAAGGGGAGAGGCCTCAGGACCCTGCCCTGCCCACACCCGAATCTCAGACGTCTGACCTCCAGACTGAAAGAGAACAGATTTGCACTGTCTAAGGCTCCCAGTCGGAGGTCATCTGTGAAAGCAGCCACAGGAAACAAAAATAAGGCTGTCTCTAAAAGGCAGTTGGGGAAATTTTTAAAAACCTGAGCATGTCATAGCAATGACACACAAAAAACACATCACCCTGCACCCAGCAGAGGCTGGAATCTCAGCAGAGATCACAGGCCTTGCTGATGGGGCTTCCCATCTACTTCAACCCCAGGACCTGCAAGGCCACTGGCTTCTCCCAGCCCCGCTTGCAAGGACCTTCCTGCTTGCCTCCCAGCTTTGTCACACATGTTCTCTGCACATGACACTCTTCTCATGTCCTCCCTCCCTTCCCAACACACAAATATGTGCACACACACATACAAACACAGGCACACACCTGTCCCTGCTAATTTCCCCTACTCCTTAGAGGGTCAGTTTAACCAGACACCTCGGCAGTTCCTGCCTGAACCCCATCTTCCTCCCAAGAGCTCTATCATCACAGGGGCTGGATCAGCCTCTGGGAACTGCAGGGCGCTTAGCCGCATGCAGGCATTTGCTGACAGCTGCCTGTTGAATCCCTCCTTGCTCACAGTGTGATAAGCAGAAATGATCCAGACTTATCCAGGAGTCCCCTGGGGACAGGACTCCCCATGACCAAGGGCCACTGCTCTGCAAACCTTGAACTCCACAAAGGCATATGTGGCATCTGCCTTCCTTCCCACCCAAGCTGGCTATGTGCGCCCAACCAGGGCTGGAAGATAAGGAACCAGCCAGGGCAGGCAGTCTCTGGTGGCTCAGCTGTATAGCCTGACCTCACTGATGCTTCTGGTGTTGGAATGACCCCTGCAGGACCCACAAGCAGCCTGGGTCATGCCTATGTGAAACCCCCCACGGGGTTGTCTCTTGGTTCCTAGGTCTCTCCATCCACGAGGACTTTGTATACACGTGCTCTCCATCAAGGTGAAAGTTACATAAATAAAAACAAAGTGATAGAAATGCAAATACCATCAGATCCCTCGCAGGCAGAGAGATAATATGCTGGCACTCTGATGGCTGTATTAACAATTTAATGGAGTCCCTAGTGCCCAGGAACAGGCAGGTCTTGCCAGCAGGAGCACCAGTGTTCTGCTGACATCAGTTCCCACACATGGGAGACGGGCCAGGCCAGGACTCCTGGGTGCTCAGGAATGGCTCCACCAGGTGTTCTGGGAGCCTGACATTTTGGCATCCTCCACATCCTGGACAGAGGAGTCCCTGATGCTGACAAACCTTGAACTCTGCCCATTCACCCCACTGCGGCCTCAGCCCTTGGGAGATGGGCTAGAAGCAGGGCGTGTTCCTAGAGTCTGGGATTTCTCATCTCAGCACCATCCACACTGACTAAGCAAAAGGCCAAGGGCCCTGACAGCTGGAACCACACATAGCCTCTTTCTCTTCTTAAGCCTTTTTCCAATGGCTTCCCTGGTGGCTCAGCAGTAAAGAATTCGCCTGCAATTCATGAGACTCAGGAGATACGGGTTCAATCCCTGGGTTGGGAAGATCCTCTGCAGGAGGGAATAGCAACCCACTCCAGTATTCTTGCCTGGAAAATCCTATATACAGAGGAGCCCGGCAGACTACACTCCATGGGGGTCACAGAAGAGTCCGACACGACTTAGTAACTGAACACCCATGCCAGTACAAACCTGGCAATCAGTCAGTGCCAATAAATGTTTGTTTAAATCGAAAGTGTTAGTTGCTCAGTCATGTCCGACTCTTGGTGACCCATGGACTGTAACCCACTAGGCTCCTGTGTCCATGGGATTTTCCAGGCAAGCGTACTAGCGTGGGTTGCTAGTCCCTTCTCCAGGGGACCTTTCCAACCCAGGGATCAAACCTGAGTCTCCTGCATTACAGACAGATTCTTTACCACTTGAGCCATGTGGGAAGCCCCAAATGAGTGGCGGACAATAAAGGGGGCAGGAAAGAGTTCATATGCCTGTGGTCAGAAAAGGCAGGCGATGGCTTCAGGTAGGACGCTGAGAGACAGCCCTCCACTTCCCCCTCCGATGCTCCTTTCCCTCTAACCAGCTCAGAAAGATTGAATACAAAGGGTGGGGCTCAGGGGGATCTTTGAAAGCTGATGCAAACTTGGGAACATGGACAGGCCCTCTGGAGGACTGAGGAAGGCCGAAGGGAGACAGTGGGGTCAACCAGGATGCTCTGCGACAGCAGATGGGTCTCCACGGCACCCAGACCACCCTCCCCCAGCAAGATCTGGAAGATCAGTACCTTTGCCCCATTGATTGGCAGCGCTTAGCAGGGCCTGTCCCACAGAAAGCAGTCAACAAACGTTGTTTGAATGAATGGATGGATACCTCCATGGGGGAAGTCCCCAGGCCCTCCCATGAGGAAGTTACTAATGCGCATTTCTACAATGCAGTTTCAATCCCTGGGTCAGGAAGATCCCCTAGAGGAGGAAATGGCAACCCACTCCAGTATTCTTGCCTGGAGAATCCCACGGAGAGGAACCTGGAAGGCTACAGTCCATAAAGTCACAAAGAGTCAGACATCACTGAGCGACTGAGCACACACCTGTCCTGGAAACACGTCACACTGTTTGGATCACTTAGAGCCAAGGAAGGGGACGAGTCTGAGAACCCAGCTGCCACCTCCCAGCTTCATGATCTTGGCAAGCCGGGACCTCGCTGGGCCTCGTTCCTGCCAAGGATTTCCAGGGGCTTCCTCATTGTCTTCCTACTATGTGAGCTCCAGGTCCCCAGCAGGCAGTTTCAACAAGCAGAGCATCTTCTGCAAGGAGGGAGGGGCTGAGCTGCAGCACACTCCCAGCAGGGTCTTCCAGGAACACTTATGTCCCCCCAGCGTCCTTGGCAACCAGTCCAGCTGCCTCCCCTGTCCCTGCCGGAGCTCACTTCCCAGGCACAAACACTTGCTTTGAAAGGTAAGTTGTTTACTTTATCCGTCTCATCTCACAGGGACGTGTCTTTGAATGAAGCCCCGGTTACTTTTCCGTAAATATTCAAGTCTGGGCTCAACATGTTCCAAAATCTTTTCAAAAGTTATCAAAAAATGTGCACACACACATACACACATCCAGGGTGTTTGTATCATTTTAATAGGATTCAGGTTTTCTGCTCTGCTGAGACATACTGCAAGAAATGTTGAAGGTTTCATGTCTCAAAAATCAAACCAACAGGCACTTTTGAAAAACTGACACAAACAAATAATAAAAAGGGAAAATAAGCAGAAAGAAAAGACTTCATCCAGATGCCTCTCCCAGAGTCCCTGTTTCCGCTCAACTTCCTTTAAGTCAGAGGTTATCCTTATTCTGCTGCCTCCACCTGCTAGGCAGAAACCACACTTTTAACATGAAGGGAGAAAGTCCACATGTAATTTAGTGGTGATTATTCATCAACTATTCCTGAAAACAGATGCCCATGGCAGTGAGGACCAGCTGATTTATCAGGAGGGAAAGATCTATATTTCCTGCACTAGAGTGATGTCACCAGGTTGGATAATTGCTGCATAAACATGAAGTTACCCATTGATGAATTGTGCTTCTAGATTTTCTGAATGCTTTTCATGCAGACAGTTGTGTGGACTCAAACAGTGAATTGAAATAGTCAAAGTCCCCAACAGGAGAGAACAAAGGCCACTGACAGGATTGCAGAACCTTCCATCTGTTCCACAAAGGTACCCATGACAATGAGGGACTGGACACAAATCCTCTCCATCTGTAAAGGGTGAAGTTAAAACCACACTTCCATGAGATATGAAGGCACATCGACTACAGTGGCTAGAATCCAGGCCACATGACACCAAACACTGGAGATGTGGAGCAGCAAGAACACTCCTTCACTGCCAGTGGGGATGCAGCCTGGTGCAGCCAATTGGGAGGAGAGGTGGGCAATTTCTTACAAAGATAAACTTATCTTACCATACACTCCAATGATCATACTCCCTGGTATTTATCCAAATATGTTGAAGACTTGTCCACACCAAAATCTGCATGAGAATCTTCACAGAAGCTTTATCAGCAATTGTAAAAAGCTAAAAGTGACCAAGATGTCCTTCAGTAGGTGAAGAAGTAAACAAACTGTGATAGGTCCAGACAATGGAGTATTATTCAGTGCTAAAAAGAAATGAGCTGTCAAGTCACCAAAAAAGACATGGAGGAACCTTAAATGCATAGTACTAAGTGAAATAAGCCAGTTTTAAAAGACTGCATACTTTATGATTTCAATTAGATGACATTCAGAAAAAGGGAAGAAACACAAGCTGGAATCAAGATTGCCGGGAGAAATATCAATGACTTCAGATATGCAGATGACACCACCCTTATGGCAGAAAGTGAAGAGGAGCTAAAAAGCCTCTNGCAGTCCATGGGGTCGCTAAGAGTCGGACATGACTGAGCGACTTCACTTTCACTTTTCACTTTCATGCATTGGAGAAGGAAATGGCAACCCACTCCAGTGTTCTTGCCTGGAGAATCCCAGGGATGGGGAAGCCTCATGGGCTGCCGTCTATGGGGTCGCACAGTCGGATACGACTGAAGCAACTTAGCAGCAGCAGCACAGCTGGGTAGCCTCTGCTAATTTTCAGATACAGCAGAGTTTGTTCACCCTCTCCTGCTCTGGCCAGATCTTCAGGAGTGGTGGGAAGCTGAGGCATCTTCCCCTATCTGCTGTATGAATCTCATGTGTCTGAAATGCTTCCTTACTCTGGGCATGGGGGTTGACACTTGGGGTCCCAGGAACTGGCTGCCCAATCCCAGCAGTCAGGTTATATGGCAGTAAGAGTGGGGCTCCCACCCGGGGAAGGCCCCTGTCTGCCAAGACCCTTAACAGCCTAGCAGAAACTCAAACAACTGAACCAATTTCCTGACTTCAACAACTACCTGATATTTGTCCTGACGAGACTCAAGTCTGAAGGTATGTCCTTGGCGCCCCTCCACCCAAGGCAGACCCCACTTTCTCCCCTGTGGTCTCCTGAGCCCCAGCCCTCTTCCCACAGATGAGCCGACTCGCTCTCTCAGTGGCCTCATCCTCAAGAACAACGTGAAGGCACATTACCAGAGCTTTCCACCGCCTGTGGCCGACTTCATCAAACAGGAATGTCTCAACAACATCGGCGATGCCTCCTCGCTCATCCGGGCCACTATAGGTGAGAGAGCTCAGCGGCACTTGGCGTCTGATGATGCTCTGAGCTGGCACTCTTGGCCAAGAACCTTCTCAATATGTTAATGATGTTGATTCACTGAATGTTCCAGCACCATCGGGTGGTGGTACTGTTACTGTTCCCAATTTACAGATGAGAAAACTGAGGCACATAGATGTGAAAAGTCTTTGTCTGGCCAGTAACAGAGCTCAGAAGTGACCAAATCAGGTCCATGCTCTGAACCATTCCCTCCTGAAACAGCTGTTCTTACTTCTTAGGCAGTCACTCAGCATCCAGAATTTTCTGTTAGTTCCAAGGATATAGCAGACTAAAATATGAGGGCTCTCTGCTAACTCACCAATGATATCTTAGGAGAAATGTGGGTTAGGTTTGTGTTGGAACCTTCCTGTCTCCAAAAGACTGCCTGAGGAGGACTAAGAACTTTCAAGCAATTTTACCTTAAGCCTTTTCACTACTGATAAACACCAGCCCTACTATTTGTTCCCAATTTACTTGCCTCCCCCCTTAGATTTACTGAGATGTAATTTTTATTTCATTAGTAATTCATTAATTTTAATTAATAAGTTCCCCTACCAGTGATTGAACCTATGCCCTTAGCAATGAAAATGCGATTGTAACCACCACTAGATAGCCAGGGAATTCCCCTGAGATATAATTGACATGTAACTGACTTAAAATTTTTAATGGAGAAGGCAATGGCATCCCACTCCAGTACTCTTGCCTAGAAACTCCCATGGACAGAGGAGCCTGGTAGGCTGCAGTCCATGGGGTGGCTGAGTCAGACAGGACTGAGTGATTTCACTTTCACTTTTGACTTTCATTCATTGGAGAAGGAAATGGCACCCCACTCCAGTGTTCTTGCCGGGAGAATCCCAGGGATGGCGGAGCCCAATGGGCCGCCATCTGTGGGGTCGCACAGAGTTGGACATGACTGAAGTGACTTAGCAGCAGCAGCAAAATTTTTAAATTTAATTCTATATCAACTTTTAAATATTACTTTAAAGTAGAAATTGTATATAACTATTTAAAACAAGACAGTGGTTAGGATTCTTACTGCAGGGTTCTGGAGTTCAATCTCCGGTCAGGAGCCTTAAGATCTTGCAAACCATGCAGCATGGCAAAAAAAAAGGTGGGAAGGGGAGACAGATTTGCTTGCTCTTTACAGCAGGGTAGACTTCCCTGGTGGCTCAGATAGATTTGGGAGATGCAGGTTTGATTCCTGGGTCGGAAAGATCCCCTGGAGAAGGGAATGACAGTCCATTCCAGTATTCTTTCCTGGAGAATTACATAGACAGAGGAGCCTCATGAACTACACAGAGTCAGAGATAACTGAGCCTTGGGCATTTTTACTTTCAAAGGGAAGGTAGCCTTAATCATAAATGCAATGAAGACAATCTTTTTGATAGTATTAAAAATTTGAGCTAGCTACTGGACCTGCTCGAAGTGTTGATCTTGGGGCCTGTTGTCTTTGTTCGAAGTGACCCTTAGCCTTCTCTGAGGCCACCAGGAGGAGCTGGACTTACCAAACTCGTTCTCGGCCCCAGTTTCTGCTCTTAAGTACTGCAGTTAAATCATTGAAGCCTCCCAATCACCCTAAGCTTGTGGGATCTTAATTTCCCAACCAGGAGTTGAACCCTGGGCAGTGAAATTGTGGAATCTAACTACTGGACTGCCAGGGAAGTCCCAGGAGGGTGGTGTTCCTTATTCCCATTGAGTCATAGAGCCCTTAGGTAATGTGGCCAAGGTCACACAGACAGGGATGGGCCTGGGGACTCCATTGCCAGTCTGCCCACTGCGGGGAATGCCTTTTCCAGCAGACATGTGAACCAGGGTCATCTGGTGTGTTGGCGATGGCAGCTTCCCCCACCTTGGGAAACACTGCTACCTCCTGGCTCTAAATATACTATCTCTGCACTGACATCACCCATATTCAGCTCAACTGCCAGACTGCTCCAGAGTCCGTGTACTTTACATGCCTACTGCAGGTCACACTTGAGTCTCTAATAAGCAGGACGCGGTCCTCCCTGAGGCCACCGTGGCCCTGCACGACGTGTCTCCTCCCCCTCCTAGCCCTCATCTCTTGCCACTCTCCCCATCATCCTCTGCTCAGCCCCGCTGACTCCTTACCATCTGTCTTGGAGCACACCAATTCTGTATACCTGCAGATCCCTCTGCCTGAGTTCTTTCCCCAGGGAACTAGAGTTGCCTGAGTTGCTACTCCCCCACCTCCTCAGGTCTTTGCTCAGATAGCAAGGTGTCACCCAACAAGGCCTCCTTGAGCCACCAAATTTAAAACTGTTACCTTCACCCTGAGTCCTTGCTAACTATTTTCTCAGTTCCATTTCGTCCCTCAGCTCTTGGCATCTTGCCTCCTAGGACTTTTACTGATTTATCTTTATTCCAGGCAGCCTCCCTCACTAGAGAGATCTGCTCCTAAAAGCAGGGATTTTGTGTTTAGTTCTGTGCTGTATCTCAGGGCCTGATACAGGCCTGGCGTACAGAAAGACAAAGAGAATCTCAAAAATGCATAGGGGATTTCCCTGGCAGTCCAGTGGTTAAGACTCTGTACTTGCAACGCAGGGGGCAGGGGTTTTATTCCTGGTCTGGGAACTAGGATCCTATATGCCATGAGAAAAAAGTGTGTGTAGGGCTTACAGCGCATGTGCTGGTGGAATGATTGCACAACAGGAGGGCCGGGGCGCCAGGCAGGCCTGCACCTAGCCTGAGGCAGCCTCCTTTCCCGGCCGCTCCAGGCATTCTCATCACCACCATCGCTTCCAAGGGTGAGCTGCAGATGTGGCCCGAGCTGCTGCCCCAGCTGTGCAACCTTCTCAACTCGGAGGATTACAATACTTGTGAGGTAGGCGACCAGCCATGGCCTGCTTGCCTAAGTGGGAGCTGGGCTCCGACTGGGACTCTTCCCCATGTGTCTGCTGCTCTCCATTCAGGGAGCCTTCGGAGCCCTGCAGAAGATCTGTGAGGATTCGTCCGAACTGCTGGACAGCGATGCCCTCAACAGGCCACTCAACATCATGATCCCCAAGTTCCTCCAGTTCTTCAAGCACTGTAGCCCCAAGATCCGGTAGGTGGGGGTTTGTAGGGGGTTTTCCTTTTGGTCCCCAGCCTCCTGTCCAAGCCTCAGCGGGTCAACTGAACGGGAATCACCGTCCGACTGTTGAAAGGATCCGTGCGATGATGTATGTGGAGAGTGAGGCAGGTGATAGGTACTCATATTTATCACTTGGGCATCAGACAAATGGTTTGCGATCACCACACCAGACCGCACGCTCTAGACGGCCAGGACTGTGTCTGCTTTTAGCTCCCAGACCTTGCTAAGAACATCGTAGGNATCTAGAAACAGAAAAATTATAAGGACAGAAATCAGAGCTGGGTCTTTGGGGAGAGGGTAGATGGTATAAGTACCCAGGGAAACTTTGAAGGGTGATGGAAATTTTCTGTATCTTGAGTATGATGATTACACTTACTACATATGTTTATAAAAGCTCATCAAACTGTACGTTGAAAAGAGTAATTTTGCATATATAAATTGTCTTAATAAATCTTAATATTGCAAACAAATTTTAAAAATAAGATTACTTTGGCACCACACCTAAGGATGGGACTGGTGGCCAAGAGAACCCACCATGTGATTAGAATCTACCAGTCCTCACCTCCTCCAGGCAGATGACATGACCTTTGTTATAAGATGGTACATACATAGGCTAGAATAGGTACCCATGACTAATGAGGAGATAAAAACCAAGCTGGTTTTGGAAAAGACACATAGTTAGCCTGGGCAGAGCAGAGGGTCCAAGACCCCCCAGGAATCCAGCCACAGTGCAGGAGACTGAATCTGAGAGGGCAGATGAAGGAGGCAGCAGGAGCTGGGTGGGAAGGGAGGCTGATGTGGGGTCTGGGGGGCTGTCAGCAGTTTGCAGGATACTCCTGCAGCTGTGTTCATCTCGCTGCTGTTTTTGATGCCATGTCCATTCTATGAAGGGCTCTGTAATCATAAGAGTGAGTCTGTGATTGTCAGCTAAGGAGAGGTTAAATACTGTTTGAAAAACCTTTTTTGTCTAATTTATGCTGTGCCTTTGAAGATGAAGAAGGGAGAGGAGAGACCACAACATCTTAGACCAGCAGAGGATGGGGGAGGGCTGTAGAATATCAATTCCAACCAATTCTATTCCAGCCCATAAAGGAGCCAGTACTCACGAAGAAAATCAGCCTTTCATAAAATTTCTTGGAAATCTGGTCAAGAAAGCGTGCATGTCTCCCACAGATAACACTGCTGTATTATAGGCACTTGACTCGATCAGTGGGCTATGGAAAAATAAAGCACCAATTTTAACACAGTGTCTGGAAATGCTGCCTAGCCATGGAAAGCCTGGGGGCTGGCAGGCTTTGGAACGGTCAGGTGGGTGGCTAGCATGTGATGCATCCTTCAGCCCCAAAGTCCTTGAAGGACCCAACATTGGCTCAGCTGGGGTGCCACTCAAGCATACAGGTTCTTTGACCCCACTTCAGCCCTGCTGAGCCAGATCCTGGGACTTCCCTAGTGGCTACAGCTTCTCTGATGGCTCAGACGGTAAAGAATCTGCCTGCAATTCAGGAGACCCAGGTTCAATCCCTGGGTAGAAAGATCCCCTGGAGAAAGGAATGGCTACTTACCCCAGTAGTCTTGCCTAGAGAATCCCATGAACGGAGGAGCCTGTCAGGCTACAGTTCATTGGGTTGCAAAGAGTCAGACACAACTGAGTAACTAACACTTCAACACAGTCCCCAGGAATCTTCCTTTGTAACACTTCCTCAGACAGTTCTCTGCACTGGACAGGATGCCACAGTGGGTCTTCTGACTTCGTTTCTGCTGAGGGCCAAAATCAAGAAACACCATGGTTACCTCCACCGTCCACAGCAGAGAGTCCCAGCATCTGTCTGTGACTGGCAAACTGGTCCCAGGTCCTCAGCCCAAGCCACCTGGAGGGCATGGGGCATCAGAGCTGAAGAGAAGGAGGCTGAAATCAGCAAGTCCAGTTCTTGGGAAAGAAGCCAGTCTGCTGTGAGCCCCTCTGGACAATAGGTGGGAGTGTCCCTACTCTCCCCTGGAGGAGCAGGAGGAACTTCTAGGAGATTCTGGGAGAATATGACATGGTTCCCCAAGAAAATGTGGAGTGGAGACAGAAGTCAGCTGAGTCCTGAAGAAGAGTCCGAAACAGAGACTGTGAGCAGCCCCTCCTCCAGGAGGCCGAAGGCAGAGAGGGCTGTAGGGGTCATGGGCCACCCAGGACAGGGCAAGCTGTGGGACTCCCAAGGACAAATGACAGTCCTGGGTCCAGTTCAAAAAGATTCTTCCCAGCAGGCTGCCTGAAGGGGTGACAGGCTGGGAGCATCCCTGGAGAGTGGGTGGCAGGTGCCCTGGGCTGTCGGGGAAGTACGGGAGAGTGAGAATGACTAGGCTGACATGGGGGAGCCAGAGAGCGGCGCCTCTCCAAGAAGTCCCAGAGCCTTAGCACCAAATGCTCTCTCTGTCTCACCATCTTCCCTCCCACTCCAACCTCAGAAGGACCACAGGCCTCGGGACTGAGTGGGCAGTGGGCTTCGGGTTGGCCAGAGCAAGGAGGGCCACAAGCCCCCAGCCAGGCCACACCATGGCTGCGGCCTTGGCCAGGCCTACCCCTGGGCGCAGACACCGACATGGGACGGAAATCAGATTTCGAGTGTTTTACTGGACTAAACACCCTGCTTTAAAGAAAAGTCAGGCAGCTGTTGAAACTAACACAGACAGTAAGACTGTGTTTTCTTTGTGCCCATGTCTCCTTCACTGCCCTGCACATAGGATCATTGGTACTATCTTTCTAGATCCCATAGACATAAAGAACAGACTTTTGTACACAGTGGTAGAAGGAGAGGGTGGGATGATTTGAGAGAAGAGCAGTGAAATATAAACATTACCACATGTAAAACAGATAGCCAGCGGGAGTTTGATGTATGATGCAGGGAACCCAAAGCCGGTGCTCTGTGACAAACTGGAGGCATGAGGTGGGCAAGAAGGGGCCCCATGTGTGCCTGTGACAGTTTCATGTTGATGTATGGCAGAGGCCATCACAATACTGTAATTATCCTCCAATTAAAATAAATAAATTGATTTTTTTTTTTTTAAAGACTTTACTTTCTGAGAGGGACCAGGACATCACAGGGTCTGGATGAGTCGTACATGTCAAGTGCTCAGCATACTTCATGGATCTTCTTCATTCCAAGAAAGGCTTCTGCAGCCTGCAGAAGAACCAGAGGCCACCTAAGAACTGAAGGACAGAAGCAGCTCTCCTGGGCACTGGACACCCCTTGGAAGCCAAGCTGACCAGTTGAGAACTCTAGCTGTCGAGTGACTGAAAACACTACTATGGCCCACCTCAAGGAGGCTGGGGTGGGACTCCCTGCTGTTGTCTCATGTCCACCCCCTCCCTGCCACACCAAACCTGGCATCTTTACACACACCACCAAGCTCCTCTCTCCACGGGATTTCCCAGGCAAGAAAACTGGAGGGGGTTGCTATTTCCTTCTCCAAGGGATCTTCCACACACAGGGATCAAACCCACATCACCTGCATCTCTTTCACTGCAGGCAGGTTCTCTACCCACTGAGCTATTAGAGCAGCTCCTCACATACACACTGTGTATACATACATACCCCAAATCTACTCAGGTCCCCACTGCTGAGAGGCAGCCAGACAAGTCCTTTGACAGAGGGGACAGAGGCTCCTAATTCCCTGCCCAATACCCAATCCCATCATCTTCTTTAGAAACAGAAGTCAGTTTCTAGCTGGGTGAAGATAAACCCTACCAAAAGACTACATACCCCAGCCTCCCTTGCACTAAATGTGGTCATGTGATCCAGCACTGGCCAATGAGATGTGAGCCTGGTATGCTACTTCCAGAAAGTCTCCCTAAAGGCCATCAATGAAAGAGCAGGAGTTCCAGCACCCACATTGCACCATGAGGATGAAGGCATGCTGGAGTGTTGATCTTAAACAATTTCCTACAGACGCCCACCTCCAAACCACTGTTACACAAAGAGTGATATAAAGCATTTATCTTGTTTCAGATACTGCTGCTGGGAAGCTTTTGATTAAATGCTGCAGAATTTAACCAAATCCAGGTTGACGGATATACACAATCAAGGACCCCTCACGTATATCATCTCACCAAGCACACTCCCAGCCTGGCATGCAATCAGTGGATACCCAGGGCATGGTTAGCTTGGCCTCTCATTTGCCTCAAATAGGAAAAGCATGATATGTGGGTTTCACTCTCTATGCCAAGCCAAGGTGATTCACTGAGTTTACTGAAATCAGTGCCTAATGGAACTCGGAGGCAGGTGTCAATGTGGCATTTGCTGACTGACTCCATTAAGATTCCATGCCAGGAGAGAAGGTCTGAGCTGTGACTGGACCTGGATCTCCAGGCCCCAGTTTGGCCTAGGATGGCTCTTTGGGAAGAATAATATTCATTGGAAGGCCTGTTGCTGTAGCTGAAGCTCCAATCCTTTGCCACATGATGCAAAGAACTGACTCATCAGAAGAGACCCTGATGCTGGGAAAGATTGAAGGCAAAAGGAGGAGAAGGCACCTCTAATGATGCATCATCACCAGCTCAATGCACATGAATTTGAACAAACTCTGGGAGATACTGAAGGACAGAGGAGCCTGGCATGTTGCAGTCCATGAGGTCACAAAGAGTCAGACATGACTTTGCAACTGAACAGCAACAATACAGCAGGCATCATGAGTTGTGTCACTCCAAAAAACTCAGATGCAGTTAGCTAAGAGGCAGTAAATAGGATGAGCCCTAACTCCATATGAGTAATGTCCTAAAGAAAAAAAAAGGAAATTTGGACACAGACAACACAGAGAAAGAACTCTGTACAGAGACTAGGGGTGATGTCAACACAAGCCAAGGAGCCACCAGAAGCCAGGAGAGAAGCCTGGAATATCCTTCCCCGGAGCCTCCAGAGGAAACACAGCCCCATCAACACCTCGATCTCAACTTGTAACCTCCGCAACTGTGAGATAATAAATTCTGTTAAGTCACTCAGTGAGCCTGAACAGACTCACTTGGCAGGTTACACCCACACCATCCTTGTCCTGCAGTTTACCTTCTAAGCATCACGGCTGTCTGGTACTCAAAGTTTCTTGGGTAGGAGGACAGATGGGAGGATGGATGGATGGTTGAATGGATGGATAAGTGAATATAATGGCATGGGTGCGTGGATGGGTATGTGGGTGGGTAGATGAACACATGAATAAGTGAATGAATGAACACACAAGGGAGCCACCAGAAGCTGCAAGGAGTCTTCCGGATGCATGGCATGCCTATACGTGCTCACAAATCAGTGCAGAGTATGTTGCTGGGAGCATGCATGTATCACACCCCCAGATTCCATGGAGATCAAGGCAGCCTCAACATCAGGAAAACAATAGGTCGTCATTTTCTACATGACTGTCACAAACCACCCCGATCAATCATGACATCCATCTGGTTTTACTTTCCACATCGCCTATTTTTATTCCTCATGAATAACGAAGGGGTCTCAAAGGAGGAAGCCACAGGAGGGTTTGCTATAACGTGACTGGTGCCTGTCCCCAGGGAGGTGATGGGGCAGGTCCTTTCTTGAAGGAGGATGTCCTGCAGAATCTCTTTGTGAGACAGCTGAGCTGAGCAAGGGGCAGCAAGAAGGGGATGCCAGCTCCCAAGTGTGCCATCCTTGGGAGGCACCTCAATGGCCCATGCTGGCCAACAACAAGAGGGTCCAACTGCTGACTAAGATTAGATGGGACCAAGACCCTGGGGACAGAGCCACCTGTCCAGGTACAAACCCAGGCATCAGAGAATGAGAAACAAGTCTCTCCCACTAGGAGCACTTGGAGGGTGAACCTCACTGAAGCCTCGGCTTGGGACACTGTCCATCCTGTTGACTTTGACTTGAGTCCAGAGGAACGGATGCCCAGCCACTCCAGAAGAAGGAGAAAGACTGAGGGACGTTTAGGAGGAAAAGCAGCCCCAGAGGTGAACCTGCACTCCGATGCCAGAATAAGGCTCCTGCACCTCACTAACACTTCTGGGCCCTGGGCACACCCTGACTGAGCAGCCAACTTAAATGAACCAGTATGGCTGGTGTCAGGCTGCCCCACAGGGCTCCAAACACTTAGTCTTATGGGTCCCTAGTGCATAGGCCACTGGGTCTCTCTCCACCAAAAAGAGTAACTATTGGAAAAAACCCTATGAGGGATGAGAAATTTCTGGAAGCTGCTGCCAGAAGAAGCAGTTCTGCTATGAAGCTGAGGACTCATTTGGCTGGGCTTCTGGGGCATTCGCTGCCAGTGCAGCCTCGGTTAATAAGTAATTAGAAGATAATTAACATTTGTAACATACAATGGGAAACATCTGGACCTACCGACTTATTAAAACCAAAGAACCTGATTAATCAATTGTGCAGTGAGATGGAATATAGACTCAGGTTCAGGATCGGCTCCCCTGGGGCCCTCCCCACCCACGCCCAGGAAGGATGTGCACCCCAGCCCAGCCCACCCCATTCTTGGGTCTCAATGTCA
>SJYV01043925.1:0-10056 GCA_006410875.1 Neotragus pygmaeus
ATGGACCTAACAGAAGCAGAAGATATTAAGAAGAGGTGGCAGGAATACACAGAAGAGCTATACAAAAATATCTTAATGACCCAGATAACCAATCACCAAGCCAGACATCCTGGAGTCCAAAGTCAGGTGGGACTTAGGAAGTATCACTATGAACAAAGCTAGTAGAGGTGATGGAATTCCAGCTGAGCTATTTCAAATCCTAAAAGACGATGTTGTGAAAATGTTGCACTAAATATGCCAGCAAATTTGGAAAACTCAGCAGTGGCCACAGGACTGGAAAAGGGCAGTTTTCATGCCAATCCCAAAGAAAGGCAATGCCAAAGAATGTTCAAAGTACTGCACAATTGCACTCATCTCACATACTAGCAAAGTATTGCTCAAAATTCTCCAAGCCAGGCTTCGACAGTACATGAACAGTGAACTTCCAGATGTTCAAGCTGGATTTAGAAAAGGAAAAGGAACCAGAGATCAAATTGCCAACATTTGTTGGATCATTGAAAAAGAAAGAAAGTTCCAGAAAAAAAAACATCTGCTTCTGCTTTATTGACTATGGCAAAGCCCTTAACTATGTGGATCACAACAAACTGTGGAAAATTCTGAAAGAAATGGGACCAGAACACCTCACCTGCCTCCTGAGAAATCTGTATGCAGGACAAGAAGCAAAAGTTAGAACTGGACATGGAACAACGGACTGGTTCCAAATTGGGAAAGGAGTACATCAAAGCTGTATGTTGTTGCCCTGCTTATCTAACTTATATGCAGAATACATCATGTGAAATGCCAGAGTGGATGAAGCACAAGCTGGAATTGAGATTGCCGGGAGAAATATCAATAACCTCAGATATGCAGTGACACCACTCTTATGGCAGAAAGCAAAGAGGAGCTAAAGAGCCTCTTGATGAAAGTGAAAGAGGAGAGTGGAAAACTTGGCTTAAAACTCAACATTCAGAAAACAAAGGTCATGGCATCCAGTTCCATCACTTCATGGCAAATAGATGGGGAAACAATGGAAACAGTAACAGACTATTTTTGGGAGCTCCAAAATCACTGCAGATGGTGACTGCAGCCATGAAATTAAAAGACGTTTGCTGCTTGGAAGAAAAGCTATGACCAACCTAGACAGCATATTAAAAAGCAGAGACATTACTTTGCCGACAAAGTCTGTCTAGTCAAAGCTATGGTTTTTACAGTGGTCATGTATGGATGTGAGAGTTGGACCATAAAGAAAGCTGAGCGCTGAAGAACTGACGCTTTTGAACTGTGGTGTTAGAGAAGACTCTTGAGAGTCCCTTGGACTGCAAGGAGATCCAACCATTCAATTCTAAAGGAATTTCTGAAGCTGAAACT
Source organism: Neotragus pygmaeus (assembly GCA_006410875.1). Classification (NCBI taxonomy): domain Eukaryota; kingdom Metazoa; phylum Chordata; class Mammalia; order Artiodactyla; family Bovidae; genus Neotragus; species Neotragus pygmaeus. The sequence goes on from SJYV01043925.1 coordinate 1,348, forward strand.
CCAATACTTTGGACACCTGATGTGAAGAATTGACTCATTGGAAGAGACCCTGATGCTGGGAAAGATTGAAGGCAGGAACAGAAGGGGGTGACAGAGGATGAGATGGCTGGATGGCACCAATGGCTAAATGGACATGAGTTTGAGCAAGCTCTGGGATTTGGTGATGGACTGGAAAGCCTGGTGTGCTGCAGTCCATGGGGTTGCAAAAAGTTGGACATGACTGAGCTACTGAACTGAACTACGTGCACAATGAGCTCTATGTAGAGGCAGGGATTGCCATGAGAAATAAGAAAGAAAAAAAAGACCTTCCACCAAGAAGCTCTCTCTCTGCAGGGAAACCATGAGGCATGGCAGGTGCAAATCCAGAGAGGGCAGACATTGCCTGGGAAGGGCAGAGGGGGACAAGGGCCCCAGCAGGGAACCTTGAGGAACCTGGGCTTCAGAGCACAAGAAAATGTCTCCAGCTTCGAGGCATGGAAAGCATGAAATATTATTGGAGAGATAAGGAAAGGTAACATCAGAATATGTTTACTTACTGTGAGGGCATCTCATTTTATCTCTACTGATCAAAAAGCAAGAATTCTAGCAGTATGGGGTGGTCAACCAGTGCACCAGGGAGGCTTTTGGTTCAGTTACTAATGCTGGTAAAGAACAGAATGAAAAGCCTCCCACTAGAAGCACGTCCTGTATTGCAGGCCGACAAGAGTCCACATGCCAAGGAGTTGTGGTCTCACCAAGGACAGAGAAGCAGGCCTGCTAGGTCCCCGGGGGCCCAGAGAGAAGGGCAGGCCTTCAGGCTTCCCTGGTGGCTCAGTGGTGAAGAATTCACCAGCTAACGCAGAAGACACAGATTCGATCCCTGATCCCACAAGACTCAGAGCAACTAAGCCATGGCGTCACAATCACTGAGTCTGTGCGCTATAGCCAAGCAGCTGCACCTGCTGAAGTCCTTCACCCGCGATTCCGTGCTAGGCAACGAAAGGAGCTACTGCAGTGAGAAGCCTGGCACTGCAACTGGAGTAGCCCCGCTCTCCGCAGCTAGAGAAAGTCTGAGCAGTAACCAAGACCCAGCACAGACAAAGATAAATAAATAAAAAGAAGGCCAGGCCGTGGGGTGCTGCAAGCTGCCAACCTCTTGACTCAACCCTAGCTGACTCACTCTGTCCCCACCCAAGGCTCTCGTCTGGGATGGGAAGGGCCCAGGCAGCAGGGTTTAACAGTATTTAGAAACATTCTTAGGGAATGTCAGAGACTGAGCTCAGCTCCAAAACAAGAGTGCTGAGAAGAGGTCTAAGCTGGACAGAACAATCTCAGGGAGCTCATAGTTTCTTTAGAAACAGAGAAAAGGGTCAGAGTGGAGAGTTGCTGCCTCTGGGCTGTGAGAAGAGGCACAAAAAGGACCAAGCCGTGTTTTTTCAAATAGAATAGTAATAATAGTTAAATTAATGTAAAAAAGAAGACAGAAGGCACACACACCCATGCTTACCCTAGGCCATGACTCATTAGTGATAGGATTTTAGACCTCATGATACTGTGGTTCAGCTGGTAAAGAATCTGCCTGCAATGCAGGAGACCTCGGTTCGATCCCTGGGTTGGGAAGATCCGCTGGAGAAGGGAAAGGCTACCCACTCCAGTAGTTTGGCCTGGAGAGTTCCATGGACTGTATCCTCATGGGGTTGCAAAGAGTCAAACACAACTAAGCAACTTTCACATCCTGCGTTAGGACACGTTTTGTGGACAGTAGCTTTGCAAATCCTGTGATTACACCTAACAAGGTGGCACCTGCCCATTTGCAAGGGTGTGTGTTTTAGTCACTCAGTCATGAATGACTCTTTGTGACCCCATGGGCTGGAGCCTGCCAGGCTCCTCTGTCCATGGGATTCTCCGGGCAAGAATACTGGAGTAGGTAGTCAATCCCTTCTCCAGAGGCTCTTCCCAACCCAGGGATCAAATTCGCATGTCCTGCCCTGGCAGGCAGATTCTTTACTATCTGAGCTGTCTGGTGATAACATCTAACACTGAGGCACCTGCCCACTTGCAAGGGTGGCCCTCGGCAAACTGCCTGTGTAAGACAGGGTCAAATGGCCCTGCTCCCAGCCCCCAGTGATGTTTCTTACCTTTTTTCTGTGCTGTAATAAGGGGAGTGGTCCCTGGAAAATGCCTGAGAGCCCTGGGAGTAGCCAGACCCTGGCTACACAGGGGCTGCTGGGTATTTGCACTGACCTATACTTTCAGCCAGGAACCCCCCAGCCCCACCCCAGGGCTAACTTGTTGCTGGAGGTCTGTTGTAATTCCTCCTAGTCTTAAGCCTATAGGTAGTAGGTCAGGGAGAGGAAAACAGGAATCTGGCTCATCAACAAAGGAGTGGAGTCATACCATGCCCCCCACCCCACCTGTAGCTGAGCTAGTACAGATAAACAGGATAAGAAAGTTGGAATCTTTTTTTTTTTTTTAAGATTTTTTGATGCGGATCATCTTAAAGTCTTTATTGAATTTGTTACAGTATTGCTTCTGTTTTTTTTTTTTTTTTTTTTTTTTTTTTTGGTGTTTTTATCCCAAGGCATGGGGGACCTTAGCCTCCAGCCAGGGATTGAACCTGCGACCCTCGCATTGGAAGGTAAAGCCGTAACCACTGGACCGCCAGGGAAGTCTGCGAGTTGGAATCTTTTTATGAGGTCTTCCACANTTTTGTTTTTTTTTTTTTTTTTTTTTTTTTTTTATGTTTTGGTGTTTTTATCCCAAGGCATGGGGGACCTTAGCCTCCAGCCAGGGATTGAACCTGCGACCCTCGCATTGGAAGGTAAAGCCGTAACCACTGGACCGCCAGGGAAGTCTGCGAGTTGGAATCTTTTTATGAGGTCTTCCACAAAGCTTGACACTTTTCAGTCTAGGTGTGGTTTGGTAAATTATGTGTTATAAATCACAGGATTGTGCTTTAAATTTCCCTCTGGACCTGTATCTGGTGATTTATGAAGAGGGGGTACTTTTATTTGAAACAATATGTTAACAGCCTGGTGAGAGAATGAGGCTACAGTGGCCCTATTCACCTTTGGATTCTGCATCTAAAGATTCAACCAACCAGTGGATGGAAAATATTAAAAATATTTTTTAAAAAATTCAAGAAAGCTCCAAAAAACAAAACTTGAATGTGCTACACATCAACAACTATTGACACAGCACTGACATTGTATTCAGTATTAGAAATCATCTAGAGATAACCTGACTTCAAGCTAGGCTTCAACAGTATGTGAACCAAGAAATTCCAAATGTACAAGCTGGGTTCGGAAAAGGCAGAGGAACCAGAGATGAAATTGCCAACATCCATTGGATCATAGAGAAAACAACAGAATTTCAGAAAAACATCTACTTCTCTTTTATTGACTATGCAAATGGCTTTGACAGTGTGGATCACAACAAACTGAAAAATTCTTTTTTTCTTTTTTTTGAAAATTCTTAAAAAGATGGGAATACCAGACTACCTTACCTGGTTCTTGAGAAACCTGTATTCGGGTAAAGAAGCAACAGTTAGAATTGGACATGGAACAATGGACTAGTTCAAAATTGGGACAATATACATCAAGGATGTATATTGTCACCCTGCTTATTTAACTTATATGCAGAGTATATCATGTGAAATGCCATACTGGATGACTCACAACCTGGAATCAAGACTGGCGGGAGAAATACCAACAACCTCAGATAGGTAGATGATACCACTTTAATGGCAGAAAGTGAAGGGGAACTAAAGAGCCTCTTGAAGAAGGTGAAAGAGGAAGCTGAAAACACTGACTTGAAAATCAACATTCAAAAAACTAAGATAATGGCATCTGGTCCCATTACTTCATAGCAAATAGAGGGGGAAAAGTGGAAGCAGTGATAGACTTTATTTTCTTGGGCTCCAAAATCACTGTAAATAGTGACTGACTGTAGCCATGAAATTAGAAGATGCTTTTTCCTTGGAAGGAAAGGTATGGCAAACTTAGAGTATTAAAAAGCAGACACATCACTTTGCCAACAAAGGTCAGTAGAATCAAAGATATGGTTTTCCCAGTAGTCATGTAGGAATGCAGGAGTTGGACCATAAAGAAGGCTGGATGCTAAAGAACTGAAACTTTTCAACTGTGGTGTTGGAGAAGACTCTTGATAGTCCCTTGGGCTGCAAGGAGATCCAACCAGTCAAACCTAAAGGAAATCAACCCTGAATATTCATTGGAAGGACTGATGCTGAAGCTGAGGCTTCAATACTTTGGCCACATGATACGAAGAGCCAACTCAATGGAAAAAACCCTGATGCTAGGAAAGACTGAGAGGAGGAGGAGAAGGGGGAGGCTGAGCATGGGGTGGTTAGATAACATCACTGACTCAACGGACATGAATTTGAGCAAACTCTGAGAGATAGAGAAGGACAGCGAGGCCTGGCGTGCTATAGTCCATGAGGTCACAAAGAGTTGGACAGGACTTAGGACTAAACAACAGCAACAGAGATAAAGTATATGGGAGGATGAGTGTGGGTTGTATGCAAATAGCACACCATATAAAGAACTTGAGCATATTTAGAGCTTGGTATCTGCTGGAGGTGGGGTTCTAGACCCAACTCCCCACAGAAACCGAGGGGCAATTGTACTCATGTTCTCTCTACCAAAGCCATCTTTTCCCAGCCAACATGGAGCCTGGGAAAGTCTGGCTGTGCACGGGGAGGCTCTCTGCCCAGGCAGCTGAATCCGCCTGGCTCACCCCAGGGTGACAGTGCCAGCTGCCACCACAGCTTCCAGTGATGACCCTGGCACTCACTTGGTCACTGGAAGGCTTGGCCCTGGGCTCCCCCAGGTGCTCCCTTTTCTAGATCACTCACTGAACTAGGACATAGTTCACTCTAGTCACCTCCTGACTCTCCTCTTTGTGGAGGGAGAGGGGAATGGCTTGTTTACGTCTTCTGACAACTGTGTTTGCTTTACGACTGCCTGGAGAAGGAAATGACAGCCCACTCCAGTGTTCTTGCCTGGAGAAGCCCAGGGATGGGGGGCCTGGTGAGCTGTCGTCTCTGGGGTCGCACAGAGTCGGACACGACTGAAGCAACGCAGCAGCAGCAGCAGAGGCTTGTCCTAGCAGCTAGAACATCAAAAACCAGACCCAGGGAAGAGAGAGAGACATACAGACAAGCAGGGATGCCAGAACCATAGAGCACAAGCCAGAACCTAGAGCTGAGAAAGGGCTTTTGAGGGTCATTCCACAGCCGGGAGAAGCAGGTACCCAGGGAAGACACGTGAAACAGCATTTGCTTAGTAACACACTGGAGTACAGTTTCCTCAAGTACCACCTCTACATCCTTCAAATGTGTATTGAACATTTCCACTCATTCTTTTATCAAATCTTGATTGAGTCAAAATAATTTTAAGAGGAGAGTGGAAAAAAATTGGTTTAAAATTCAACATTCAAAAAACTAAGATTATGGCATCCAGTCCCATCATTTCATGACAAACAGATGGGGAAACAGTGACAGACTTTATTTTCTTGGGCTCCAAAATCACTGCAGATGGTGATCGCAGCCATGAAATTAAAAGATGCTTGCGCCTTGGAAGCAAAGCTATGACTGACTTAGACAGCATATTAAAAAGCAGAAACATTCTTTTGCCAACAAAGGTTGATCTAGTCAAAACTATGGTTTTTCAAGTAGTCATGTATGGATGTGAGAGTTAGACAATAAAGAAAGCTGAGCTCTGAAGACTTGATGCTTTTGAGCTGTGGCGTTGGAGAAGACTTGAGAGTCCCTTGGACCACAAGGAGATTCAACTAGTCCATCCTAAAAGAAATCAGTCCTGAATGTTCGTTGGAAGGACTGATGCTGAAGCTGAAACTCCAATACTTTGGCCACCTGATTCAAAGAGCTGACTGATGGGAAAAGACCCTGATGCTGGGAAAGACTGAAGGCAGGAGGAAAAGGAGACAACAGAAGATGAGATGGCTGGATGGCATCACTGACTTGATGGACATGAGTCTGAGCAAGCTCTGGGAGTTGGTGATGGACAGGGAAGGCTGGCATACTGCAGTCCATGCAGTCACAAAGAATTGGACAAGACTGAGTGAATGAACTGAAGTGAACTGAACTAAGGTGAAATGCCTCCCCCATTATTCANTGAGTCTGAGCAAGCTCTGGGAGTTGGTGATGGACAGGGAAGGCTGGCATACTGCAGTCCATGCAGTCACAAAGAATTGGACAAGACTGAGTGAATGAACTGAAGTGAACTGAACTAAGGTGAAATGCCTCCCCCATTATTCAGTGGTAGAGAATCTGCCTGCCAATGTAGAAAACACAAGAGGTGCAGGTTCAGTCCTAGGGCAGGGAAAATCCCCTGGAGGAGGAAATGGCAACCCACTCCAGTATTCCCGCCTGGAAAATTCCATTGAAAGAGAAGCCTGGTGGGCTCACAAAGAGTCAGACAGGATTGAGCATGGACACGGACGGGAACTTTTAAGATGAAATACTGTTGTTTCTGAAAACACCTTTGAAGACATTTGGGTGCATCACCCCATAATCAGAAGTGAAAAACAAAACGACTCCAATTAAATACAAATACATCCCCATTCAAGAAGGCTGGAGGATAAGTGGAGGATACGAGAAGTATTTGGAAGGCAGGGTTAGTGGTCATCTTTACTTACCTCTTTATACTTTACTGTATTTTCCCAATTTTCTCTCAGAAATTTAGTAATTTTAATAATCCAAGTCTAGGCTCTGTGCTAGACTGCAGGGGTCAAGGCCCTGGTCCCCCTAGGGAGGTCAACCCAGAAACACAAGTCACAACTAGATGTGGGGGGGGGGGCACAACCACAGCTGGAGGGGTGTCAGAAGGAGCCAGAGAAGCGTCTCGCCATCAGGAGCAGCGGCCCCCAGAGGCGACATCTAGGGAAGGATCAGTAAGTCCCCTGTGTATGAATGAGTTCCACTCCCAGTCCAGTTTGCGCATAAGTACAACAAATTCAGCCCAGGTACCCAATGAACACAATCAGCTATATAGTACTGTACTGGGACAGATTTATACTACTTTTCACACAGATAATCCACAAAAGAAACAACCGAAAAATAAAGAAAAAAAGTGTTAGTATTATAGAACAGTATCTTGAACAGTACAGTAGTCCAGGACAAGAGCTGACGTACGGGAGCTAGCATTGAGTGAACAGACAGGAAGAGTTACTGACTGGAGGAGGGAGAGGAGGTGGGAGATTATAGAGCTGAAGGGTCATCAGCAATAGGAGACGAAGGGCAAGCTGCAGTTTCACTCATGGCTGACGCATGTTTGCATCTTTGAAAGTTCACAACTTGAAGATTCGTTATGTAGGGGAGTCTTAAAGCTGAAGAACTATCCCCAGGTAGAGAACATGGGTCTTGTGTTGCAGAGAACAAGAGAACAACATACACGGATCCTTGAGNGGCTGACGCATGTTTGCATCTTTGAAAGTTCACAACTTGAAGATTCGTTATGTAGGGGAGTCTTAAAGCTGAAGAACTATCCCCAGGTAGAGAACATGGGTCTTGTGTTGCAGAGAACAAGAGAACAACATACACGGATCCTTGAGGGTGTCTTGGAGAAATGTGATCTAAATAGTTGGCAATAGCTAATGTAGAGGGAGAAGGAGCCCTGGGGTGGNGAGTCTTAAAGCTGAAGAACTATCCCCAGGTAGAGAACATGGGTCTTGTGTTGCAGAGAACAAGAGAACAACATACACGGATCCTTGAGGGTGTCTTGGAGAAATGTGATCTAAATAGTTGGCAATAGCTAATGTAGAGGGAGAAGGAGCCCTGGGGTGGGGGAGGGAGGGTCCTTATCTCCACAAATAATCAAGGAAATACAAAGTAAAGGCACTCTGAGATGCTGTTTGGCCCAGAAAATTAGCAGAGAAGAGAAATGACTTACAGCAGGCGGGAAGCAGTGGGCAGGACTGGAGCTCTAGAAGGCAACGCGAGAGTAGGTGTTTATAGTCTTAAGGTTCCTTCCCACCGCCCGGTAACCCTTCATCCTATACAACTGAATTCTACAGTAGAGTCGGATTTGAGGTGTGGACAGAGACCTGTGCACTCAGAGGGTTATGATTTTCCTCATTTTTTCATTCCTTTCTTTCGTTGGGGGAGAGGTTCCCACTTGTTCACTGAGTGACTTTGTTACATCACTGACATTTCTGAATATGTATTCTTCTGTATGCATCAAATATTATACAATCAATGACTTCAAAAGGTCAGTTAAACATATATGTTACATTTCCCCAGCATCTGGCATTTCCAGAGCATTCTCATCCTCAACATCTTATTTGACCCTTATGACCTCCGGCAGGTCGGGCAGCCTGATTCTAGGAAGTGTGGACGTGTCACTCAGCTTGCAGCCTCCTCCTCTGCTCCTTACCCGGAGAGACTCGTCTGGCCCTGAAAGGTGCAGCCCCTTGTCCCATGGGGTCTCCCACCACCATCACTGCTGGTCATAGCAAGGTCACAGGTAATATCAGACGCAGAACCAACCTTCTTATCTGCTAGTCGGGAAGGACATTCATTTTAGAATAAGGCATTAACATGTAGCCATCAGATATTATAGCTTCAGTAAATGTTTTAATAGCATGGATTGATGTCAAATTTGTCCCAAATGAGCCTGTAATTTTTTTTTTCTCATTTCCTCATAACCCCTAGTATTTGACTAGGGACCCAGCACACACTCAGTTGTAGTT
>SJYV01043926.1:0-21510 GCA_006410875.1 Neotragus pygmaeus
CGATCTCTGGGGTGCGCGGACTCTGGGGTGCGCAGGCTCTGGGGTGTGCGGGCTCTGGGGTGGATGGGCCCTGGGGTGCACGGGCTCTGGGGTGGCTGGGCTCTGGGGTGCGCGGGCTCTGGGGTGCACGGGCTCTGGGGTGCACGGGCTTTGGGGTGCGCGGGCTGTCATTGTGGCATGTGGACCCAGTTGCCCCAAGGCCTGTGGGATCTTCCCAGACCAGGGCTCAAACCCGTGTCCCCTGCACTGGCAGGAGGATTCTTAGCCATTGGACCACTAGGAAAGTCCCCCTTTTTAAAAAAAAAATGAGCCTTTTTTTTTTTTTCTCACAAAATGGCCTTTCTGCCCACTGCCTCCTGAGAGGGCCTGTTGGTGAGAAGGAGTTAAGGAGAAGCTTCCTTTATGTGCTTCTCCACCAGAGTCTGTCTGCAGAGGCTTGTAGGAAGGAGGCCTCCAGCAGGATCCCAGGTAGAGGAGGGAGTGAAGAAGAGGGAGTGGGGAGATGAAAAAAAAAAAGAGGAGTGGGCAAAAGGGAGGGAGGCCAGGAGAGAAGCCCCTGGGATGTGGGTTCCGGAAGGAGTCCTGATGACCCCACAGGGAATGGAGGGAACGTTTGCATTGTCCTACCCCAGCAATTCAGTGAGAGACCTGATGCCCCTGGAAGGGACAACTTGGACCCGCCCTGTGTGGACGGCCTTAAGCCCCTCTCACTGAGGTCCCCCTCGGTCCTCAAGATGAAGCCTGGGCTCCCTGAAGCCCTGCCTGTCCCAGGATGGCCCTCTCTGTGAGGCTGTCGCCCTGAGTTCAGTACGGCAGCCAGAGTGACACTCATAGAAAAAGCAGAGTCAGGACATGGACGCAGGCTTCTCTGAATCCCAAGCCTGGACGCCACTGCACTGGGACTCCTCTCACTATCTGCCCATGGTTGCATGTGAGTGTGCTCGGTCATGTCCACCTCTGTGCAACCCCATGGACTGTAGCCCGCCAGGCTCCTCCGTCCATGGAATTCTCCAGGCAAGGATACCGGAGTGGGGTGCCATTTCCTCCTCCAATTTCCCTGTGGTTGGGTCTCCTGTTACTTGGATCCTGTGTCTTTGTCTAACTTACGTCCTTGTTTTGCTGGAGCACATGCACCAGTACCTTCCACAGAAGCGGTGATTGGGAGGTGATGTCCTGGTGACTCTGAACTCCCTCTGTATCGAGGGTTCTACTCTGCCCTGTCCTCATATTGGCTCCCTCCATGATCCAAAGAGGCAAAATCATCTGGAACCAAACCCCAGGCCAGCGCCAGGTGAGTTCCATATATCACAAGAGGAGGATAAACTCTGGGTCGTCAGCCTCCAGAGGAGCCCGCCTGCTGCCTCTGCCCAGGGCTCAGCTGCTCTGACCTTCCAGGGCTTGCTTTCCCAACCAGCCTGCCTGAGAGCTAAGGCCTGGTCTCGTGGTCTGTAACCTCTAAGGGACCATTTGAAAGGGCTCCTTCCTTGGGTACCAGCCTGGGAGGCCCAGCCTCAGTGACCACAGGCTTTCCCCAAACCTTGATTTTTTTTTTTTTTTTTTTTTAAAAGAGAACATACCTCCTGACCCCATGTAGCCTCCTTCCTTCTCCAGACCTGTTTCTATTGTGTATCATAAGGCAGTTCAGAGGGCTTCCGCAGCGGCTCAGTGGTAAAGAATCTACCTGCAATGCAGGAGCCGCAGGAGGCTCGAGTTCAATCCCTGGGTTAGGAAAATCCCCTGAAGGAGGAAATAGCAAGCCACTCCAGCATGCTTGCCTGAAGAATCCCATGGACAGAGGAGCTTGGTGGGCTACAGTTCATAGAGTCGCAGAGATTCAGATACAACTGAGCAACTTAGCATTCATGCACACAAGGCAGTTCAGGTGGGAAAGGCCCTGAGCTCAGAGTCAGGAGCCAGATTTGAACCTCAGGCTACCATAAGCAAATCACTCAGCTCCATTTTACAGACGAGGAAGTGAAGCTCATAGATTGAGAAATACTTTCCCATGGTCATGTTCAAATGAGAACATATACGAAGGGTTTATATAGTATCTCAACCCCACACAGAGTTTGGGACTGTTAGGACTCTTGAAGGAAATAAAGCCATTCCTGGGGGGCCCGTCTCTTGGTTCATTTGCCAGGTTGCTGAGGTTTTCAGAGTCCATCTTATCCATGTGCAGGTGCAGAATTAAGCGACTTTCTTAAAGCCAGAGGGATGCAGAGTTTCCAGGGGCTCATTTTAAAGCAGAAGGAATGAAAGTGTTCAGAGCAGCGGTTCAACCTTGGCTGAACATTAGACTTACCTGGGGAGCTTTAAAAAAAAAATCTTGCTGCCTAGGCCGTACCCCAGGACCATTAAATCAGGATCTCTGAAGCGAGGTCCTGCCATCAGTATTATTTAACGCTCCCAGAGAATTTCAACAGTAGCCAGAGTTGAGGGAAAGTCTTGCATCAGAGATTCCCATAAGGGGGCGATTCTCAACCCTGGGCCTTCAGATCCTCCTCTTGGGAGAACCCTGATGCCCGACCTCACCACAGAGGCCTGGACTGACTTGCTTTGGGGAAAAGTAGCCCAAGTGATTCAGAAATGCAGGCAGGTAGAGAAAGTTTGCTCTAACACTGTTCTCATCCTTCTCTGAGGCCACCAGGAATAGAAGGAAGAGGCTGAGAGTGGGTATCTTGTGATCCTCGGAGCTTTGGGACGTAACGTCTACTTTGCCTGGAGGAGCCAAGGGAAGCCGGTGCTGCCTTTCGACTGCTTGTCCTGCCTCCACAGCTGCTGCTGGCATTTCTTCCCAAACTATTTCCCCATCGTTGCTCCCATCGGTGCAGCAGACCCTGCAAACCCCAGGGTGATGAGAGGCAGCTTCTCAGCTCAGCTGGAAAACTCCACTGGCAAAGTGGACGGGGCCTGGGCTGGAGAGTGTTACTTCCTGAACACATGCCTGTAGAAGAAACGTAAGGTGGTTCCTTTGCCCACCATAGCCAAGAGGTCCGCCTGGGGACTTACTTGGTGGCTCAGTGGTAAAGAATCCGCCTCCCAGTGCAGGAGACACAGGTTCAACCTCTGACTGGGGAAGATCGCACATCCTGCGGAGCTACCTAAGCCCGTGAGCCACAACTCTGGAACCTGTGGCTTAGAGCCTGGGAGCCGCAGGACTGAAGCCCGTACACCCTGGAACTCGTGCTCCCCAGGAGAAGCCACCACGGTGAGAAGCCTGCGTGCTGCAGCTAGAGAATAGCCCACGCAGCAATGGAGACCCAGTGCAACCAAAAATAAAAATACATATTTGAAGAGGTAAGCTTGGGATCTGGTTCACTCAGAGACTCACGCAGACTATCCCGCCCTTAAGAATAAACTGCGATGGGGGGATTGTTATTGGAAGTGGCATATTCCCTGGAGAGAAATGAAACAATCTGAGTCTGTCCTTCTACAGAGAACTTGCCCGCTGGGACATGGCTTCCTTACTGCTGAATGGTGTACGGAGCACTCTCATGAAGGAGGTGTAAGCCCAGTCGCTTCCTGGTCCACCGAGGACCGAGGCTGGCCAAAAAGCAGCAGGATATGGCTTTCACTTCCTGACCATCACGACGATACCCTGTGCTAGCCCTGCTTGTGAGCTGTTGCATTCACTCTGATGCATTAACAGCCTCAGTGCCAGGCATGGTTGAGTTACCAGAATTCCTGAACGAAGACTGCAGTCCTTGCCTTTAGGACCTCCCCCCTGGTGCCCCGTGAGTGGGAACCGGGACCAGGCCGGGCTTAGAGGTGGGTGGATTCTAGGTTGGTGTTTTCACTCATCCTGTCCTTCACCTGGACTTTGGATGGGGGTTTTCTCACCCCCATATAGGATAATTGCTAATTATCAATTATCAAATAGGATAATTGCTTTACTTCAACGGGGTTTTGTGAGGCTCAAACATGACAGTGTGAGTGAATTGGCTTTGAGAAGCATTTCCAAGGCGTATAAACACAAGGGATTACAGGGTGAGGTCCCTCTGGCTCGGCAGTGCCGTGGAGTTGTGTGCACAGCCCACAATCCCCCATGGAATGGGGGACTGCGGAATTCACTGCCTTTGGAGGCTCAGTTTGCTGTGCATGCACAGTGAAGAGAAACGGGGCAGGGGTAGGGGGCGGCCTTTGCTTTTTATGGTAGTCTGGGAACTTGAAACACTCAAACCCATCCTTCCCAAAGAGCTTTTTATAGTCCTTCAGAAGCCAATGTCTGGGCAGATCCACATATCACAGGTATGCCGCTAGACAAGGCTCATTAAGTCATGAGCTAATGCAGGGGCTAATTAAATGCTTTTGACACTTGTTACCATCTGCTGAGGTTGGAGTAAAGTCTGAAAGTTCTGTGGGTTTTATTAAAGCCTTCGAGTCCCCACCACCCCTTTGGGCTGAGGTCCTGTGTGGTTTCCGCCCTAGAAACTAAGCAAACACTATCAGAAGAAGGATTCGATCCTTAACTGATTTCCATTTTAAGATACAAGCTTTGGGGATTATTACGAAATTACTTCAGTTAATTAAAAAAAGGAAAAGCTTTGAAGTAATTTACTAGTGTTTATGCATTTGGTCCCAGAGTGGTCTCTGTGGATATACTAACTTCTGGCTTTCCCTGTCACTGACTGCAACAAGGAGAATCTGGGAGATTAATTATTGACATTGATTTTTTTGAGTCATCAGATGAATCCCTCAGTAACTCTGAAGAATCTTGGTCAGATGGGTTCAGAAAATGGATTGAAGAAATGGCCCTTCTTCTTCTCCTCCAGTAAACATGTGAAGAGACCGTTCCCATGGTTGAAGGGAGGTGGATATCTCATTATGCCACCTCCGTCTCTCCCTTTTCCCCAGATGCAGCCTAAACCTTCTATTAATTGATTTTCATGTTTACACTTGGTTCTAGGGGAAAGGGAAAACTTTCATTCAGAAAGAGTGTCTTGTCACTTCTGGTGGAGTGTCTACAGTTTCCTTAATGATTAGTACAGGCTCTTGACATATACCAGATATGATCCTTTGTCAGATATATGTATCGCACATACTTCCTTTTACTCTGTGGGTTGTGCCTCCCTAATAAGCAATCAACACCTGCCAAAAGAGAACCAGGCATGAGAGATGACTGATAAAGAATATTCACAGGGACTTCCCTGCTGGTGCAGTAGCTAAGAACCCACCTTCCAATGCAGGAGACTCGAGTTCGATCCCTGGTCCGGAAACTAAGATCCCACATGCCGGGGAGCAACTAAGCCCATGTGCCACAACTAGAGAGTTCATGTCCCACGATGAAAGGGCCACATGATGCAACAAAGATCTCACGTGCCACAGCTAAGATGGATACAGACACACACACACAACTTATGAAGTAGTGTTACCAACACAACGAACCTGGGTCTGATCCACTGCTCTGTCTAACTACCAAGTCACAGGAAACGTGGGGAATGAAGGAACATGGTGAACCAAACCACAGAGTGTAAGGTGTGGCTCACAGGACTCTCTACAGGACAAGTGAGCCTCCTCTTCAACAAATAAGATGCAAGGAAAACGGGTAGATTTAAGGAAGCCGAAGAACCAGACCAACCAATTACAATATCTGAAGCTCATATGGATCCTGATCCTAGCAAAACTGTGTAATAGATAAGACATTTGGAGACATTTGAACACTGACTAGATATTTGATGTTGTGAATGAACCAGGCTTTTTTCTTTCAAGTGTGATAATGGTATTGTGCTTTTAAGAATACTTCCCTTTCAGAGAGGCCTACAGAAATACCTCTGGAAAAATATTAAGAATTTGCTTAAATATAATCTTATGGGAAAGGAGATTAGTCTATCCTCGCCGCCCTGCCCTACTGCCACCGTAGACTGAAGCTGATCTTTCTCTCTCTCTCTCTTTTTTTTTTTTTGGCCATGCCAGGCAGCATGCAGGACCTTAGTTCTCCAACCAAGGATTGAATCCATGCCCCTGCAGTGGTATAGAACGAAGTTCTAACCACTGGACTGCCAGGGAGTTCCCAAGGGAAGACTGAAACGGAATTCACCAAGGGTTGTTAATTATTGAAGCTAGGTGATGAGTCCATGGAGACTCATTATAGTATCCCTCTGTGTAATCATTTGAAACTTTCTACAGTGAAAAGGATTTTTCAACTAGAGTTTGCTTCAAGTCAGGGTACCAGATGAAGCATCACTAAAGTCTTAAAAGCAGCAGGTCCCTCTTCACCCTGTGATTTGATTTTTTTTGGCTTCACATGCCACTGACCCTTGAGAACTAACCCCACAGTGCTGTTCCACCATTCATAGTTCCCTTCATTGCATGAGGATGCTGTGAAAGCTTCCTGTTGCCTAGCAATGGCTGGCAGGAAATCGATCCCCCGCTCTGTAACACAGTGGTTGAATATCGATTATCTGGGTGATTTGGAAATTCGACTTTCTGGACGAACACATTTTTTTCCCTGGGTAATTGATCAGAACTGTGGCAGAGGTGAGCAACAGATATTCCACAGAGGGGCTGAGATCAGATAAAAAGACTGGCAAGGAAAGAGAGAGTGGTTGGGGCAGGAGTGGAGAGCAACCATCTGATGTCAGTGATGTCTGAGTCTGCTCTCCAAGACATTCCAGGGGGTCCTGCTCTCAATTCAGCACCTCTGCCACTGGACAGCACCTTGAGAGGCCAGGTTTTTTGAGGGTAGGCCTCTACAGAATACATTCCTTCATGTGTTAGGATGGTCCCTGTTATAGCTGGCTAGTTCAGCTGCTTAATATATGATGTTAAGGAGGCCAAGGCCCCAGCCTGCAGCCTGACAATGACCAGTTGGCTTGACCAGCTGAACTAGCTTTGTTCTGCTTATAACCGTATTGGTATGTATTAAGGGGTGACTTTTTGCTGGATATTTAATGAGTCTGACTCCATGTAAGACCCTCACTCCTGGAAAAGCTGCCCTAAGTTCATGGTCTTCTTTGTGGATGATCAGCAATGGTTATTACTGTTGTTCAGTTGTTCAGTCACGTCCTATTCTTTGTGACCCCATGGACTGCAACATGCCAGGCTTCCCTGTCCTTCGCTATTTCCCAGCATTTGCTCAAACTCACATACACTGAGTCAGTGATACCATCCAACCATCTTGTCCTCTGTCATTGCCTTCTCCTTTTGTCTTCGATCTTTCCCAGCATCAAGGTCTTTTCCAATGAGTTGGCTCTTCACATCAGGTGGCCAAAGTATTGGAGCTTCAGCAACGGTAACTGCTGCCAATTTCATCTTCAGAAGACTATGATAGGAAAGGAAGCCTGTCCCTTAAATTAGTCAGTTATTCTTCCTTTCCAGCCAGTTGCAAAACTCAGTGGCATGCAACAATAGGCAATCACTTCCCACTCATCTGTCGGTAGATCAATGGGGTTTGGGGCTGATCTTGTTTTGGCTCAGTGGGAATCAGCTCCACCATGTGAGTGGGGTCCAGACTCGCTCCATGTACACCCACCCTCATTGGACTTGGAGATATTCAGGGCACTTTCTAGTCATAGGTGAAGGCAGATGGGAAATCAGTCAGTTCAGTTCAGTTCAGTCACTCAGTCATGTCCAACTCTTTGTGACCCCATGAATCGCAGCACGCCAGGCCTCCCTGTCCATCACCAACTCCCAGGGTTCACTCAAACTCACGTCCATCGAGTTGGTGATGAGATGGGCAACAGGGCAAGCCTATTCACACTTACATACTTTAACCTACTGCTTATATTATGTCTGCTAACGTTTCATGGGTCAAAGCAAGTCTCAAGGTCAAGCTCTAGGTCAAAGCAAGTCTCAAGGTCAAGCTCAGTATCAGTGTGGCAGGGAAGTATGCTCTGCCTGTGGTGTACAGTGAATATTTGGTGACTAGTAATTTATTACAGCCTACACCTGAAAGGTGATCTGTACTCCAGCTTGACTAGTCCTGAGAGAGATATTGGTGGGAGGGGAAACATTGAGTGCACATTCCAGTTAGGAACTGCACAGGCAGGGTCTGGCTCTGGCCCACCTGCCCTCCGCAGGTCCCTGAATGTGGTAAGAAGTGGGGAAAAGACGCAGGACCCTGGAATCTGCTGGCCACCAGCACAGGGGCTCTGAGAAACCCTGGTGGCTGGGAAACCGTGTCTGCAGCTTTTCCTGAACTGAGCAGATTTGCAGCATGAGAAGTTCTCCTGTGTGCGCCTGTTCGTGCATTTCTCCCTCTATTTATAGACTCCAGGGCAGGGATACGTAAGGCCTCCATCATCACCAGGCAAAGAAGGCAAGGGACTGTCAAGCCTGCCAAAGACGTGTCGAAGATGCAGTCATGTTTGCACAGAAATCCCTGGCATGCAATAAAGGCTGGGAAGAGCAAAGAGACTGAAATTAAAACACAGGCTGGCTAGTTACTAAATACAATGTTTTCTGGGAGGTGTTAGCAGCTGTTTCAATTCCAGAGCACGCAATATCATGTAACTCTGTCTTAGTAGCAACTACACAGGGCTCTGGCTGGGAACTGACACAGAGTAACCGGAAAGGCAAATGCATCAGCAAACCCACAGATTCCTAGACTGGTGCAAATAGCAGGTGAGTCCAGAGCCCCTGGGTAGTTCCCATGGCTGAACCTCAGAGAGTGGGAGATGCCCGCCTTCCTCCTTCCTGGCAGAAAGTGACAATACATTACCTCAGCCCTGGCACACAGGAGAACTCTTTCTATGCCTCCTACCTGCCACCATAGTTCCCCCCCCCCACTTCTTTTAAATACAGGATCAGGGAGAAGATGACAGCATTTCTGGAAATAGTAGGGAAGTCTCCCTGGAGAATGTAACAATGAATTAAATCTTGAAAGATATTTAGGCCAAGAGGAATGCATAAGGACATTCTGCTTACAAAAAAAGCAGGAGACAAGAAGTCAAAAAATAACAGTATGTTCTCTGTATCAGTCAATAATTGCTGCAATAGTGCCGTGTAACAAACATTCTAAAAAGTAGGTGAGGTGGGCTGTATTCCATGTACATTCATTCATCTGAGGACCCAGGCACAGCAGCTACTCCAGGAAGCCTTTCTGGCAATGGCGGAAGTGCAAGAGGCAAGCTCCAGTGCACCTTTGCCTACATCATGACTGCTCCATCCCACGGATCGATGCAAGTCACTTGGTCAAGACTTGCCTTTGGTGGGAAGAACTGCAAATGACATCATAAAAGGTCCGGGTACAGGAAAGGATGATGAATTGGGGCCAATGCTAACATCTCCCACAGTATCTGAGGGGCATCCACAATCACTTTGCAGGAGTGTTGCATGCAAGATGGGGTGGGGAGGAGAAGGCATTGAAGAGACAGGCAACGTGGACAACTGGAGCTTTGGGGTGCAGTGCAAGGAGCTTGGGCTTTTTCAGTTGGCAATAGGGGGACCAGTCTTAGCTCCCACTGCTACAGACTGAGGTGTTTCAAGAACAGACATTTATTTCTTGCAGTTCTGGAACTTTGGACGTCTAAGATAAAGGTGCTGGATGATTCTGTTTCTAGTAAGAGTCCTGGCTTGCAGATGGCCATCTTTTCACTGTGTCTTCACAAAGTGTGTGTGTGGGGGGGAACTGTCTGGAGTCACTTCTTTTAAGGACCCTAATCTCAGCATGATCACATCTAATCTCAAGCCCTACCCTTGTGACCTCATCTAAACCCAAGCACCTTCCCAAAGCTCCATCTCCAAATACCATCGCATCACATTAGGGCTTAGGGCTTCAATATATGAAGTCGAGAGCGGGATGCAATTCAGCCCTAGCAGAGCCTGTGAAGGATTTTGCGCTGCAGGGTGGCACGGCCAGGTCTGTGTTTTGAAGTGCATTTTTGTTTTGATGGCGCAGGAGAGATCTGAAGTGTTAAGATTGCTCTTGGTAGAGTGTGTGTGCATCTCTACCTCTGTTGGAATGGGTTTGAACCATCCTGTGATCATAGGAAAGGATAGGAAGGCAGAGAAGACAATTCTGAGAATTGTGTAGGCAAGAATGCCAAGGTAGATCAGGTGATGTGAGCCGCCAGGGCAGACCTCCTGGGCTGCCATCTTGGTGGCTGTGAGCCCCCAAGACTTCAGGATGAGATGCTGGTCTGAGGAGGAGTAACAAGAATGTGCATTCCAGTGTGAACCTGCCCAGGCATCACAGACGTCTTCCTTGGGAGCCACTGGAAGAGGGGACCATGGGGACCTTCTGTGGTTTATTCACTGCTGGACCCTTGGTGTCTCACACTGTGCCTGATACCCCATAGGCACCCGGAAAATGAGCGGATGGTTGACATCTGCCTAGGCATTTGAGTCTGGAATTCAGGGAGAATGTTGGCCTAGAGTCATGATTTGGGGGTCATCCAGATTTAGGTGGTCACTACAGCATCTGGGAACAAATACCCTCGCCCTCAGCTCTCCCAGTTTCCCATCCCTCTAAGACACACAGCGCTAAATATATGCTTTTAATTTGGAGCATATCTTGCTTTCTAAGTCTTCTTTGGGCTTCCCTGGTGTCTCAGACCGTAAAGAATCTGCCTGAAATACAGGAGACCTGGGTTCAATCCCTGGGTCTGGAAGATCCCCTGGAGAAGGGAATGGCAACCCCCTCCAATATTCTTGCCTGGAGAATTCCATGGACAGAGGTATCTGGCAGGTCACAATCCTTGGGATCAGAGTTGGATATAACTGAACAACTCACACACACACACACACACACACACACACACACACACACACTCAAGCTGAGTTGGGGAATTATTTTCAGACCACCCTGAGTCCTTACAAAGATTCCTTCCAGAACCAATACCCAAGGCCATTTAAATATTGTCGATACCAAGCCAGCTCCCCCTGCCCCCTGCTCATCTCCCTTGCTCAACTCCAAATGATGTTTAATTTTTCTATAAATTAACTCCCACAGTGTCACACCACATCATCACACCTTGGAACGTTCCTATTTCAATCTGTGAGCAGCTGACATGCCAAGTGATGCCACGATTTTCTCCGGGGACGTTTTCCTGTAATGTAGCTGATTAAAATATAGCTAACTGCAGGAGAGGCAGCCGTGCTCCAGCCAGCCTCGGGTGAGGCAGCGAAACCCAGAGATAATGAATAATGGTTTGTGGCAAAACTGATAATGCACCTGCTATTATATTGACTGGGGCTTTGGCTTCAGTTAATCGTGCTAAATTGCTAGGCCGAAGCTCTGTTCCGCTGGAGGCCCGCCTGCTGCCTTCGTTTTCTGAAAATGTCCATTTGTCTGAAGTTGGGTTCCTGTTTCTTCCTCCTGTAACCCCATTCAAATGAGATGGCTATTTTTGCTGGCGGCTGGCCGTGGGAGTATGAGTTTGGAATTTGCATGAAAGCTATGAACTCCATCTGCCGGCCTGTGTGCATACCTTCTTCTTGGGGCGCGTTCCATGTGTGCTGGGCACTGGGTGCCATGCCTTCCAGAAGCACGTTGTCCAGGGGGGGAAACGATACCCCACTCATCCTTTCTGTGCCGCCTGTTAAGCGCTGTGTGTGTGGCTCAGCTTTCCGTCTAGTGTTAGCTGTTCAGTGGTGTCTGACTCATCACGACTCCACGGACTGTAGCCTACCAGGCACCTCTGTCTATAGGATTCTCCAAACAAGAATACTGGAATGGGTTGTCATTCCCTTCTCCAGGGCATCGTCCCGATCCAGGGATCAAACCTGAGTCTCCTACATGGCAGGCACACTCTTTACTGTCTGAGTCACCAGCGAAGCCCCAAGTCTGTCTAGAAGTCAGTTCAAATCCTGCCTCCTCCACTTTTTAGCCATGAAACTCAATCCTTCACCCCTTGTCTGTAAAGTGGTGAGGGTCTCGTGGCATTAAACGGGCCACAGAAGTCGTGTTGAGTACTGTGCTTGAGATAAAGCGAGCTCCTGCTCAACGGGCCTTGTGGTCACAACCAAGGCCGGTGCAAAGGGCCACCGGGCAAAGAGGAAGGAGGGAGTGGGTCTGGGAAGATCAGGGCAGCGTCACAGAGGAGGTGACTGGGACTTCAGTTTGTAGGAGGGGAGAGGTCGAAGGAGCTGTTGGTGCAAGCACTTGGCCTGGCCAGAGAGGGCAGGTGAGGCCTGTCCTCAGATCAGCCAAGCCTGGTGGGCGGGCCTCGCCATCTGCCAGGTGCAGCCTTGACTCCATCAGGCCCCGCTCGGCGCAGCCTCAAAGACAGAGGCGCCATCAGCCCTGGAGCTGGGCCTCCACCCGGGCCCTGGAGTCGTGGCCTCCTGCCCTGTGGTGGGTAAGCCTGGGAGCAGTCCTCGTGGCTCCTAGGGGCCCTCAGAGGCTGGGCTCTCAATACTCTTTCACCGGCTTGTCCTTCCCTCCCGCTTTCTGGGATCGCACCATAACAACCCACCCATGCATGTCCTTGTCTCAGGTTCTGTTCTCAGGGAACCCAGCCAAGGGAGAGGAGCGTACCCTTCGCTTTCCCCCGCCACCGAGTTGACCCTTCACCCAGCCGGATCCTGAAAAGAGGAAACGTGGGCACAATCACCCCCTGCCCCTGGCTAGTGACACCAACGCTGGGACAAAAGGGGGGGGCGAACCACCTCCAAAGAGAAGCCTGGCTGGGGCTGGGAGCCTCCAGAGTGGTAACCGGGGTTTCTGCCACTACTGTGGCCGCCCCTCTGTCTCACTACAGTCCTCAGCGGGGCCGGGAAGGTGTTGGAGGGGCCTTGGCTCCACCCACCAGAAGCTGCCCACCCCCGCCCAGTCCTGGAACTGCCCATGTGCAGCTAGACTGGCTGACTCGCCCAGTGCAGTCTCTGGTTCAATTTCAAGTGTGTCAGTTGTCAAGTGCCACAGAAACGGTGCGTGACAACTCCACACATCCCAGCATCCCACGTGGAACAGTCGCTTTGGCTCCGGAGGCATCTACAGCTGGTGGGTGGGGTGGTTCTGGGGCTGCGGGTTGGGCTTGGCCCCCTGCAGGCCCTTGCAGGCATCTGCTGTTGGCTGGGCCGAGTGGTCCAGGACAGACACGGCAGGGTCCACATCGCTGCCATCCTCCACGGGCCAGCCGGGGCTGGTGCTCACCCTGGTGGTGGGGAGAGGAGGTCCCAGGAGAAAGGGGAGGTTGTGGCTTGGACCTGGCAATGCTACACTTCTGCCCCATTTTTGTGGACAAAGCAAGTCACATGGTCAGTCCAGATTCAAGGGGTGGGGAATAGTCTTTGTGCTGTCACAAAGAGTGTGGGGAGAGGGGAAGGTGGGAGGGTTGGGGTCGTTCTTACAATCAGTCCAGAGGCAGCCTGTTGTCGGGAGAGAACCAGGTCCACGCTCCTTTCTGTTCCTTCTCGCTGTGCAGACTTGGGCTGGTGCTAAACCTCTCGTCTCAGCTTCATCATCTGCAAAAGGAGATTAAACCCACCAGGAGGTATAATAGATTAGAGACGACTCATCTAACCAGATTTACTGAGCGTGTACTATGTGCTAAGCATTTTCTAGAAACTGGGATCATCAGTGAGTTGGATGAAGATGCCTGTCCTCATGGAGTTTACATTCCAGCAGCAGGAGACAGACTGAACAAGAGGCAAGATAAGTACGTGAAAGAGAATTTAGGAGGTGCTAGGTGTGGTGGGTGGCAAAGTAAGGCAGAGAGGAGGTGGGGGGAGTCTGGCGTGTGTGGGGGTAGGATGCAATCAGAGCAGGCTTCACTGAGGAGGTGACATTTGATCCCAGGTGTCAAGGTGATGAGGAAGTTAGCTCCAGGCAGAGGGAGCAGTGCAGAGGCCCTGAGGCAGGGTGTGGCTGGTGGGTTTGAAGAAGAGGAAGGAGCAGAGTGAGTGAGGAGATGAGGGCACTCAGGTGGTGGAGCCAGATGGTGCCAGGCTTGGAAGCCCTGCAAGGACTTTACTTGGTGAAGCGGGAGCCCAGGGAGAACCTGGAGTGTCTGACTGCCATGTGTGAGAGGTCCTTGTGCTCCCCCTTTGGAGAATGCACCATGGGAACATACCGCTAAGAACCAAACAATCAAGACCCGTTGGGGGCAACGTCACAGTCCATGTGGCAGGGGCTGGACGGGAGCAGCAGGGGGGAGTGGAATGATGGTCCTACTCTGGGTCTTTTTTTTTTTTTTTAATGCTTATGTTTATTTATTTATTTGGCTAGGTCTTAGTTGTGGCACATGGGGTCTTTGGTTGTGACATGTGGGATCGAACTCCCCCAACCAGGGATCAAACCTGGGCCCCCTGCATGGGGACCACAGAGTCTCAGCCACTGAACCACCAAGGAAGTCCCATCTGGGTCTGTTCAGAAGGCCCCAGGTCCCACCTCCACCGTTTACTGGCTGTGTGGCCTTGGTCAAGTCTTTGCCTTTGAAAGAGGAAGGGTTAATAATGGCATCTTCCTCACGGGGTGCCCTGGGGACCAAAGGAGCTGAAGTCTGAAACACCATCTGGTAGATTTCTGGACAAAAGATGATGCTGTGATGCAGGTCGGGCACTGAGGCCCCCATGGGGATGGCTACTGACGCCCTCCCGACCTCTGCTGCCTCCCCCTTTGCCCTGGTACAGAGAGCAGGATACCCAGAGTCCCTCCCCATCAGGGTCTCAAGCTGGGGTTCCCCCTTGAGCTCTGCGGTGGACGTCCATCCGTCTTCCCCAGCTCCATGTCCTGCGTAATGGCTCGGAGTGAAAGCCCAGCTGCTGAGCTGTGGCCACTTCCCCTGGGGTCTTTGGCGACTATTTATCACCTTCAGAGCCCGGAGCGGTTGGTTCTGCACAGCCTGCTCTGAACTTCCTGACCTCAGGGCCGGCGGGCATACTCCCTCCAGGCTTGGAAGCCCCCTGCCCTCTCCTCCCCTATCCAGGCCAGATAAAGACCCCCAGTGGTCGAGACTCCATCCTGCTGGTTAAAGGCGATTCATTAAATGGACAATCAGATGCGAATTGGCGTGCATGCTCTCGGTGAGGTTTTTTTTATATAAGTAAATAGCTAAATCAGGAAAACATCTTTGGGCAGACCATCTGTCTCAATTTGAGCTTTGAAAAATACGGTCACCTAGCAATGTTCCCATGTCAGACTCTAAAAAACAAAAACCGGGCAGGCAAGCGCACATCGCTGATGCTCTCAAGCGGATTGTCTGCCTCCGCTTCTTGAACCGCTGGAGACCTCCTTCCAGCCACAGCGGCAGGGTCTGGGGCCGCCCAGAGGAGGGGCCCGGTGGGGGAGGGCCTGGGGCTCTTTGCAGAGGAGGGGGAGGAGCAGCCCCACGCCTGCCTCTGGGCCTCAGTCTGTCCACAGCTGGCCACACCAAGAGAGGCATACACAGCGTCATCCGTGTTCTCCTGTTTTATTTTCGACATCTCTGGGGCTTGCACTGTGGCCAAACAGGGCTGGCCTTTGGGGCCCCCTCATGATGCAAAAATCAGACAAGCAGCTTGGCCTCCTCTAGAGAAGCTGAGACAACTTAGAACTGGAAGATATGGAGGAGTGTGACGGAGACGTGGTGGGTGGCGGGTGAAGGAGTTGAGTTCCAAGTATTGGAGGCACAAAACCATCCAAAGACAGCGCCTTGGCGAGAAGGCGGTAGGGGAGATTCAAGAATGGAGCTTGAAGGTGAAAGTGAAGTCGCTCAGTCGTGTCCAACTCTTTGTGACCCATGGACTGTAGCCTACCACGCTCCTCAATCCATGGGATTCTCCAGGCAAGAGTCCTAGAGTGGGTTGCCTTTTCCTTTTCCAGGGGATCTTTCTGACCCAGGGATCAAACCCAGGTCTCCCGCATTGCAGGCGGACACTTTACCCTCTGAGCCACCAGGGAAGCCCCATGGAGCTTGGGCTGGACCAAATACTGCGAGGATTTTTTCACTTCCATGACCTTTTCCTTCTGTTTTTCCTTCCTTCCTTCCTTCCTTTCCTTTCCTTCTGCAATTATATCATTTGAATATCAGTGAGGGCCCAAACACCCCAGGTATTAAAATTGGAGCGTACTTAATGTAAGGGAGGTTGGGAAAGGCAGTCAGAGTCTGCCCTCTTGCCGCCCTGCGTGGTCACAAAGTGGGCCTGGAACGAGTCCTCAGAGAGAGAAAGCGTGTGTGAGGGCATCTCCCTTTGTTTGGGGATACATCTGCTCTGGGCTTGATTGCACTTCTTTGCTTGGTTTAAGTGGGTCTGCCATATGGCATGTGGCCAGTGCCACTGTGGGCAAGGGGTGGGGTCCCTCACCTGCAGCGTGAGAGGGGTGCTTGCTGACTATGGCCCTGAACCAGCTATTAGGCAAGACCCACTGGCCATGGGGAACCAACATGCTCTATTTAAAAGAAAAAAACTTTATTCGGCTGAGCTGTGTCTTAGCTGCAGCTTTCAGGATCTAGTTCCTGACCGGGGATCAAAGCTGGGCCCCCTGCTTTGGGAGTGTGGAGTCTTAGCCACTGGACCTCCGGGGAAGCCCCAGGACTGACACCCTCTTGAATCTGCTCTTGCCCTTCTCATCGCAGTGCACCCAGTTCCTGTGTGAGTTGGGTCTTTCACAGTGACCCCCAACAGCTGCAAACCGGGGCTGCTGCTCTTGGTAGATCCCCCAGCAATGAGCCCCCTCCCCGGCAGGTTGCAGCAGGCACTAAGTGCTCCAGAGATAATGGCTGCACAAATGGCGGAGGAGCTCGGATCTAACGGGGGCAGAGAGGCGACCTTGAAATTGGTGTTGATGGGAAGTTGCGACCACCCTTAGGGCTGCAGGGATGAAGGCAGATGTGGAGCCACGAGACCTTAGGACTGGGGTCACTTGTGGGGCCACCCAGAGGAGACACATCCCCTGGGAAGGCATTGCCCCAGGGCAGAGGAGGAAAAAGGAGCTCAGGGGGTACTCCCGCCCTCCTGTTCCCCACTAGTGGCCCCTGTGGCCTGAAACCAGTCAGAAGCTCATTGACATGGAAGCCCCAGGAAACAGCCTGCAGGGCGCAGACCCCTGGAACTCAGCCATGGGAGGTGAGGAGTGGATCTGCATACAATAAGCCCAAGACTGAGTGGGTCACACATACACACTCGGGACAAAACTCAAAAGGCATAGGACGGTTTTCTTCGGCTGCTGTAAAGAATTACACAAAGCTGGCGGTTCATATATATAAGCAAATGGAACGCATAAACCCACTGTTCCGTTCTTTGCTTTCTCCACTTAGCTGGACCCAGGAAGAACTGCCTTACTCCTTGCATCCACTGTGTGAAATGCTGCCATTTATTTAACGGGTCCTCTGGATTTTATGTTGTTTCCAATATTCTGCCGTTGCACATAATACTGTAAGAAATATTCATATTCCTGTGTCATATTCTTGGCTGTTGCACGCCAGTGTATTTATAGGATAAATGCCTGTAGTGGAATTGGTGGGTCAAAGGCCGCCAGTGTGTGATAGATGTCATCTGGTCAGTGGGCTGCTTTCCTGGATGTTTTCCCTTTAACATGCCTGTGAACAGTGTACAAGGGACCTGCTTCCCCACGGTCTGGCTCACTGACACAGGCTGCCATCAACCCTGTTCTTCTTGCTGGGATGATGGGTAAAAAATGATATCTTGGTATAGCTTTCTTTTTTACATCTGAAGTGAAATTCACATAACCCAAAATTAACAACTTAAAAAAAAAAAGACTTCAGGGACTTCCCTGATAGTCCAGTGGTTAAAACTTTGCACTTCCATGCAAAGGGGCAGGGGTGTGATCTCTGGTCAGGTAACA
The DNA here is from genome assembly GCA_006410875.1 of Neotragus pygmaeus. Classification (NCBI taxonomy): domain Eukaryota; kingdom Metazoa; phylum Chordata; class Mammalia; order Artiodactyla; family Bovidae; genus Neotragus; species Neotragus pygmaeus. Next base: position 17,669 of record SJYV01043926.1, read on the forward strand.
AAGATCCCATATGTCCCAGCCAAAGAGTAAAAAAATAATAAAAATATTTGGAAAAAACTTTATTCTGTAGAGCAGTTAGTTTTAGGTTCACAGCAAAACTGAGCAGAAGGTCCAGAGATTTCCCATAAACCACTTGCCTCAACTCATGTACTGCCCCATGCTTATCAACCCCCTCCATCAGGGCGGCACATTGATTTCAACAAATGAATTTTGACACACCGTAATCACCCAGAATCCATCGTCTGCATTAGGGTTCATTCTTGATGTTGTACCTTCTATAGATTTTTTAAAAATTATTTATTTAGCCTCACTGAGCCTTAACTGCAGCACCCAGGATCTCTAGTTGGAGCATGCAGGATCTTAGTTCCCCACCCAGGGATCAAACCCATATCCCCTGCATTGCAAGGTGGATTCCCAACCACCAGACCACCAGGGAAGTCCCTGGACAAGTGTTTATGGCTACTTACCCATCATAGCTATTGCAGAGATCTTGAAATAGCATTTACACTTGTCATTCATATAATGACAGTGGTTATTAGGACCTCCACTGGGTTATGCTTTAATGTGCTGGTATAAAGCTACATGGCTTTCTATTTTTTTAAGAAAAATACTTTGACAGCTAGATTTCAATACAGTTGGAAGTTGCCTAACTCCTGGTAGTTAATGGTTCATGTCGGTGATACTGCCCCTCAGTGTGGGCTTGCCTGGTGGCTCAGATGGTAAAGAATCCGCCTGCAATGCGGGAGACCTGAGTTTGATCCCTGGGTTGGGAAGAAGATCCCCTGGAGAAGGGCATGGCAACCCATCCCAGTATTCTTGCCTGGAGAATCCCCATGGACAGAGGAGCCTGGTGGGCTACAGTCCATGGGGTCACAAAGAATTGGGCATGACTGAGCGATTAAGCACACATCCCTCCGTATGGGTCCAGATGCCCAGATCCCTACCACCCCTCCTCTCCCTCTGTGGGCGTGGTGCCTGAGAAACTCAATTCACCTTCCACCACCCCCATTTCATCACTTACCTACTCCCTTTTCCCTTTACCTTCTCCCCTTGCCTACCAGGAAACTCGTACTCATCCTTCAAAATCCAACTTGTATATGGCGATGCCCCCAGTGTTGGGCACTCCCAAGACTCCTCTGTGGACACGTCATCTGACACCTACAGAATAAATGTTATAAATGTACAGAGTTGGGTGAATAGTAAATTAACACAATACAGCCTGCAGTAGGCAAATAGTCTGCTCTTCCTTTCCCCCAAATAAACGTACACTCTTTGATTCACGTCTCTCATTTGGAATTTGGCCACCTCATGCAAAGAGTTGACTCATTGGAAAAGACTTTGATGCTGGGAGGGATTGGGGGCAGGAGGAGAAGGGGACGACCGAGGATGAGATCGCTGGATGGCATCACTGACTCGATGGATGCGAGTCTGAGTGAACTCCGGGAGTTGGTGATGGACAGGAAGGCCTGGCGTGCTGCTATTCATGGGGTCGCAAAGAGTCGGACACGACTGAGCGACTGAACTGAACTGAACTGAAGAGAAGGCTAGACAGGTGTTTCCTGCAGCACTGTCCATAATAAATGACTTCGCCTTTCTAGTCTCCTCTTATAAAATCAGAGTCATAAACCTTCGTACAGCGGTGGTGTGAGGATTAAAAGGGACAGTGTGTGCAGAGTGCCTGGCACCTAACAGGTGCTCAATAAACGGGGGTTGTTATTAATCCTACAAGACAGCAACAAGTCACTGGCAAAAAGGTGAAATAAATGAGTTATGAGAGAGTTCACAGGAGAGAGACCGCACCTCCAGTGGAGGGATCGGATGAGAAGAGAATAGACATCTGGATCCGGGAGGTGCCTGGTGGAAATGGCAAGGCTGTTTCACCTGCAAGCACTCTGCAGGGTTTCGGCTGGTGCCTAGGGTACCACTGTGGAATCAGCATTCGATTTCTATCCTCCTTAAGTGTTTCACTCCTACATGATGGAAATGCTGATTGCAAATTGTCTCTTCCCTTTCATTTCAGCAAGAAATTTGACTAGGCAAATTCTATTTTGTTATGTTGCTGCGCGTATTTTAGAAGTTCTTGAAGAATCGTCCAACAATCTGTAATTCAGTCTTTTCCCTGAGTGAGATGGGGCTTGACCCCAGTTAGTTTAAATTAGAGCGGGTTTTGGAAGATGGAAGCCAGCAACCACCTACGAGGGACCACCTGCTGTCCCTGTTCTCTCCTTGGAGATTATGTGGGGAGCATGTGGGCTGATGTCAACCTCTTCTCAGGTGCAGACCCTGTGCAAAGCACCAGTTTCTCCAGATAAGTGGCTGTTCCTATGGCTTAATTATGTCTTCACGCCTCTACAAACTTTTGCCGGTCATGATTCCAGGTACAGAATTGTAAAAGTGTTGGGGGTTTGGACCACGCTTCCTGGGTGGGTGGTCTGTGACTGGATCCACCCTCTGTGTGAGGGTCCCTTCCCTCATCGCCCCTCCTTGTCCACCGTCTCCCTCTGCATTTCCTACCTGCAACCCCTACCTCCCTCCCCTGCTCCAGGGGCTGGAAGCTGCCGCAATCCTGAGGCTCACTGGGGAGAGGAATGTGGTACCTGAGAGCACCATTCAGCAGCCTGCTTCTAGTCCTGGCTGCCGCCCCATGCCTGAGTTTCCCTATCTGTAAAATGGAGACAAGATGGTTGTGAAGTATTTCATGAATTAAAAATTACAAAGTTCTGGGACTTTCCTGGAAGTCCAATGGTTAAGACTCCATGCTTCCAATGCAGGCAGTGTGGGTTTGATCCCTGGTCAGGGAACTAAGATCTCACATGCTATGCAATGCAGCCAAAAAAACAAAAAATTATAAATTTCTAGAAGCTGTGTCCTGCCCAGAGGAAGCTCTCCCTGCATGTTTGTTAAATTCCATCATCCATCCATCCATTCATTCATCTCTTATGACCCCATTCTTTCATTGCTGTAACGTTGTTGTTGTTATTGTCATTCACTCACCAAGTCGTGTCCAACTCTTCATGACCCCATGCCCTGCAGCACACCAGGCTCTCTTGTCCTTCACTATCTCCCAGAGTTTGCTCAAACTCATGTCCATTGAGTCAATGATGCCATCCAACTATCTCGTCCTCTGTTGCCTCCTTCTCCTCCTACCCTCAATCTTTCCCAGCATCAGAGTCTTTTCCAATGAGTCAGCTCTTGGCATCAAATAGCCAAAGTACTGGAGCTTCAGCTTCAGCATCAGTTCTTCCAATGAATATTCAGGGTTGATTTCCTTCAGGATTGACTGGTTTGCTCTCCTTGCTGTTCAAGGGACTCTCAAGAGTCTTCTCTAACACCACAATTTGAAAGCATCAATTTGGCGCTCAGCCTTCTTTACGGTCCAGCTCTCACATCTGTACATGATTATTATTATTATTACTATCATATATTAGCCAGAGTTAATACAGGGACCTTACTTGGAAACAGAATTTTTGCAGATGTAATTAAGTTTCAGACAAGGCCCACCTGGATTAAAGTGGACCCGAATTCAATATGACTGATGTCTTTATTTACTTATTTTTCTTTTTTAAAAGGAACTCTTGCTACTTATTTCAACTTCCAGCTGTGCCAGGCAGCTTGTGGGGCCAGGGATTAGGTTCTCTGACCAGGAATTGAAACTGTGACCTCCTCACCAGTGGAAGAGCGGGGTTCTAACCACTGGACCACCAGGGAATTATCCTTTATGACTGACATCTTTATAACAAGAGATACAGACTGACAGGGGAAGAAGGCCCTGTGACAACTGAGTCAGAAATCAAAGTGATGCTGCCAGGACAGGTTCTCCACTGCCCTGCTCCCTCCCCACC
>SJYV01043928.1:0-15548 GCA_006410875.1 Neotragus pygmaeus
TCAGCATCAGTCCTTCCAATGAATATTCAGGACTGATTTTCTTTAGAATGGACTGGTTGGATCTCCTTATAGTTCAAGGGACTCTCAAAAGTCTTCTCCAACACCACAGTTCGAAACCATCAATTCTTCAGCACTCAGTTTTCTTTATGGTCCAACTCTTACATCCATACATGACTACTAGAAAAACCATAGCTTTGACTAGATGGACCTTTGTCGGCAAAGTAATGTGTTTGCTTTTTAATATGCTATCTAGGTTAGTCATAGCTTTTCTTTCAAGGAACATGCATCTTTTAATTTCATGGCTGCAGTCACCATCTCATTATTAGAGAAATGCAGATCAAAACTATAATGAGATATCACCTCTCACCAGTCAGAATGGCCAGCATCAAAAAATGTACAAACAATAAATGCTGGAGACGGTATGGAGAAAAGGGAACTCTCTTGCACTATTGGTCGGAATGTATATTGAGACAGCCACTATGGAAGACAGCATGGAGATTCCTTTAAAAACTAGGAATAAAGCTACCATAAGCCCCAACAATCCCACTACTGGGCATATACCCTGAGAAAAACAAAATTGAAAAGGACACATTTATCCCAATGTTCATTGCAGCACTATTTACAATAGCTAGGACATGGAAGCAACCTAGATGTCCATTGACAGATGAATGGATAAAGAAGCTGTGGTACATATACACAATGGACTATTACTCAGCCATCAAAAGGAAGGCATTTGAGTCAGTGCTAATGATGTGGATGAAAATAAAGCATATTATGCAGAGTGAAGTACGTCAGAAAAATAAATACCGTATATTAATGCATATATATGGATTCTAGAAAGATAGTGAGGATGAGCCTATTTGCAGGGCAGCAAAGGAGATGCAGACAGAGAGGACAGACTTGCGGACATGGGAGGTAAGGAGAGGGTGGGACTAATGTAGAGAGTAGCACGGAAACATATACACTAACGTGTAAAATAGCCAGGGACCTCAAACCAGGGCTCTGTGACAACCTGGAGGGGTGGGGAGGGAAGCTCAAAAGGGAGGGGAAATATGTATACCTATCACTGACCCACGTTGATGTGTGGCAGAAACCAACACAATATTGTAATTATCCTCCAGTTAAAAATAAACACATTAAGGAAAAAATACTTAAAAAGTGGAAAAGAAATGCTGACACTATTCCCCTCAGGTGTGGTGACCAGTGCTGACACCCCTGGAGCATGAGCAGGCTTAGGTCCCAAGGCTGCAGTGTCCTGGGTCTGAGGGAGTCCCCTGGGTGCCAAGTCCCTGGGGGTGAAGTCCCACCTCCAGCCTCCTTTCTTATGGGTCACCCTACCTACGGATGACATCACCTTCTGTAGAGTGTTGTTGCAGGAATTGGGATATGTCCAGGGGATTAAAGGTAAGGGGGAAGATGTCATGAAACACAAGAAGCCTTAGGTGTTTCTTCTGAAACGTTCTTCTCTAAGTGACAATCCAAGCGAAGGGCTTTCTCACAGGCTCTGGTTGCCGAAGTAACTGGAGTTGAGCAGGAAGAAATGCTGCCGCCTTGTGACCATTTCCCATAGCAACAACTTTAAAATTGGTGCTGAAAAAAAATAAATAAATAAAAAATAAAATCGGTGCTGATGTCCTCTGAATATTCGCAAGGCCTGTGGGGTTGGAAAAAACACCTGACCACAAGTAATCTCCTGAAGGGAACCATCGAAAACAGAATTCAAAACAGGACTGATGTTCAAGAAGCCAGTTTCAACAGGTAAACTGTACTCACACTGTATAAGATCACAAAGCACATGGAAACATATTCCTCATGACTAATTATCAAATCAGTGCAAATCAAAACAACACTAAGGAATCACTTCACCATGATCAGAATGGCCATCATCAGAAAGATCCACAAAGAATAAATGCTGCAGAGATCGGAGACAAAAGGGAATCTTCCTGCACTCTTGGTGGGGGTGTAAATGGGTGTAGCCACTTTGGAAAACAGCATGGAGTTTCCATAAAAATTCAACACAGAGGTACAATATGATCCCGCAATCCAACTCCTGGCTCAAAACCAAAGAAAATAAAAATGTGAAATGACTCACGCGCCCCTATTTTCAGAGCAGTACTATTTACTAGAGTCAAGATAGACAATCAACCAGCATGTACAGAGGCTGAAAAAGGAAAACTAAGTGGGATCCAAGAAACTAGAATACTCCTCAGTCATATACCAAAGTGAAATAATGCTATTGGCAGAAGAACAGATGAACCAAGACGTTATCATATGCAGGTGGAATTTAACAATCTATACAGATGAACTACTATACAAAACAGAAACAACATCACAAACATCGAAAATCAACTTATGCTTATCAAAAAAAGAAGTTAGGGAGAGTGACAGATTAGGACCTTTGCATTAACGCATATATACTAAATTATATCCAACAGATAAACAGAAAAGACATACTGAGCTGCACACTGAGTTGCACAGGAAATCCTCCTCAGCACACCATAATAACCTTTATGGGAAAAGAACCCAGAGCAAGAATAGATGCACGTCGATACATATCTGAATTCCTGGATACCTAAAACAAAGACAACATTGGACATCCACGGTACCACAATATATAATAAAAATGAAACCACAACCAAAAAGAATAGGGCATGAGGAAAGCTGCTGCCTTGTGGCGATTTTCTGTAACAACAGCATAAAAGCTGTGCTGATGGGCATTTAACATTAACAAGGCCTGTGGGGCTATCAGTAAAAAACACTGCCTTCAAGAAATGTCCTAGGTGTGATCATCAAAAAAGGATTCAAAACATGGAGACGTTCAAGAAGCATGTTTCACTCACACCCATTCAAAAAAATCACATGAAAAAATGTCAGTATCAATAAATATAGAGAACTGCAAATCTAAACTATACCGATGTATCAGCACCACACACTGTTCAGAATGGCCATTGGTAAAAACTCCGTAAGTGCTGAGGAGAGTGTGGAGAAAAGGGAACCCTCCTATACTGATGCTGGCAATGTAAGTTGAGAACAGTCACTCTGGAAGACAGTGTGGAGCTTCCTTAAACAATTTAAAGGACAATGAAATTAGAACACTCCCTAACATCATACATAGAAATAAACTCCAAACAGTTTAAAGATGTGAACTACAGGACAGGTACACGACTCTTGAGGAAAATATAGGCAGAACATGCTTTGACATAAATCTCAGCAAGTTGTCTTTCATCCACCACTTAAAGTAGTGAAAAATAAAGCAAAAATAAACAAATGAGACCTATTAACCTTAACAGCATTTGCACAGCAAAGGAAATCCTAACTAAAAGCAAAAGATGGCCTTCAGAATGAGAAAAATTATTTGAAAATGAAATAGATTTCACTCCAAAATGCAAAAATAGCTCATGCAGCTCAATATAAAAAAACACACAAATAACTCAATTTAAAAAACTGAACCAAAGATCTCAGTGGACATTTCTCTGACTAAGACAGACACAGGGCCATAAAACACATGAAAGGATGTTCAGCATCACTAATAAAGAGAAAGGCAGATCAAGTCCAAAGTGATATCACCTCACACCAGTCAGAATGAGTTAGGTGACAGATGGGCTCTGATTAGACATGTACAGCTGGCCTCTTGTTTACATTACATGGGGCACTGAAGAAGGAGGCTGCAGGCTGAATACTCACAACTGTTAACATTTCCTGAGATGAGATAGGTGGGCTCCAGTTAAGGCATTTAAAATCAGCCTCCTCTTTGCCCTCCAAAATGGAAATGACAACAGACACAAGGTAAATAGCCAGTGTTTGTCTTCTGTAAACACGTTAAGGTAATAGTCATGGCAGTAGTCGAGGCAAGGACGAAGAGGGGGCAAAACCCTGTGTGAGTAAAAAGGATTAAGGGCTCTTTCTCCCCCCTCTTTTTGGACAAGAGAGACACTACACATGTGCAGAAAGGCTCCCTGTGGGTCAAAGGTCAAGGAATAATGCCAGGCCATAATGAGTTTTGCTCCTCCCAGAAGCCTTCACTTCGAGATCCATCATGGTTGAGGGGTGTGTGCACACCCAGGAGAGGGTCCCAGGGTAGGTCAGGTGTGGAAAAAGAAACAAGATAATTGGCCTGAAGGAAGACAAAGGCCTGGAAGAACTGCCCTATATAAATGACTTGACCGCCTCTTTATTGCGCTCCTCACTAGGGAGGACACCCACACCCTTTCTCTCTCAGCGTGCATCTCTGCCTTGCTTCTGTCTTAACTAAACAGTTTCCCTTTGTGCTCTCCCCCTTGTTTTTCTGCTATATCTCTAATGATAAACTTTGTACGTGCATTTACAGTTTCTGCCCCTGTGACAAACACATTTTTCACTGAGGGCAAGGATTCAGGGAAAAATACGTTCTAGCCTCTAGCCCTTGCTGGTCTGATAGCTAGGATTCCTGGTTCTCATCCAGGCTTCCCAGGTTCAATACCTGGGCAGGGAATTAAGATCTCACTTCATGCCACTGCTCCCTGCTGCCTCGCTAAGATCAGAATCGTCATCTCAAAAACATCTCCAACAATAAATCCTAAAGTGGATGTGGAGTGAAGGGAACTCTCCCACAGTGTTGTTGAAAATGTAAATCAGAACATCCACTAAGGAGACTAGTATGAAGGTTCTTTAAAGAACTAAACATACAAGTTCGTGGGACCCAGCAATCCTATGCCCAGTCCTGGATCCTGAAGACACCAAAGTTTTAAAGGACACCAGCACCCCTGCAATCACAGCCACACTGGGTACAGTAGCCAAGGCACAGAAGCAACCCAAGTGTGAAAGGACAGATGAATGGGCCAAGAAATGGGGTACACAGACACAATGCAATATTGCTCAACCATCAAGAAGGATGAAATAATGCCATTTTCAGTCACAAAGAAGAAAACAAAGGTGATCATGCTAAGTGAAGTAGAAAGGCAGGAAAAGACCAGAATTACATGACATCATTTCTAGGTGGAATCTAAAAATGGATTAAAATGACATCTTTCCCAACAGAAACAGCCTCACAGATATAGAAAAGAAACATACGGTTACCAAGAAGGAAGAGGGGTGGGGAGAAGTTAGCTGGTTCATAGACACACTCCTAATTATGAAATAATCCAGAAGGACCCACTTATAGCATGTGGAACCCTATTCAACACTCTTCAATAACCTATACGGAAAAGCACCCAAAAGGAACATACAGACATCTGTACATAAGTGAATAAATGAAAGTCACTCAGTCTTGTTCGACTCTTCTTGTCCCCATGGACTGTAGCCTGCCAGGATCCTCTGTCCATGGAATTCTCCAGGTAAGAATACTGGAGTGGGTTGCCATTTCCTAAGTGAATAAAGCTTCTATCAGGGGGGAAATCCATAACACTGTAAATCACTTATATTCCCCAATTCAAGTAATACAATTTTTTTTTTAAGTAATGGAAATGCTAACTCTAGGCCCCTCAGACATGGTGACCTAGGCTGGTGTCACATACCTGGAACCTGAGCAGACTTGGGTCCCAAGGCTGGAGTGTCTTGGATTTGAGGGGGTTAGAAAGATGTGCCAGACAATGAGCCCTCTATAAAAGGACCTGGAGAATCTCCAGCTCTGGGAGTGGTGGGAGGAGGTGTCTTCCTGCAGCTACGCCACGCCGACTGCACCCAAAGGATGATGGGACTTCTGGGATGGAAGAGCTCTGAAAAGTCTCCTGGGCTCCAAGACTCCTGGTGGTGGTGATCCCAACACCAGATTCCTTCCTTGGGGCCACCCCCACCTATGGATGACATCACCCTCCATAGAGTGGAGTTGCAGGAATTAGCATGTGTCTGGGAAATAAAGGTTAATGACGAAGAAATCAAGAGACACAGTACTCACTGGCTCTTTGTTACTTCTGGCACAATTCGCTGAAACTGACAATCCTGGAGCAAGGCTTTCCCCTCAGGCGCTGATTCCCTGTCATCAGAGTTGGGCAGGCAGAAATGCTGTCACCTTCTGGCCATTTCCCATAACAACAACTTTAAAATGTGCTAATATTCTGGAAGGACTGATGGTGGAGCTTGGCCATCTGATGCGAAGAACTGACTCATTGGAAAACACCCTGATCTGGGAAAGACTGAAGGTGGGAGAAGAGGATGACAGAGGATGAGATGGTTGGATGGCATCACTGACTCAATGGACATGAGTTTAAGCAAACTCAGGGAACTGGAGATGGACAGGGAGGCCTGGTGTGCTGCAGTCCATGTGAGTCAGACACGACTAAGTGACTGAACTGAGCTGAACTGAATCATCTCTGAATATTCACAAGGCATGCAGAGCTGGAAAGGACACCTGCCGTCAAGTAAAGTCCTTGGCGTAAATCACCAAAAAATGAATTCAAAATGGGGTCAACGTTCAAGAAGCCAATTTCAACAGGTAAACTGTTCTCATACTGTATAAGATCACAAAGCACATGGAAGCATCCTCCACATGACTAATTATCAAATCAATGCAAATCAGAACAACACTGAGACATCACCTCACCATGGTCAGAAAGGCCATCATCAGAAAGATCCACTAAGAATAAAGGTTGCAGAGGTCGGAGGTAAAAGGGAATCTTCCTGCACTCTTGGTGGGGGTGTAAATGGTGCAGCCACTGAGGAAAACAGCATGGAGGTTCCTTAAAATATTCAACACACAGCTACCATATGATCCAGAAATCCCACTCTTGGGCTCACATACAGAAAAAAATCATAATTTGAAATGACTCATGCACCCCTATATTCAGAGCAGCACTATTGATTAGAGCTGAGATAGAGAATCAATCAGCAAGGCCAGAGACTAAAAAAAGAAGATGGAGTGAGACGGCTAAACACTGGAACACTCCTCACTCATAAAGCAGGATTAATAATTCCATCGGCAGCAGCAAAAATGGACCAAGTCATTACCATGTGCAGTGAAGTAAGTCAGAGAGAGAGAAATATCAGATATCATCTACAAGTGGAATCTATCAATGTATACCAATGAGCTGCTATATAAAACAGAAGCAGACTTACAAACTTCAAAAACCAACTTACAATTACTAATTAAAAAAAAAGAGAGAAAGAAGGGTAAATTAAGACTTTTGCATTATCACATACACCCATCCAATAGATAATCTTAAAGTACATACTGAGTTGCACAGAGAACCCTACTGAACACACTGTTCTGAGCAAGAATAGATATAATCTACATACATCTGAATCATGGACACCTAAGATGACACACTGGATATCTGTGCTATTCCAATATATAATAAAGGCAATGCCAAAGAATGTTCAGACCAACATACAATTGTACTCATTTCACATTCTCTCAAGGCAATGCTCAAAATTCTTCAAATTAGGCTTCAACAGGACATGAACCAGGAAATTCCAGATGTTCAAGCAGGATTTAGAAAAGGCAGAGATCAAATTGCCAACATGCACTGAATCAAAGAAAAAGAAAGGAAATTTCAGAAAAAACACTGCTTCTGCTTCACGGACTACACTCCCTTTGACTGTGTGGATCACAACAAACTGGAAAATTGTTAAAAAGATGAGAATACCAGACTACCTTATCTACCACCTGAGAAACCTGTATGCAGGTCAAGAAGCAACAGTTAGAACTGAACGTGGAACAACACACTGGTCCCAAATTGGGAAAGTAATACATCAAGGCTTATTTTTGTCACCCTGATTATTTAACTTCTATGCAGAGTACATCATAAATGTTAGACTGATTGAAGCCCTAACTGGAATCAAGATTGCTGGGAGAAATAGCAATAATCTCAGATATGCAGATGACACCACCCTTATGGAAGAAAGCAAAGAGGAACTAAGAACCTCTTGATGAAAGTGAAAGAAGAGAGTGAAAAAGCTGGTTTAAAACTCAGCATTGCAAAAACGAAGATCATGGTATCTGGTCCCGTCACTTCATGACTTCCCGTCACTTTCATGGGAAAACAATGGAAACAGTGACAGATTTTATTTTCTTGGGCTCCAAAACCACTGCAGATGATGACTGCAGCCATAAAATTAAAAGACGGTTGCTCCTTGGAGGAAAAGTTATGACAAACCCAAACAGCACATTAAAAATCAGAGACATTACTTTGCTGACAAAGGTACATCTAGTCAAAGCTATGGTTTTTCCAGTAGTCATGTATGGATGTGAGAGTTGGACGATAAAGAAAGCTGAGCACTGAAGAATTGATGCAGTTGAACTGTGGTGTTGAAGAAGACTCTTGAGAGTCCCTTGAACTGTAAGGAGGTCCAACTAGTCCATTCTAAAGGAAAGCAGTCCTGAATATTCATTGGAATGACTGATGCTGAAGATGAAGCACCAATACTTTGGGCATCTGATGCAAATAGCTGAATCATTGGAAAAGACCCTGATGCTGGGAAAGATTAAAGGCAGGAGGAGGGGACAACAGGATGAGATGGTTGGAAGGCATCAATGACTCAATGGACATGAGTTTGAGCAAGCTCCGGGAATTGGAGATGGACAATGAGGCCTGGTGTGCTGCAGCCACCGGATTGCAAAGAGTCAGACATGACTGAACAACTGAACTGAACTGAGTTGGACAGCAAAGAGATCAAACCAGTCCCTCCTAAAGGAGATCGACACTAAATATTCATTGGAAGGACTGATGCTGAAGCTGAAGCTCCAATACTTTGGCACCAGATGTGAAGAGCTGACTCAATGTAAAAGACCCTGATACTGGGAAAGACTGAGGATAGGAAGAGAAGGGGGCAACATGGTTGGATGACATCACCAATTCAATGGACATGAGTTCGTGCAAACTCTGGGATTTAGTAAAGGACAGGGAAGCCTGCTGTGCTGCAGTCCATGGGGTTTCAAAGAATTGGACACAACATAGCAACTAAACAACAATAAAAATGAAATTACCAAAAAAAAAAAAAAGTGCATAAAGAAGTGCTGCCGCCTTTTGGCCATTTTCTGTAGCAGCAACTTTTCAGGTGTGTTTGTGGCTCAGTCGTGTCTGATTCTTTGTGACCCCATGGACTGTAGCCCTCCAGGCTCCTGTGTTCTTGGAATTTCTCCAGTAAGAATATTGGAGTGGGTCCATTCCATTCTCCAGGGGATCTTCTGGGGGATCGAACCCAGGTCTCTTGCATTGCAGGCAGATTCTTTGCCATCTGAACCACCAGGGAAGCACTGAAAAGATGTGCTGATGGTCATTTAATACTCACAAGGCTTGCAGAGCTGTAAGTAAAACTCACCTGCCCTCAAGAAATGTCCTAGGCATGGTCATTGGTAAAAAATCCAATACACAGCAGAAGTTCAAGAAGCCAATATCAGGAGACACGTTTCACTCACACCCTTAAAAAAAAACATCACATGAAAAGATGTCAGTGTCACTAAATATTAGAAAAATGCAAACCAAAACTACACCATGGTATCACCATACACTGGTCAGATGGTCATTGGCAAAACCCTACAAAGGATAAATGCTGGAGGTGGTGTGGAGAAAAAGGAACCCTTCTGCACTGATGCTGGCAATGTAAATTGAGAACAGACACTCTGGAGGACAGAGTGGAGTTTTCTTAAACAATGAAAAGGCCAGTGAAATTAGAATTGTCCCTAACACCACACACAAAATTAAACTCCCAACAGTTTAAAGATCTAAACCTAAGCATAGGTATAATAAAACTCTTGAGGAAATATAGGGAGAACACCTTTTGATGTAAATCATAGCAAGTTCTTTTTTGGATCTACTTCCTACAATAATCAAAAATAAAACAAGAATTTAAAAATTGTACCTAATTAATCTTAACAGTGTTTGCAGAGCAAAGGAAATTCTAAAATAAATTCATCTTCTCCAGAAAATAATTTAGGATGCCTTGTAAATGCAACCACAAACTGAGTCAAACATTACAGTAATGCTTTCCTATTATCTAGACAAAACATATCTTAGAGAATGTTTTCTTAGGAAAACATATATATATAGATCTGTAACAGATATTCTCTCATAAAAGAGGCCCCCATGTTATTTTTTTCCTAAGCCCCACCTTTACAGATTAAAATCTTGGTGACCAGTGACTAATAAATACATTTAAGAAGTTGTTGGCAGAGATGGCTCTTTTAAACAATAACTTACAGTTATATTTCAGAATATAATATACCTACAAAAATCACTCTAAGTATCTTGGGGAAAATTGCTTCTGTTTCCCTCGGCTACAGAGATGATTTTCAGAGTGGGATGCAGTCTCCCCTCACGCATCGCCCTGGGCAGGCCTAACCTTTGGTCACTTGCTGGAGCTCAGCTGCTGGGGTGGCCCAAGGTGGCTCAAGCCTCTTCTGTCAAGGGGGATTCCGCCTCGTGCTCCCCTAAGGGCCCACAACACGTGGAGCTAGGAGAACTCGCTGCATCCCCCAGGCATCACCTGGTCTCATGAGGAGCTACTGTAGGAACACAGGTGGTTCCGCATCAGTTCGATTTACCAACTCTGATCTGTGTCCTCTTCTTTTCTTCTTTTCCTAGAAAGCTATTTTTCTGGTTTTATTTATATTTACTTATTTATTGGTGTCACCACCAGGAATCACACTGGTGCCCCCCGCAGTGGAAGCACGGGAAAAATCACAAGGGAACTCCCTGGAATTGCTTTTCTTGGGGTGGTTCCACTGTGTCTGTCCTTCACCCTTTAATTTTACATAATAACCATTAGAACCAGTTTGTAGTTAAAGACAGAAGGATGCTTTTTCACCGTGAATGAGCCAGTTATTTTGAAAGTCCCTTGGGAGTTTAAACATTGATGGGTATTCCTATTTGCAAGCAGTTACTATGTGAGAGTTCAATGATGTTATCAGGCAGAATCAACTTGCATACAACTACTTGCACCTGGAAGGACCTGGAAATCCCAGGCCCCTCTTGTCCCAAGCCCTGCATCCACCAAGGCTGGGGGTGCGTGGAGAGAGAGAGGTTTGTATACATAATTAATGCCATAACTGTTTGATACTATTGCTTGAATGGATACAACTTATGCAACTTCATAAACTACAAATATATTAACACAATGGATATTAAAATACCCTGAGTGACATGACTGTTAAGAACTGATAGAGTTGATCTAATGAATAAGGATAATATTATTCACTCTAGCCATAGTACAGAAGATATGAACCAGAATCTGTACATTAACAACCCTACAAAGGAAACTGAAATGATAGAATACTTGTCTGTAGTGCTGCTGTTGCTGCTAAGTCATTTCAGTCGTGTCTGACTCTGTGTGACCCCCTAGACGGCAGCCCACCAGGCTCCCCCGTCCCTGGGATTCTCCAGGCAAGAACACTGGAGTGGGTTGCCATTTCCTTCTCCAATGCATGAAAGTGAAAAGTGAAAGTGAAGTCGCTTTGTCGCGACCCCATGGACTGCAACCTACCAGACTCCTCCATCCATGGGATTTTCTAGGCAAGAGTACTGGAGTGGGTTGCCATTGCCTTCTGCGACTTGTCTATAGTAAAGGAACTTAATAACTATAAATTTTAACCCTATTGTGATAATTCAACATTATATATTTTACTTTAATTTTTGTATTTGGTCCATTCTAACCTCTTCTGTGTTCACTTGTATGCTATACTTATTGCTAACAGTAAAATTACAATTGGAGCTATAATTACTATTGTTATTTTTTTTCCTTGCAATGCTAGCAGTACTCAGTGACTGCCTCGTATAAGGGTAGAAGCAACACCTCAGTGATTAAACCCTTCGAAAGTCGATAAAAATGAGAACTGCTATGAAATAGCCTTCAGAAGCTCCTTCTCAGATCTCTCGTCATAGACACAAGCATAATAAAATGATTGAGCTTACATGGTCTCACACAATTAGACTAACTGATGACAATGGCTTGAGAGGCTCCTATAAGACACCGGGGCTGGGATTTACTGCACGATACACATCGGTTAAGTGGGTCACTATGTGTTATATAAGTATAGGCTTACTAACAGGAAGAATATGTAATCTTGAATAAAACGAAGGGTAATTTCTACATCAAACAGGAGAAATATAATGGACACTGTAAACAATCTTATGTAATGACATTGTCATGGTTCCATACAGTCAGATGGACGGTCATTCAAAAGGACCTGATTTTTCTGAATGCTCACTTCAGAAACCTACAATGTGATGAATACAAACAATAAAGCTAGTAATATAGCAATAAATAATGCTAATAATACAAAGTTGATCATTCTTCCTATTCTAACAAAACTAACCTACTAGAAGTCAATTTTAGTAAGCACTATTAAATAGTTAAAATCCTCATCAATAAATAGAGATGTATAAGAAAATCCATAACCCATCTAAAAACCATCAAAGACAAAATGATGATAAGAAATACAGTTAAATTTTAGTTGGTTTAATAAGCTGATGATTATGAAAGCAAAGCCAGTGATCACGTAGAGGCCATGCAAGCCTGTGGATGTCACAAGTGTTGAGCTTAATCTTTCATCTGATGTTGTAAAAGCTGCTGTGTCATATCCTGAGGCTTGCAGGAGTGTAACCTCCTGAAGAGACTGCAATTAAATGGGTTTGAAGGGTATTCTGACATTTTCCATCCACCATTCTGTGGTGAGCTCAAGGACAGAAAACAGAAATGTTGGGAAGCGGTAATGACTTCAACTGCACTTGAAGAAAGGGCATGTTGCTACTCAGCAACTACGCAGTACAAGTGTTAACAGCAACACCTCAGTGAGTAACCCTTTTTAAAGTCAATAAAAATGAGAACTGCTATGAAATAGCCCTCAGAAGTGCTTTCTCAGATCTCTCGTCATAGACACAAGCATAATAAAATCATTGGGTTTACATGGTCTCACACAATTAGACTAACTGATGACAATGACTTGAGAGGCTCCTGTAAGATATCGGGGCTGGGATTTACTGCACAATACACATCGGTTTAGTGGGTCATTATGTGTCATGTAAGTAGCGGCTTACTAACAGAGAATATGTAATCTCAAATAAAACAGCAAATAAAATTCAAGAAAAATGGCTAGAATGACAATACCTAATTTCATGAAGGTTACTACTTATTTGGCCAGGATTGCCCCTCCCATTAAGTACATAAATACATGGCCAGTTGTGATATTAACAATTAGTTGTATCACTATAACTCACTTAGAAAAATAACCTAATATTTTCAATGTTTACTACCATAAGAATGTTATTGTTCCTTGTAGAAGACAGTCTGACAGATACGCTTTTGTTTTATCATAGAAGCTGTTTATGACATGTCCTGTTCACAAACAGACTGTTATATCCAAATTTGTGGAGATTATACATGAATGTGGTAACAGATCTAGTAAGTATGTCAAGCTAATAAATAATATAAATATTAATAATCAACTTTGTCTTCTATAGTTATTCATGTCCAGTATTTGGTTTGAGAGGAGTTGAATTACTCATCAGGAAAGAGAAATGATCCTTTCTTCTCTGAAACATTTGTTAATCACTCAGTTGGGTGTGGTGAATAAAATACTTAAGGATCTAATAATACATAAAATAGCATCAGGCAAAGCACATAGGTTTTTCATTCACTTTCTTTCTCAAAGGATGAAATATTTTGTATTTGCCTTGATTTTATGACTTGATATCATGTACAATTATATGTTGATATTTTTAGTTGAAATACAATAGGGCTAAAAATATTGATATAATACTAATAAATCATGCTGGCGTATGTAGTTGTCACATATGATTCACAAGAGGGTTAAACTCTCAGTTGTCAACATAAAGAATTAATGCTATTTAGTTTCTTCATGAATCTATACCATGAACGAGGAGCATTTCTCAAAATATTTCACTGAGGCAACTACGATGATGATAGGCACAAAACTACGTTTTGACTCACAAGTCTCTGAGCATTCCTCACAGTACAGATCTTATTTTCAATACTAGGATTCTTTAAGCGTCCTTGAACACCATTTGTTTTTATGTGTACAGGACAAAAAAATTCATGAGGGTGAAACTTGTTCACATAAAAATATTGTATGAATTGTTATCTTTCCAACACGGGATCGAATTCAGATCTCTTGCATCTCCTGAACTGGCAGGCAGATTTTTTACCAACTGCACCACCTAGGAATCAAGATACATTTCAAGAACCACTGCCATCAGCTTCTACTCTTCATGACAGAAGTAGAGTAAGAACATTGGAAGAAGTACTCAAGCAGATATTTATTCAAGGGAATGCTATACTGGGTACTCCAGTTATTACCGGGACAAATCAGTTTCCAAGTCCTCCAACTATGATGGATATAACATTATAAAAAATTATTACAAATTCATGGGATGTAATGGCTACATTATAAATTTGTTCATATTATGGTACTGCTTCAGGTATGCCTACTTCAGCATGAAGTATTGGACCTAAAGGGGTGCCTACTATTCCAGCTCAAGCAACAAATAGTAAATATAAAGTGCTGATCACTGTCATTTGTTGAAAATAATCAGCAGTTTATCAACATATGTAAAATGCCAGAGCAAGCCTTAGAATATAACTCTAAAAACAGGTTAGGCCCTCTTTGCCGGGCTCTGAGATAAAAATGCAAACCAAAGACAAAAAAACAGCATCAATTTTGCCATGGCTTCTTTACCTTTTCTTTCTGGATGGCAAGAAACATACACTGAGGGCAGGTGACTGCAGGATTTGCCTGTGAACTAAAATTTGATGGGATGGAAGCACATCACTCTAGTAAGAACATGGCTTCCATTCACTTCATGTAGATAGAGTTTTATAATCCATTTTTAAGGAATGAATTATACCTTCTTACACCAAAATAATCTCCGATATGAAGACACCACCACCCTTATGGCAGAAAGTGAAGAAGAACTAAAAAGCCTCTTGATGAAAGTGAAGGAGGAGAGTGAGAAAGTTGGCCTAAAGCTCAACATTCAGAAAACTAAGATCATGGTATCTGGTCCTATCACTTCATGGAAAATAGATGGGAAACAGTGGAAACAGTGTCAGACTTTATTTTGGGGGGCTCCAAAATCACTGCAGATGGTGATTGCAGCCATGAAATTAAAAGACGCTTACTCCTTGGAAGGAAAGTTATGACCAACCTAGATAGCATATTAAAAATCAGAGACATTACTTCGTCAACAAAGATCTGTCTAGTCAAAGCTATGGTTTTTCCAGTGGTCATGTATGGATGTGAGAGTTGGACTGTGAAGAAAGCTGAGCACCGAAGAATTGATGCTTTTGAACTGTGGTGTTGGAGAAGACTCTTGAGAGTCCCTTGGACTGCAAGGAGATCCAACCAGTCCATTCTAAAGGAGTTCAGCCCTGGGTAATCTTTGGAAGGAATGATGCTAAAGGTGAAACTCTAGTACTTTGGCTACCTCATGTAAGGAGTTGACTCATTGGAAAAGACTCTGATGCTGGGAGGGATTGGGGCAGGAGGAAAAGGGGACGACAGAGGATGAGATGGCTGGATGGCATCACTGACTCGGTGAATGTGAGTTTGAGTGAACTCTGGGAGTTGGTGATGGACAGGGAGGCCTGGCGTGCTGCGATTCATGGGGTCGCAAAGAGTC
>SJYV01043929.1:0-13556 GCA_006410875.1 Neotragus pygmaeus
TGATACTGTTCTCCGGCAGTTCACTTTACCTCCCCCGATCTCAATTCCCCACGAGGAATTTCGTGGATAAATCAGTAAAATGACTAAATGTTCATTTAGAGACTGGCACCTACTCTGCGCTAAAACTCCAATCACAGTCAAGTGAGTCGTGCACTTCGTCGAAGATGCCCAACCCAAGGCCACTAAGCTTTGGCTCCCTTGGCTTTGGAAAGGAATCAGAGCATGCAAAGGTATTTTGAATTTTTTTCAAATCACATAAAGGGTTTTCTTTTAAAGGGGAAAACAGGCAAGCAAATCTAGTACTCCCTGTTCAAGAAGGTCAGAAGCATAAGAGAGGTGCAGAGGAGAGATCCCTTGGCTGGGACTGTGCCCCGGTTGCCTGGCAACAGAGGAGCCCTGGAGGAGGGGCTTGGAATGTTTGTCTGTTTCCAGAGCAACGCCCAGCCTCAGCAGCTGCAGGTGGAAGGTGGTGATGGCTGAGGACCTGGAGCCTGAATGTAAGTAGATGCTGAGCATTTTGTGTTTGGTGTTTGATGTTTGTTGGATGTTTGTCTAGGAACCAACTTCTCTAACCCAGTGTGGAAAATGAAAACCTTTCTGGCGGTGAAACTCAGCTCCTGGGGTCACTGGGATTTAGGACTGGATTTAGGAATCAAAGCCTTTTCAGAAAAATCCAGTAATAAAAGGCAGAAAACGAGGTCAGATGTGTGTGTGTATGTGTGTGTCCTCTGGAAGGAGGAGGAATAGGAGGAAATTTCTAGACACTGTTTCTGTGTTCTTTTTTTTTCTTTAAGGTGACACATTTAGAGACGTTTTCTCTGGCACATGGTCCTTCTATAGTCCTCAATAACCAACCACACACCACAGAATGTGCGCACCACTGCGTACAAAGTGCTTCCCTGTCTCTGATTCAGTTTCGCATCTCTGGAGGCTGGGTTACTGTGATTTTGCAAATGGGGCAGGAGGGTCTCACTTGGGTCTTTGAACTCTGACGCGCTTACTTTCTCACCACACAGAGTGCACGAAAGCATTGGTGAGTCAGATAACTGGGGGCAGAGAGAAAACTCTGGTTGAAATATTTGTTAGTTTAAATCTAGTCCAAAAAGACCTATTGCTGGGTCTTCCTTATCAGCATCTATTCAGAAGTTGATTTGGTTTTACTTAAAGCAAATTTATTCTCTGATCATTTTGTAAAGAAGTAAATATTCCATGAATCCTTTCAGCTTTTTTTTTCTTTTCCTGCTTGTCAGGTTGACATGGCAGGATATGCAAATCACAGTGTTTACAGTTTAAAATTCTTCAAAGTTTTTCATGGCTGACTTGGGAGCCCTGGTCCTTATCACAGGATCTTTGCAGAGAGAAATGGAAACTGGATTCTTCAGGTCTAGTGAAGCAAGTCTTTCTGCAAACTAAGGAAAACAAATTGTAAGTCTGGAATGACTTGCTAATTAATTTGCTGGTGACTCCAAATCCTTTTTTGGAATAGAAACAACAAAGAAAAACACAACAATTAAGTCATCTCCTCTCATTTTCCAAAGAGAGTTGCTCTAATACACGTGATGGTGAATTTTATGTGTCAATTTATGTGGGTACTATGTTGTATATTTGGTCAAGCTTTCTGGATGTTCCTGTTGAGGTGTTTTTGGATGAGATGAATATTTAAATAAGAAGCCTTGAGTAAGACAAATTCCCCTCCATAGTGTGGGTGGGTCACATCTAATAATTGAATATCTTAAAGGAAAAAGACTGATTTCCCACTAGCAAGAGAAAATCCTCCAGTAGAAGGCATTTGGATGAACTCTGTCTTCAGCCTGCTATCCATCTTGCAGATATTGGACTCTCCTTTTTTTTTTTTTGCATAATTGTGTGAGTCAATTCCTTATAATAAACCTCTATCCTAGACTTCCTTACTTGTCTTCTTAGAAATCTGCATGCAGGTCCAGAAACAACAGTTAGAACTGGACATGGAACAACTGACTGGTTCCAAACTAGGAAAGAAGTATATTAAGGCTGCATATTGTCACCTTGTTTATTTAACTTATATGCAAAGTACATCATGTGAATTGCCAGACTGGATGAATGACAAGCTGGAATCAAGACTGCTGGGGAAAATATCAACAACCTCAGATACAGATGACACCACTCTAATGAGAAAAAGTGAAGAGGAACTAAAGAGTCTCTTGATAAAGGTGAAAAAAGAGAGTGAAAAGCTGGCTTGAAACATTCAAAGAACAAAGATCATGGCCTCTGGTCCAATCACTTCATGGAAAATAGATGGGGAAAAAAGTGGAAACTGTGACAGACTTTATTTCCTTGGGCTCCAGAATCACTCCAGATGGTGACTGCAGCCACAAAACCTGTGACAAACAGAGACTGCATGTTAAGAAGCAGAGACAAAGGGCTGTACAGTCACAGCGATATTGTTTCCATAGTCGGGTATGGACATCGGAGCTGGGCCACAAAGAAGACAGGATGCTTTGAGTTGTGATGTTTGAGCAGACTCTTGAGAGCCCCTTGGACTGCAAGGAGATCCAACCAATCAACCCTCAATGAAGTCAACTTTGAATATTCATTGGAAGGACTTGAAGTTGTTGAAGTTGGAGCCCCAATACTTTGGCCACCTGATGAGAAGAACTGACTCATTGGAATGACCCTGATGCTGGGGGAGATTGAAGGCAGGAGGAGGGGACGGCAGAGGATGAGACGGTTGGACAGCATCACAGACTCATTGGACAATAGTTTGAGCAAACTGCAGGAGACACTGAAGGCCGTGGAAGCCTGGAGTGCTGTAGTCCATGAGACTGCAATGAGTTGGACACAACCGAGTAACTGAACAACGTATTCATCCTTCTGAGTCTGTTTCCCTGGAGAAACCCAACTAATGTGATGGTTTTTTAGTGCTTTCTTTATGTGTTGGTGCCTTTGATGAATTAGAATGATTCAATTAAATGATTCAATGATTTCAATTAAGATATATCTTAACTGAAAACTTGTTTTGAAAATCTGTTTAATTAATATTTTAACATTTCTTAACTGCTTTCTTTGAAGTACTAATCTCTTTAATAGGGAAATTCTCAAAGATCCCATCTCTCCAAGATCCAGCTACACAGGAGGCACAGGCTGATTCCTTTCTGCCCCGGGCCCTGCCCCCTGCTTCCCCCTGCCCAGCACGGACCCCAGGGCTGAACACGAGGAGAGCGCTCCAGGGATGAACCATGTCCCCTGGCACTGGTGACCTCGTGGCAGGGAGTGTGTCAGGTGGGCCTGACCTAATCACATGAAGTCAGGCACAGACAGGGTCAGAGGTCAAGGGCAGGGGAAATACGTTGAATGCCCTTGCTGGCTGGCTCAGGGATGGAAGCATGTGACCGGGAAGGTAGGCAGCCCCAGGAGCCAGGAAGGATCCCCACCAGCAGCCACCAAGGGGGCGGGGACCTCCATCCTACAGCTGCAAGGAGCTGGATCCTGTCCCAACAGGACAGAGCCCAGGATAGACTTCCCCAGGGAGTCCAGGAGCCAGCCAGGCCCGACCCTGGCATGCCAGTCGTGATCCCAGCGTGGAGAGCCGGCCCGCAGCCTGGGGTGCACCAGGGGCAGGGGGCCCGCGCGGGTGTGAGGCCTCTGGACACAGGGCTTCTCAGGCAGCGCGCGTCTCCCCTCACCCCCTTGTGCTCTCAGCCCTTCCCTCTAAGGTGACCGTGCGGGGGTCAGGGACCCCTCCTGAACCCCGTCTCAGCCAGAGCAGGGGGCGTGGGTCCCGGCAGGCCCTGCCCTGGCCCTCTTGGCTCGGACGCGGGGAGCGTGACAGGTGGGGTGGAAGAGCCGAATTCAGAAGTCACGCTGCACATGTCGGGTGGGGGGACCCGCGCTGGTCACCCCGCTGCCCTCGGCCTCCGTGGAGCAGAAGGGGTCTTCTTACAGACAGGTCGGCCGTGCGGACCGAGGGCAGCAGCAGGGGTGGACATGGGCAAAGCCTCGGCCTCCGGGAGCTCACGATGGGCCCTTCGGGGTCCAGATGGCCTGGTTCGACGCCCTGCGGCAGCCCCTCCAGCTCGGGGGACAAGGCAGGACGCAGACAGCGCGCGGCAGGTGGGCGCCTGCAGGCGAGTCTGGGCAGGCCGGGCCTCGGGTCAGCGCCGCCGCAGGAAGCCCTCCCGGTCCTCTGTGGCCTCTGGGCACTCATGTCCTCCCGGAAGCCCTTGGGCGGTGTTCCCTGCACTGCAGGCCTTTGATGACGCAGGCAGCTTTTAGGGAACGTCCCCTCCTTGCCAGGTGCCTCTCTGCCAAAAGCGACTCTATCTGGTTGTCGATTAGCCTTACTGAGTAGGACGAATCTCCTAATTTTGCTGAAGAAACTGCTTCAGAGAGATGATGTAAGATCTCTGAACTCATGTAGTAGGAAACTGACTTAAAAAGCTCACTTTTCCCATCATCTTCTGTCCTGGGCCAAATGTCCAAATGGACCCTTACTTCTGGGACCCTTTGTGGAGGGAGCTGGGGTCCCCATCAACATGCCCCCGGGTTTCACTCTGTGCGTTATTGTCTTCCTCTGAGTGGGGAAGGGAGGGGGCTGAGTGACCGACTCATTTTTTCTTTCTTTTTTTAACCATGGAACAAAACCTTTATCAACATTTTGGACAGGTTCAGCTGTTACTGAAAATGGTAATTTCTAAACTTCACCTGGGGTAAATGGCTAGAGTGCAGAGCGATGCCGTCATTGGGCATTAAGAATGGAAGACTGAAGAATGAACAGCCGCCCAGCAGACGGAGGCCAAGCTGCCGGTCGACTCCCCCTGGATGCTGTAATCAGAAGAGTGCGGCCTCTTCTGGCTGCTTGCTGGCAAAGATGAGCCTCTGCTGGCCGGGGGGATTGCCTTCCTTATCCAGGATCTTGACAGAAAACCACAGAATTCTGCAAAGCAATTATCCTTCAATTTAAAAATAAATAAATTAAAATTAAAAATAGACTCCCTGTTGGAGCCCAGTCCCTGCTCCCTCCTGCTCAGCGCTGCAGGTCCCGGCTGCTGATGGGACTCGCCCGCTGCGTGCCCCCGCTCCGGCCTTCTTCTGCAGCCTGCAGCCGGGCTGGCCCGCCCTCTCTCCGTTCTGTGGGCCCCTGCTCTGGGAACGGCAGTCTCCAGCTCAGCAGGTGCACAGGCCGTGCTATGGCCTCAGCATGGAGCTAGAGTGGTACTTACTGGTCTTCTTGTCTTTCCCGACCAGTTTACCTGAGGTGGAAGCACTGTGAGACACCAGGTGTTAAGACGCTGTGCAATCTGCGGACGCTTCTGAACCAGCTGCAGAAAGACCACAGAGATGACGTCTACATGTACACGTCCGGACACCTGAACCCCTGCAAGCTCTACAGGCCCCTGGAGACCGTCCTGTATCACTGGCCCAATGCCAACAGGCCCGGGGAGGCAAAGGTCTTCGGAGCGGAAAAGCTGTCTGATAAGGTCGAGAAGATGAAAGACGCTTTGGCTCACTTTACCATCAACACAGCGGTGGGCCCGCGTGATGCTGAGCGCACACCGCTCTTCAGGTATCTGAACCCTCCCGCACAGGCCTCCCGCGCTTCACAGGAGGAGGGGAGTCCCAAGGCAGGGTTGAGAGAGGCGGGTTCTCCTGAACGGCCAAAGCGAGAGGAGCTGAGATTGCCGGACGTGAAGGTTCTGAAGTACAAGGAGGTGAGGTCCAGCCGTGAGTGTGTGACGTCCCCGCCGGGCAGGGACGAGTTCCAGTACATCAGCTCACACTTGGCCTCCGTAACGAAAGCAGACAGCTACAGGAAGTTCTTGAGCTTCCAGAAACAAGTGCTGGCCAAGCAGGACCTCTTGATGAGGGACTTCACTGGGAGCCAGGCAGCGAAGTGCCATGAGAAGAAGCTGGAGCAGGTAAGGAGGGCAGTTCTGTGACGCTATGGGGACCCCGCCAGGTGCAGGAGTCTCAAGACTGTGGGCAGAGACTCAGCCTCCGAGGCCAGTGGCTGAGGATATCCCGCGTGGTGTAGATGAGACAGCTGTTTAGTCACTGAGTCCCGCCTGACTCTTGCGACCCTAGGGAGTATAGCCCACCTGGCTCCTCTGTACATGCAATTCTCCAGGCCAGAAGACTGGAGTGGGTTGCCATTTCTTTCTCCACAGGGGTCTTCCCAACTCAGGGATCAAACCCCAGTCTCCTGAATTGCAGGTGGAAATGCTGAGCCACCTGGGAAGCCCAGTTGGTAACGCTTAGGGTGCAAGAGCAGAAGTTTGGAAACTGGTGCCTTGGAGGTGCTTTCATAATGGGAAGCAGGGGCTGCTACACTGAAGGAAATGCCCCTGGGCAGCAGAAACCGCTGAGACAAGGTTTGCCTGAGTCATCAAGAAAGAATGCGAAGGGAGGGCGAGGAGAGAGTTGAGGATGCAGGTAAAGTCTGTGTAGGAGTCTCTCCATCTGTAGAAGGAGGTTAGGCATCAAGGGATGCGCTACGGAGAGCTGAGAGTAGTACTTAGTGGAGGACCTGGTGTTGGAAGGGTGAAGATGCAGCAAAGAGTCAACATATGGAATAACCAAATCTTGATGAGAGCTTTGGGTGAGAGGACTGGTGGAAAGAGAAGGGCCCTGGAAACACTGTGGAGGCAGAGAGGCACCATTTGTTCCCTTGACTCACGGGATGCAAGGGGATAAATGAAGTCAGGTGATCATAGAGCCTCAGCACCAAGTGGCTGGCTACCCAGCCGACAGAATGCCCCACCCGAGAAACTAATCAGAAAGGAAAATGAAGTCATCCTGAAGCAGGGTGGTTCTCTTTTCCTCCAGGAGCTCCAGAGAATATGTGTCTGTGACTCTGAAGAGTTCAACAGACTCCAGGTCTTTGGAGAAGTCTTTGAAGATATTTGCAGAAGTTCTTTGATATTTGGTGATATCCTGAAAGAAATTAAGGTAATAGAAACACGCATCTCCCAGGTAACAGTTGAGAGCCATGCATGAGTTTTGCGCACATGAGCTCAGCCCACGCAGAAATTCTGCTGAGTTTCATGGGTCCATTCTACAAATGAGGAGAATCATTCATAGAAAGTCAAAGGAACATGTGTGCAGCCACGTGAGTCTTAAGTGGGCCATGTGAGAAAACTCCCCAGCTAGCTCACTTCTAAAGCCCATATTTTTCTACTAAAGCTTCCTAATTATAATATAAATTCTAATCAACTGCACACACATGTACACAGAAACTTCTAAAGCTATCCATAGGTAATTTTAAATGCATCTTGATCGAGTTTTAAGTTTCTTGTCATTTCCTGCTGAAAGTGACCATCATATCAGAGCTGAGTTGGAACCAGGTTGCTTGAAGGGTCTGCTATTGTCCATTCCCAAATATAAGTAAGGTGTAAAAGTAGGATATGGTGACCTGTCTCCGTCCCTGGAGCATTCATCTCTAGGAAGTTTGTTGTTCTTGTTCAGTTGCTCAGTCGTGTCCGATTCTTTACAACCCCATGAACCCCATGCCAGGCTTCCCATCCTTCACCAGCTCCTGGAGCTTGCTCAAACTTATGTCCATTGAGCTGGTGATTCCATCCAACCATCTCATCTCATCCTCATTCTCATCCAACCATTCTCCTGCATTCAATTTTTCCCATCATCAGGGTCTTTTCCAAGGAGTCAGCTCTTCCCATCAGGTGGCCAAAGTACTGGTGTTTCAGTTCCAGCATCAGCCCTTCCAATGAATACTCAGGACTGATTTCCTTTAGGATGGACTGGTTTGATCTTGCTGTCCAAGTGTAGCTCAAGAATCTTTACCAGAATCACAGTTCAAAAGCATCAATTCTTTGGTGCTCAGCTTTCTTTATGGACCAACTCTCACATGTATACATGATTACTGGTAAAACCATAGCTTTGATTATACGGATCTTTGTCAGCAAAGTAATGTCTCTGCTTTTTAATACACTGTCTAGGTTTGTTGCAGCTTTTCTTCCAAGGAGCAAGTGTCTTTTAATTTCATGGCTGGAGTCACAATTTGCAGTGATTTGGAAGCCCAAGAAAACAAAGTCTGTCACTGTTTCCATTGTTTCCCCATCTATTTCCCATGAAGTGATGGGACTAGATGCCCTGATCTTTGTTTTTTTGAATGTTCAGTTTTAAGCTAGCTTTTTTGCTCTCCTCTTTCACCTTCATCAAGAGGCTCTTTAGTTCCTCTTCACTTTCTGCCATCAGGGTAGTATCGTCTGCATATCTGAGCTTATTGATATTTCTTGCAGCAAACTTGATTCCAGCTTGTGCTTCATCCACTGTGGCATTTCACATGATGTTCCCTGCATATAAGTTAAACAAGCAGGGTGACAATATACAGCCTTGATGTACTCCTTTTCCAACTTGGAAAAAAGTCCATTATTCCATGTATGGTTCTAAATGTTGCTTCTTGACCTGCATACAGGTTT
Source organism: Neotragus pygmaeus (assembly GCA_006410875.1). NCBI lineage: Eukaryota > Metazoa > Chordata > Mammalia > Artiodactyla > Bovidae > Neotragus > Neotragus pygmaeus. Next base: position 8,415 of record SJYV01043929.1, read on the forward strand.
CTCAGGAGGCAGGTAAGGTGGCCTGGCATTCCCATTTCTTAAAAAATTTTCTACATTTTGTTGTGATCCACACAGTCAAAGGCTTTAGCATATTCAATAAAGCAGAAGTGGATGTTTTTCTGGAATTCCTTTTCTTTTTCTATGATCCAGCAGATGTTAGCAAGTTGATCTCTGGTTCCTTTGCCTTTTCTAAGTCCAGCTTGAACATCTGAAAGTTCTTGGTTCACATACTGTTGAAGCCTGGCTTGGAGAATTTTGATTACTTTGCTAGCATGTGAGATGAGTGCAATCATGCGGTAGTTTGAGTATTCTTTGGTATTGCCTTTCTTTGGAATTGGAATGAAAACTGACCTTTTCCAGTCCTGTGGCCACTGCTGAGTTTTTCAAATTTTCTGGCATACTGAGTGCAGCACTTTCACAGCATCATCTTTTAGGATTTGAAATAGCTCAACTGGAATTCCATCACCTCCACTAGCTTTGTTCATAGTGATGCTTCCTAAGGCCCACTTGACTTCACATTCCAAGATGTCTCGCTCTAGGTGAGTGAGCACACTACGGTGGTTATCTGGGTCATCACGCTCTTTTTTGTACAGCTGTTCTGTGTATTCCTGTCCCTCTTCTTAATATCTTCTGCTTCTTGAAGGTTCAGTTCAGTTCCGTTCAGTCGCTCAGTCATGTCTGACTCTTGCGACCCCATGAATTGCAGCATGCCAGCCTTCCCATCCTTCACCATCTCCTGGAGCTTACTCAAACTCATGTCCATTGAGTCAGTGATGCCATCCAGCCATCTCATCCTCTGTCGTCCCGTTTTCCTCCTGCCTTCAATCTTTCCCAGCATCAGGGTCTTTTCCAATGAATGGATTTTTCGCATCAGGTGGTGAAAGGATTGGAGTTTAAGCTTTAGCATCAGTCCTTCCAATGAATATTCAGGACTGCTTTCCTTTAGAATGGACTGGTTGGATCTCCTTGCAGTCCCAGGGAGTCTCAAGAGTCTTCTCCAACACCACAGTTCAAAAGCAACGGTTCTTTGGCACTCAAGCTTTCTGCAGGTTGAAGTGAAGTGAAAGTGGCTCAGCCACACGACCCCATGGACTATATTGTCCATGGGATTCTCCAGGCCAGAATACTAGAGTAGGTAGACTTTCCCTTCTGCAGGGGACCTTCCCAACCCAGAAATCGAACCAGGATCTCCTGCATTGCAGGCAGTTTCTTTACCAACTGAGCTATCAGGGAAGCCCAAAGCCACATCGCCCCCTAGTGGCGGAAAGTCACACGTTGCATGTGTGTCCAGGTGTTTCGTGAGTCCTAATATTCAATTGTGCTTTAAAAATGGTGAGATTTTGCACATTTCTGTGTGTATGTTATTTGATATATTGCAGGAGTGTTGTTATATTTTTAAAAATATTCTGAACTGACACTCCTTACCCTCTTTACATATGCAGAGAAAGTTACATTGTACAGTAATCTCATAACACACTTCCAATGGATCTTTTTTCTTTGTTTTTCTTTCTCCCTTCCTCCCACCTTCCTTTCTTCTCATTTCCTTCTTTTCTTTCTTTTTTCTTCTCTCTTTCTTTTTTTTTTTCTATAGGAAGAATATGAACTCTACATGCTATTACTTCTGAAGAACCATCCCACAGACCAGTATAAGGTAACAGTCAATCATGCATGTCTTAAAGAGAGCCCGTTTGTTCATATTTCCTGAGCTCGGGGAAACAGCCTGAATCTCGGAAGCCCCGTTTGTGCCTGCATGATTTAGATCAGCAGGTATTTTTAACAGGCGTGGGGACACCGTAAGGGACTGGCCCTCTGCCCCCGGCGGCAGCGAGGGGCGGCCGGGGAGGCGCGCACATTTTTCGATTTGGCCGCCACCTCTGGTCGCCTGCTCGCGGTGACCCGCGCAGGCCTGTCCTCTGTGGCCTGCTCTCGTGGGCTTGCTTTGCTCAGACGTGGCTCTGCCTCTCTGCTCGTGGAGGTGCCCCCCCACCCTTACGGTGCCCGACTTTGTAGGTGGCACCCAGGTCTTCTAGCGAGTTCCAGATTACAGCGTACCCAGCCAGCATCCCTCTGAAGGCTGACACTTCGGTGTCTGAGCAGGAAGGTTACTGCTTAAAAGGAGTGGCGGGGGGTGGCCTTGGATTCTCTGTGACACCTTCCAGGGCTTCTCTCCAGGCTTAGGTCACACGTGTGGATGCTCGGGAAGGAAAATGGGCTGCAGCAATGACATTGTCACGCACACAGCTCAGATTCAGAGAATACGGCACTGTTGCTAAGGTGACTGCTGACATCTTCAATAAAGTTTAAAAATCCTGTCTCTTGGGAAGGCGAGTATCTCACTTTGTCTATGAAACAAAGATCATGGTCTGAAAAGGAAGGCAGTTCTGACTAAATTGGGAATCACACACATTCATTGTTTTCCTTGCCTTGAGCTATTCATGCTTCAGAAAGAAGCTTCTGTTCGGCAAGTGTAAGCAAAGGCTCCAGCTGGGGGTCTACCTTGCTCTTTGCTTTCTGAGGCTGAGTCACTAAGGACCACATCTGCCCACATCCCCATCAAACACCAGAATGAAAACATCCATAGGCCAGCAGGGCTCTAGATCCTCCTTCCTGGAAACTTGGCAGCCTGTCACCCAATGAGCCAGAGAGTTTTGTTTCACCACATTTGAGAATCATTACTTTGCAGCCATAAATAGCCATTGAGTTAATATTGTTTTTAATACATTTAGAAAAATAATCATGGTGCTGATAATAATACTCATGAAGTGTTTTATTCAGCATTTTCTTTCTCCACACAAACCAGCAATGAAATCCCCCACCACTTTTTAATTTCTTAGGAAAATAAAAACTCAAAATTATATATATATATATATACACACACCTTACCCAGACCTTTACTTGACAACTTATCCCTTCTCCAATATTCCCCCTTCACGTCCATCCTTGCTGTTTACCTATTTCACTTAGCATTTGACCACGGACATCTTGAACACACCGTATTAACAGAAAATTCTCACCTTTGTTTTCTGTCTGTCTCACCCATCCTGGCCTTGTCCTGCCCAGTCTTTGCTGACTCAGGTCCAGAGTCTGCAGAAGGGGAAGGTGAAGACAGCGGATGTCGAGCGGGCCAGGGAGGAGCTGAGAGTGCTCGTGATTGCCCTCAGAGAGGCCCTGGAGCACAACCACAGGTGGGGAGGGCGATCGGGGTTGGTCTGTGCTGCGGTTACACTATTATTATTAGCCTCATTATTTTATCATTGGTCTCAGAGTGTAAAATGCTCCTTGGAAGAAAAGTTATGACCAACTTAGACAGCATATTGAAAAGTAGAGACAGTACTTTGCCAGCAAAGGTCCATCTAGTCAAAGCTGTGGTTTTTCCAGTAGTTGTGTATAGATGTGACAGTTGGACTATAAAGAAAGCTGAGCGCCAAAGAATTGATGCTTTTGAACTGTGGTGTTGGAGACGACTCTTGAGAATCCCTTGGACTACAAGGAGATCCAACCTGTCCATCCTAAAGGAGATCAGTTCTGAATATTCACTGGAAGGACTGATGCTGAAGCTGAAACCCCAATACTTTGGCCACCTGATGGAACTGACTCTTTTGAAAAGTCGCTGATGCTGGGAAAGATTGAAATGGGGAGGAGAAGGAGACAACAGAGGATGAGATGGCTGGATGGCATCACCGACGCAATGGGCATGAGTCTGAGTAAACTCCGGGAGCTGGTGATGGACGGGGAGGCCTGGTGGGCTGCAGCCCATGGGGTCGCACAGAGCTGGACACACTGAGCAACTGAACTGAACTGAACTGAACTGAAGAGTGTAAGATGGCTAGTTTCTTTTCGTCCTTACTTCTTAAAAATTCAAGTCACAAAGGCACATCCATAGACACTAAAAGACCGGCTCCTTTAGCTAGTGGCTTAGGCGCTCTTGATAAGAAAGTATACTTTAGTTTATTGAACTTGACTAATTCAGTCTCATTCTATCTACATCTTCAAGTCATCATTTTATTGTTAGAAACTAAGAGGATCAGTTCTTATTTCTCAGTTTTTAAGTCTGTGATATAAGAGAGATAAAAGGAGGAAGGTATGAAACAGGGTGCTAACGTATCACGATGTATTGTTACCGAACCGTAGGCTCAGAAAGGAACTGGAGCAGGAGCGTGTGCTGCTGGAGGCCGCGAGCAGCTGGGCAGGCAAGTACCCCTGTGCCTGGTCTTCCGACGCGAGGTCTGCCGTGACCTCCGTGTGAGGGATCTTCCAGACTGGTTCCCTGTTCATGGCTCCTGCTGCTAGTTTGAAAAGGCTTTTCAGAGAGGTCATTATCGTCCCCCTGCCCCCATCAAGTTCTTTAGAAATTCAGTAAGTTTCCATTTTTATCTGAAGTGGTTTAGAGTACTTTAAAGACACAGGAAGTAGTTGATCTCTTGCAGAGACTTGTTGGGTGAAGATGCTCATCACAGTTTCTGTTGCTTCGGGCACATTTGCTTGTCGAGTTGCTGCAATCAGGGACAGCTCGTGTGCGTGTCATTTTCCTGTAAGATCTTCGTGGGTTTTAGTGAAACTTTGAATGAATTCAGGACCTTATGTCGGGAGAATGACCAAGATACTTGAAATAGATTTTAACAATCTTGACACAATGGTGTAAATATGAGAATCAACTCTGCTGAGGGAGTGTTGAAGGACTAAATGTGTTTATTTTAGAGAAAGTGTCTTGAAATACATAGTGGATTTTAGGGGGGAGCTGTGAACACTCCAGGGCATCCCTGGGGGATGGAAATAGAGGCAGTGTTGCCATGGCCGGTGGTTTCCAGGGTAACAGCAAGGAGGGTGGTCCAGTCTGGTTTTCAGACACTTTGCGTCTTTATTCTCGGATCAGAGGAGTCAGCTTTTCTGGACGAGGTTCTGTCCAGGTGTGGGGCACCCTCTGGCAAATGGGCCTCAGCCTGCACACCTCAGCACCCCACTCACGCGGCTGTTACGTGAACCGCTTTCGTGATACTGCTGCCTGCCCAGTGGAGGCAAGGACAGCGCTTCCCTCATCATTTAGAGGATCCAATACGATGCAAGAACACAGGGCCCGGTGCAGTGGAGTCACTCTGCCTGTGGGTTCCTCCTCATGCCATCATTACTCATGAAGAGGGACAC
>SJYV01043933.1:0-13783 GCA_006410875.1 Neotragus pygmaeus
ATCTCTTTGCAGTCCAAGGGACTCTCAAGAATCTTCTCCAACACCACAGTTCAAAAGCATCAGTTCTTCGGCACCCAGCTTTCTTTATGGTCCAACTCTCACATCCATACATGACTACTGGAAAAGCCATAGCTTTGACTAGAGGACCTTCGTGGGCAAAGTGACATCTCTGCTTTTTAACATGCTGTCTAGGTCTGTCATAGCCTTTCTCCCAAGAAGCAAGCGTCTTCTAATTTCATGGCTGCAATCACCATCCACAGAGATTTTGGAGCAAGAGAAAATCTGATTATTAATTTTCGATGCAGAGTGAAGGGCTGTGAGGAGAGATGGGACCTGGGGAGCAGATGACAGCTGAGAGGCGGGGAGGGCACCCAACAGGGGCATGCGGGGACAGGGGCCTGAGGGGCCTCCAGGCCGGGAGGAGAGGGGTCCCCTTTCTTTGGCAAGTGTGGGAAGGCAGTCCTCATGAAGGGCAGGAGGGCTGTCACTCTGGGGAAGGGAGCCGAGTTCAGGCTGAGAGTCCTGGCTTCAGGGGAGCCACAGCCAGGACGCCCTGACCTGACAGAGGGCACTGCCTGCGGGCCGGCGGGCTAATCCCGCGAGGACTCACTCGTGAGCAGCCCGGCGGGCGGCGTCACCCCCGTGGCACCTCCCCCAGAAGAAAGGCGGCACCTGCAGAGGTCTGGGCTGGAGCAGCGAGGGACTCGGGGGGCAGGGTCTCCCAGGACCCGTCGATGGCCCTGGCCGGGGGGCGGGAGCCGAGGCCCCAGGAGGTGAGCCGTCTCTGCAGCCAACAAGCCACTGAGGGGTGAGCCGGGGCCCCAGGGGCGGGTCCGGCTCAGAAGGGAGCTTCTTCCCTTGGGAATGCCACCCACCGTCCAGCCCTCACCAGGGAAGCACCTGGGGCTGGAAAGTAGGTCAGGCCCAGACACAAACCAGCCAGCAGCCTCCATTTCCGGGGACGGGGTCTGGCTGCTATCCCTGCACCCAGGGATGTCACACACGTGGCCTCGGCCGTCCAGGACAGCCCCTCCTTAGCGTCTGAGTCGGCGCCGGCCTGTGAAACAGCTGAGGAAACATCCCTGAGCAAACCCAAGGCCGCTGGAATCGAGGGGTTTGGCTTTCACAGCCTTTCTCCCGCCTCCACGGTGCAGGAGGCGCTCCTGGAGTTCTGAGCTGGTGACAGAGGTGTGCTCGGCTCAGCGCAGACTGCTGTGTTTGGACAAAGGGCAGCTTGTGGAAGCAGCGACAGATTAGCCGCAGGTGGGTCTGTTGCTCAATAGAGGAAATCCCTGAGTCGGTAGAGGAGACAAACAGAAACCATGCTTGCTTTTCTCGGCCGTCCAGACTGTAAACCAGTGAGAGGTCCCGACAGCCCCGGAGGACTCAGCGATCGTCTGGAGAGAGCGCCTCCACGTCCCTGGGGGGGGCGGTGAGGGACCCCCACTGTTTATGCCCCAGGGCTTCTGCCGACTTGCTCTCTGATTAACTGACTTCCCTGAGCTCAGCTGAACTTTCTGAAGTGTTTACACAAAGAACTGTGTGGTGTTCGAGAAGACTCTTGAGATCCCTTGGACTGCAAGGAGATCCAACTAATCCATCCTAAAGGAGATCAGTCCTAGGTGTTCATTGGAAGGACTGATGTTGAAGCTGAAACTCCAATANCTGATTAACTGACTTCCCTGAGCTCAGCTGAACTTTCTGAAGTGTTTACACAAAGAACTGTGTGGTGTTCGAGAAGACTCTTGAGATCCCTTGGACTGCAAGGAGATCCAACTAATCCATCCTAAAGGAGATCAGTCCTAGGTGTTCATTGGAAGGACTGATGTTGAAGCTGAAACTCCAATACTTTGGCCACCTGATGCAAAGAGCTGACTCATTAGAAAAGACCCTGATGCTGGGAAAGATTGAGGGCAGGAGGAGAAGGGGACGACAGAGGATGAGGTGGTTGGATGGCACCACCGGCTCAATGGGCATGAGTTTGGGTGGACTCCGGGAGTTGGTGATGGACAGGGAAGCATGGCGTGCTGCAGTCCATGGGGTCGCAAAGAATCGGACACGACTGAGTGACTAAACGGAAGTGAACTGAACTGAATGCTTAGAAATCAGGTCAGGGCCTGGGATGCACAGCTGTGTGCACACAATTCCCAGGTGTTCAGAAGGCTTCCAGTAAACCTCTTTGGTTCTTCTCTATCCCTGAGACACGGGAATAATTGCTCCAACTCTTCCTTCCTTTCCATGGACACGAGAGACTCTCAGGCTGAGCTTTTATCAAGGTGAGCAGCTACATAGAGTCCAGTGAATGACTTGGGTTAAGTCCTTCTTGAATAAGAATACCAATTTAAAATGAATTACTTCTGTCTTTTTGTTCAAATTAAGTTCTTTTGAGTAAAAATCAGTTCTTGGGGGGAAACTGTTCTTCCCATCTGTGGTCTGTGACTTTCTCAAGCATCTTGACCAGGAGGGCTGTTTTAATAAGAGAGCTCCCTGCGGGCTCCCCTCCTTGCAGTGTGGCCCATCCATACTGTCTCTGTGTTTTCAAAAACTGCACATTTTGTGTAGCTTTTGCCACCTACTAAGACCAGCTCTCTCACTTTTGCTGTTTCAATAGCAAGATGGATTTCTAATGCTATTCTCCCTGAACATGTCTCTCTGTTAGGAAAAGACGTGAGTCAGTACATTCCTAGTTAATGAGACGGAATACAATTGAGTACAGTGTAACCCTCCTTTGCAGTCACCCCTTCTCAAGGGAAAAGCTGATTGCTACATCTGGGCGGGACCATCCCCGCCCTTCCTTCCTGGGGCAGAATCCTCCCTCCCCCTGCTCCGGGTTCCCACTGGGCTCTGGGGAGCCCTCCCGCCTCTGGAGCCATTCATTCTGGCTGCTCTCTGCTCATCTGCCCTGAGAGCACTGTTGCCATGGCAACAGTTCACACCAACGCCTGAATCTGAGACGACTCGGGAGTGTCTGGCCTTGGAACACCCTTTGCCTCATCAGCCACCAAAGGGGCTGCTTGCAGGCTGATTAATTCAAAAGATCTGTCCTTTCTTACGTGCCCGGCTCATGCATCCTGTCATTTCCAACCAAACGAGACTCAATCGCATCCTGGCATCGGAGGCCGGGAGTCTGCAGCCGGTCACTTTCACCTGGTGCCGTGGCCAGGACGGACTGCGAACAGGCTTTTCTTCTTTTTGTTTCATAATAATCTTAGATCGATGGGAAAGTTGCCAATAGAGTGCAGAATTCCCACATACTGCCCACTCTGTTTCCTCAACTCGAACATCTTACAAACCTGTGGTACACTTGTGAAAGCCGAGGAGTTAATGCTGGGAAATCACGGGGCTTCAGAGGTGTTCCGTTTTTGCAGCTCCCCCCTCCTCTGTGAGAGGTGTTCCCTTTTTGCAGCTCCCCCCTCCTCTGTGAGAGGTGTTCCCTTTTTGCAGCTCCCCCCTCCTCTGTGAGAGGTGTTCCGTTTTTGAGGCTCCCCGCCCCCGTGTGCTCTGGGACCCCAGGCCGGCGGCTGCTGGCCGGTCTGTGCCAGCTTCTCTTCCTGCTCTGCTTCGGTGGCCGCGGCCCTCTTGGAGGATGCTGGTCGGGGGCTGTGTACACAGTCCCTGTGATTCAGGCTCATCTGATGTCTTCTCCTAACTGGGCCGGGCCTCTGGTTCCGGGGAGGAAGACCCCGAGCGCAGGGCCTTTCTCGTCATGGTACCGGGGCCGCGCACGGCCGGCCCACCTGTGGACCCGCAGAGGGCCCTCGCCCTCATCGGCTCAGGTACCGTCTCCCAGCCTTGCTCTCCGACCCGCGAGGTGCGGGGCTGGCTCACGCCCCTCGGGCGGTCACTCCCATCCGCTCTGTTTCTCGCCCACGCAATGGTGCTTCCTTCGCTGCAAGAGCCGCACTCACCGGGCTGGTCATTGTCCACAACGTGGAACCCTTCTGATTTCCAGACGGGAAGGCCCGGGGCGGTTACCGGGGCCTCGGGGACACGGCAGCGCTTTCTGCGGGAGTCGGGAGGGCTGTCTGCGCCCTCACGGCCGCGTCCCCGCCTCTCCCTGCAGCTCTCTTCGGGGTTCTGTTCGAGAAGAACAAGGAGGCCGCCTTCGCCAACTACCGCCTCTGGGAGGCCCTGGGCTTCGTCGTCGCCTTCGGATACAGCACGGTCCTGTGCGTCAGCGTCAAGCTCTACGTCCTGCTGGGCGTCTTGAGCGCCGCCGTGGCCGCCTACGGGGCCGTCGAGTACCTGGAGTCCAGGAAGGCGGGCGGGCCGCTGGCCGCAGAGCGGACAAAACCCGCCGAGGAGCGGGTGACACAGACGGAACTGTGACGGAGAAACCCCGCGGTGGCTGGGCCCAGGGCGGGCCCCGAGGACGCGCGGAGGCCACAGCTGACTCCTCACGACCGCTTCCCCCAGGCTTCAGTTAGGTGACTGAACGTTTTCTCTGTTCTATCAGGTTCTTCATTCCGCCGTCTCATCAGTAGAGGTGCAGAGTGTACGTTGAGGAATCAGTTCATTTCAGACACAAAAGAAATAAACTCAGGGTACCACCAGCCACTAGGGACTTGCCTAGAGTCAAGGGTCAACAGCCTAGGCTTGTTTGGGGGTGGTTGTTAAGAACTAGAAAGTTGCTGAAAAGACGCAGCCCAACGCCAGCACTTTGCAGATGGGCAAACTGACGTCCCAGCAAGTCAGTGACTGCCTCCTAGAGTCAGTGAGGGACAAAGCCAGACTAGGCTCTCTGTGTCTTGAAGCCTTGGGTATGAGTTTCTAAATAAATGCAGTTATATTATGCATCTAACCCTTGTCCAAATACTTTACTCCACTCACCTGGATCACACACACAAATGTCATCACATTAGCTTGTTGAAGGTCACTGACGACAAGAGACGCAAGTTACTTCCAATGGGACTTGCCACATGGGGCTGATAACACGTGAACCCGGACGCGGGCCCACCCGTCTCCGGCAGGTACGTCCGTCGGCCTGCTCCTTCCTCCTCGTCTGATGCCCGGTAATGCAGGCACGGCCCTTCTCTGAGCCCAGCTGTCTTTCTGAGACACCCCACCCCGGAACCTCATGGACCCCGTGTCTTCTCTTTTCTCCTTTCACCCTCCCTCACCTCCTCCTCCCCGCCTCCTCCCTGCTCTTCTCCAAGCTTCTTTCCGCGTGTCCCGTGGCAGCACGCCAACCTGCCCTCCTCCAGCCCTGAAGCCAACCTGTCTGCCAGACCCTGTGACCCTCCCGCGCGGCCAAGTTTCCGAGGTGTGTCCTGCAGCCCAACCCAGGGCCTTCCACCTTCCGGGGACCGCCTGGCCCCTCTCAAGGGCACTGTGGCCTTTAGAGCTTGGCTCCCGGGCCGCCTCAAACTTGCGCGCCCTCCTGCGCTCAACACAGACCCCTCAGGCTTCTCCGGGCTGTGCTCATGCCCCGGGACGCACACTTCCCGACGCTGGCTTTTGTGTGCGCACCCTGCTCAGTACTGTGGCTGGCAGTGCTTGGTCCTCCTGAGCTTGGGTGCTGGAGTGGGGGTCACTCTGCCCGCAGAGACGCAGCGGACTTGCAGAAATGCACAAATGGGGCCTGGCTGGGAATATCAGGCCCACAGCCGCCCCTTCTCCAGACTCCAGGCTAAGACGCCGCGGGAGGGCCCTGCGTCTCCGTGAGGTCTGGGGTCAGAGGCCAAGGCACCACAGGCTCTGAAGGAAGCTGAGCTCCTTGCTGTTTGCGGCTGTTGCTGCTCGATGGAAAATGTGCAAGAGCCCTGGCCCCTCGGGTGACAGGAGGGCTTTGGGTCAGGCAGCCATCTGGAGCGTGGCCGCTGGGGCCACCGAAGGCTCCCACCGGACGGCACACTCCCACCTGCTAGTCGGCTGCTCCCGGAAGGTGGCCCGTGGTACTCAGGCCTTTTCTTTCCTGCTCGTCCTCTGAACTTGGCCTGCACCCTTTAACCGGGATGTGTGTTCGGGTACCTGATGGGGGCATGGAGACAGAACTCTCAGGGCTCTCGCTTCCTCCTGGGCCCCGGGCTGGGGCGAGGGGTGAGCGGGGGGTCCCTGGGTCTCATCAGGGTTGCTCTGGGAAGGCTGAATTGTAGCAGAAAGTAAGGGACTTAATCTTGAGCGTAGTACTCCATTTGCAAAATGGGAGAGTTCCTCCTCCATAAGGAATCTTTGAGACAAGGCATTATTCAAAGGGGAAAAGCAGAGGAGAGAGAAATTAGGAGGTTGAGAACAACACGTACACGCGGTTACATAGGGAGCAGACGGACAGCAAGACCCTACTGTATAGCACAGGGAAATACACTCGGTATTTCATAATAACCTGTAAAGAAAGAATTTGGAAAGAAAAAATATATGCATGTAATGCTTCGAATTTTTTTTTTTATAAAACACTATAAGCACTGTACGGACTTCCCAAGTGGCTCAGTGGTGGAGAGCCCGCCTGCCGATTCGGGAGATGCAGGAGACACTGGTTCAGTCCCTGGGCCAGGAAGATCCCCTGGAGAAGGGCATGGCAACCCACTCCAGGATTCTAGCCTGGAGAACCCCACAGACAGAAGAGCCTGATGGGCTGCCGTCCACGGGGCCGCAAAGAGTGGACACGATTTGCGTGACTGAGAGCGCACAAAAACACTGTACACAGTGAGCTAAGAGTGAGCACCTCAGACAAGGTGAAATGCAGGGGTTTTGTCCATCTCCAACCCCCAGCACGGCTACTATGAGCCTCGATGAGCCTGGATCCAACAACTGTGCGTCTCTTGCCCACCTCCCGGGGCTCAGGAACAAAGGCACTACTTGCGTACTTGCTCAGAGTTACTCACTAGGGAAAGATTTTCAAAAATAAAATGTATGAATGCATGGCACAATGTACTGTTAAACATTTCCTAAAAGTCAAATGCATCTAAAGTAAGATGCTAAGTGTAGAAATGAAGTTAAAAGCACATAATAACAACGAGAACGTGTGCACGGCAGTAACCTAGGCCCACGGCTGCGGATTCACCAGCATTGTCTGAAGCAAGTCCCGAGTTTCCTGGCGGCCCAGCTGAGAAAGAACACAGACAGCCCAGTGGTCACTGTGTGGTGGAAGGGGGCTCGCCAGCGCTTTAGAAGAGAACAACTCTCCAGGTCGGAGATGTAAAAGAGCACCCGCGAGCGCCACAGGTGAGGAGCACAGACGAGCCCACGGACGCCGCCCTGACCGACGGCCGGGTGTTTTCTGCAGGTTGGCCGTGGCGACAGTGACGGCTCAGCGATCCCGCTGGGTGGTCGTTCTGTGGACAGGCCGGGGGCCCCGGGAAGCCAGGAGGGCGGCCTTCAGTGAGAAAGGCCCGTCACTTCACACCACACCCGGCAGGAGCTTGGAAACTTCTCCTCGGGTCAAAGCTTCAGGCCTTGGGAGACCCTCGCCCTGACCCTGGCTCCAACCGGGTTTATGCAGTCGGTGAGTGAGGCACACTGACTGCTTTCCTAGTCAGAGAGGGTGAAAAATAAGGCACACAGAATGAGAGGGTTAAACAGCACTCAGCGGTTTGGCAGCCTTTTCTAGTTTCACGTCCAAATCAGAAACGGAGATTTTTTTTTTTCCTCCTGAGACCCTTTGCAGGCCCAGGTCACGCTTCTCCACATCTCTGAGCTCCCCCTCCAGCCTCTGCCAAACAGGCTCTCAGAACCTCCATCCCCAGCTGCACAACTTGTTTCTGGCCTCCCGCCGCCCCATAATCTGTGCTCATTTCCCATCTCTCTGCCTCTTTAATCGCCTCCCTTCCGGCTCCTGGCGCCCAGGCTTCCTGGTTTTCTCTTTCAAATACTGGGACTAAAAGTCTGACACATTCATCTACCTGCAAAGTCTGTCTCCGTGGCTTCCTCTCAGCTCACAGGCAGGTCTCCGTCCGTCCGTCTGCAGGGAGGCGAGGTTTGCAGACGGAACAGGCAGGACACGTTCTCGGGTGGTGTCGCATCTACCGCCTGCAGACTTCTGGCCAAGCGTGGGGGTGACCCAGCTATTGGGGGAGAGCCTCGTGGGCCGCAGGGTAGCCCCTAGCCCCAGGGACACAGCGGGCCCTCCACAAGGCCGTCACCCCTGCCTTGCTGGGTCCGTGACCAGTTACAAGGCTTCCTCATCCCATCCTCATAGCTGGGGGGCACCGGGTTTATCTTTCCTGAACTCCGACCCAGAGGCTCAGCCTGAGTGGGAGCCTGGCCATCCGCATCTTGGAAAGCTCCCCAGCGTTGGGATGTGTAGCTGGCGGAGTCGAGCACTGGTTTTAAAGTCGTGTCATGTCACTGCTCTTGCAGCAGCTCGCTTAGCTGGCCAACAGCATATGAAGTACATTTTTGAAAAGAATTTCTAGGAATGAGCACCGTTTATTGTCGCTGTCACTGCCGCTCACGACAGGTGACATCATGGAATCTCGCTGCCCCCGAACGCCAAGAAGCAACATGGAAACAGTAGCAGCTTCGCTGACACTTGGCCAAACAGCCGAGTGAAGCGCCAGCCCCTGTCTGCCCCGCTCGGCCCAGAGCTCCCGGGGGAGACGCCTCGGCCTCCACTGTGCTCACAGCGCCCCGGGCCCGGGGAGGCGGGCAGGAGGAGGCGCCTCTCTGTCCCGTCTGTCCGTCGGAGGCCGGGGACCAGCGCGCCAGCATCACCTGGACCACGGAGGCCGAGCGGCTGCGCAGCGCCCCCTGGCGGACGGGGCGGGCGCCGACCCGCACCTGAGCTCCCCGAGGGATGCTCCTGCTGCTGGTGACGCCCACCTCCCTCTGGCTCCAGGATCCGCGTGTTATTTCCGTCAGAACATCCCTCAGACTCTCATGCAGCGCTCCGGCACCTCTGTTCCCTCATTTCCTTACAAAAAATAAAACAAAAAAGCCGCAAGCGGCCTTCCCCGGTGGCTCAGACAGTACAGAATCTGCCTGCAGTGCGGGAGACCCAGGTTCTATCTGGCCCTCGAGTGAGCAGCTGGAGGAAAGCAAAGATCTGAGGTCTCAACACTGGCCGAGGTTTAAATGTCAGGGTGAGGACGAGGAGCTGGGGGAGTGACGGGAGGCTGGCTGAGCGGGGCTGCAGGGTCCAGAGGGGGACCGGAAACTGATGGGAAGAGGGCAAGGCGGCCGCCGACCTGGCGGTGATGAGGCTGCTGGTGTCCGTGATCGCAGAGACTGGGCGGGACTTTGGAGATGAAGATATGAGCCCAGTGGCTCAGAGAGAAGTGTAGACGGTGGGGTCTCCAGCCCCGCCCAGAAGTTTTCTCCAGAGAAGAGGCCTCGGCTCCAGAGCGGCCTTGGGCACCAGGGTCATTACGTCACCAAAACTGGGGCCCAGCTGCTCGCGGGTCAAAAGTCAGAAAACAGGCAAGGTTGGTGAAAAGGAAAGATGTGTATAAGAGACAGGTGGNCTATATATTCATGAACCATTTTTTCTCTGTATATAAATATAAAAATCAAGGATCCTGCATTTATGCCAGAATGAATGAACCTAGAGAACATTATGCCAAGTTAAATAAGCCTAACAAAGGAGGACAGACCCTATGTGGAAACTGGAACTGTCAAACTCATAGAGCCATCGAGTAATAAGGCTGTTACCAGGAGCTGGGTGGAGGGGGAAATGGGGCACTGGTAGTGAAAGAGTAGAGATTTTCAGTTGTAAAATAAGTAAGTTCTGGGGATCTGAGGTACTGCATGCTGCTGGTAGTGTTTCTATGTCGTTGACATTCACCCAGATAGAAATAATACAGTGTAGTCATAGGTGGAAGTGTAACTTCCTCGACTATAATAATTATTCAGTGTATGAGTCTATCACATGATCACTTTGTACACAGTACATTTATACCATTTTTGTTAGTTACGCCTTAGTACGGCTGGGAAAGAAAAAGAGAGTAGGGGTGGTGGTTATTTTCTCTTCTGAATGGTGCTCAGTCTAGGCTTCACGTTTCATTGATGAACCATTTTGCATACACATGTGCTAGAGTCCAGCTCCAGAAGCCAGGGAATCATCNGCCTTAGTACGGCTGGGAACGAAAAAGAGAGTAGGGGTGGTGGTTATTTTCTCTTCTGAATGGTGCTCAGTCTAGGCTTCACGTTTCATTGATGAACCATTTTGCATACACATGTGCTAGAGTCCAGCTCCAGAAGCCAGGGAATCATCCTGAAGAGATGAGCGATGTAGGCAGAGAATGATGCAGTCTCTGACTCAAGGTAGGGGACTGCATGTTTATTTCAAGCTTCAGGTTCTGTTTTATACTTTGCCAAAAGCATTAGGTCAGAGGTTTGGCATTTTCAGTTTCTCCTCACCCAGATTTGTTGTCTCCATAAAACATCATTGCCCTTCTAACAGAGTTTCTGCTTCAGCAATTCTCTCAGAATCCTGTTTACTTTAATTTGTGATTGCATTGTAACTCATGCTTATGTCTGGGCTGCAAATCACATTCCTCAGTTTATTTTTTATCTTTCTAAATCCTGTTTGACCTTAGCATCCTAAGCTCTCTTTCTCCTAAAAAGGCTTCTAGCTATTAATATCTCTGAAATTCCTAATCTGTATAAGCTATAGTAAAACATGCTAGCACTACCACATTCCTTAAATTTTTAGCTTCTAACTATTCTNTGACGGTCAGTGGGCAGGAGCTTCTAAGGAGTTTCAGGGTGTATAGCTGGAAGGAGGGGCAACATGCAGAACCGCACAGTCAGCTCTGGCAGTCACTGGTGGTTTGAGCAGCAGCATCTTGACTGTTTTAAGAACAATTAATCTTCAGTTCAGGGCTTCCCTAACGGCTCAGTGGTAAAGAATCTCCCTGCCAAGCATAAGACGTGGGTTCAATCCATGGGATGGGAAGATCCCCTGGAGGAGGACATAACAGCCCACTCCAGGGAATCCCACACCTGGGGAATCCCAGGGACAGAGGAGCCTGGCAGGCAGAGTCAGACACAAGTTATCGGCTAAACAGCAGTGACCGAACTACTCTCTGTCTCGTGAGACCGCTCTTCCTTGCTTCTGCATTTTCTCACTTCTCTGATCAATCCTATTCTTGGCTAAAGTTTTTCCACAGACAAAAGGCAGTGGAGGGCTTGGGGGTGGGAGGACCATAAGGCTGAAATATTTGGGGGTTGGGAAGGACAGGACTTTAGATGAGTCTGGGTCAAATTCCTCCTGTGAAATTGATGAGAAAAGCAAGACTAGACAGCAAGGTTAGTGATTAGCCCTGGATCACAGCGGGTTAATTGAAGAAGCGGTACTATAGCCTGGTTTCATAACTTATGGTTGAGGATGTTTTTCTACTAAAAGGCGAGAGAGTGATAAATAATCCCCAATGCTCTTCAACTGAGATAGATGCTAAGTTTTTAGAGCTTTTTATTGAACTGCAACATAAAAACAGAAAAGGTACAATTATATGTATGCAGTTTGGTGAATTTTCACAAACTGAACACACCGATGTAACCAGCACCCAGACCAAGAAACAAAACACGTTGCCGTCACGTCCTCCAAGGGCGACAGCTCCCAAAACCACAGGTGGATTTTATGTGCTTACTTTCATGTGAGTCTCTGAAGTTTTTCTTGCAGAAGTACCTTGTTCATGTAAGTTCTTCAACAGCACTTAAGTGATGATGGTCATTAATGACAGTCCATTCTCAGTAAATGCTTACCATCCTTCCGATGAACCAGGCAGTGTCCAAGTTTCGGTTTCCCATGCATTTTAACTGGCAATGTGGTTACTGGTCGGGACGTTCTTTGGGGTCCAGGAAAGGCTTCCACATTCCCATAATCATGCTGCTTTCCCTGCCTGCCTCCCTCAGGCTTGGTAGATGGGGTTGCTTTTCCATTGACCGCCTGGGGCAAAGGTCTTGGGGATGGAACTGGGGTGTAACAAAATAGTGAAGAGTCTATTACGGAGTCGGAATTTCCTTGGACTCCATGAAAATTCTAGATTTTAAGCATCATAATGCATCCAGCCTCCTCCTGATCCTCTCAGAGGGGAGAATGTACAATAAGACCATCCAGTCGCAGAGAACAGACTTGTGAGCTTGAGGGTGAGTTTAGCAGATGCTGTAAACTGGATGTTTGTGAGGTCCACATAACTGATGGGAGAAAGCCTCAAAGGGTTTGGCGTGGAGCTGGGCAGAAGGCAGTCCTGGGTCAGCCCTGCCCTGGCACGCGGACACCCGTTTGAGTCACTTTGCATGTGGGCCATGACCAGGAGGCACTCACTGAGCCATCCTGAAGCCTTCCCATGTCTGAGGAGGCCCAGGGTGCACTGGAGAACTCAAGCCATGGAGAAAACTGAGCCCAGTGAGAAATGATCGGAAGAAGGCTGAACACGGAAAAGACAGAGTTTGGAGAAATGCATTTTCTCATTTGGAAAAGGACAATCATTGTCACCAGATAAGTGCCCCCTGCGTTTTCCTTGCTGTTCTTGGGCCCTTAGCAATCGCCTCTCATTGGAACCATCACCTCCTTTCCCAGCCCCAACACTCAGCGGGGCACCCAGCTTGGAACTCTTGAAGCTCAAGCGACCATCTCGCACTGAACAGAACATCAACTGTTGATCAACTCAGACAATTCAGGTCCAGACGCCTCCACTCCAGCCTGGAGCCTCCCCGCAGCGTGCACATCCCTGACATCCTCCCAGACCTGCCCTTCGTCTGTTGTGCCTCGAGACAGTCAGCCGAAGGACTTAATTACTCTTGGTTTTAGAAAATTTACCAGGTGGGTGGCTGGAGGATAGTAATGACTAATTAGCAAGTGAAGCAAAAGAAAGATGCCTTCTAGGCTCCATACAATGAATGATTTTATTCTTGATATGCTAACTAGAAAATCTGCAGTGATTTCCTTTTGCCTGACACCACTCAGCCGACATCTTCAGCTGCTGGGTTGTGCAGCTTTTATATAGTTATGTGAAGTAGTGTATTGCTCCTGAGTGGTTATAACCAGGCATAATGAGGTAGGTGATAGGGGAAAATTACCCATTAATCAGTGAGGTGATAACAGGCCGGAACCTGAAGGGGCTGAGTACAAAGTTTCTGTGCGAGGCCCCGGCTTCGAGACAGCTCTCTTGGCTTGAGGGCTAGAGTCCAGTCCTGGCCCACAGGCCCCAGAAGACGGGGCTAGACTCTGGGGCAGCGTTCAGCCTTCCTGGAGGGTGCTTCCACCCGGCGTCTGCTATGGCTTCAGTGGATAAAAAAAGTTCACTTGGGAAATGCAGATGTTTTATGCAGAAATAGTACTTGTGGTCCCACTAGAGTAATGCCCAGGAGATCCCCAGGGGACCACCAGGGGAGCCCACCACCTCTTCGAGTCCTCAGGAGAGTCGTTGATGGGACCACTTGGCCTCGGCCTTCATGGTCTCCTGCAGGTGAAGGAAGCTGGGGGCCCACACCCTGACCGGGCCCTGAGCCCTGGGCCTGCGTGGTCTCCTGCAGGTGAAGGAAGCCAGGGGCCCACACCCTGAGCAGGCCCTGAGCCCTCGGCCTGCATGGTCTCCTGGGGGGAGGGATGCCTGGGGCCCACACCTTGACAGGGCCCACACCTTGNTGAGCCCTGGGCCTGCGTGGTCTCCTGCAGGTGAAGGAAGCCAGGGGCCCACACCCTGAGCAGGCCCTGAGCCCTCGGCCTGCATGGTCTCCTGGGGGGAGGGATGCCTGGGGCCCACACCTT
The DNA here is from genome assembly GCA_006410875.1 of Neotragus pygmaeus. Lineage (NCBI taxonomy): Eukaryota > Metazoa > Chordata > Mammalia > Artiodactyla > Bovidae > Neotragus > Neotragus pygmaeus. The sequence continues at coordinate 13,649 of SJYV01043933.1, forward strand.
GACAGGGCCCACACCTTGACGGGGCCCTGAGCCCTTGGCCTGCGTGGTCTGGAGGGAGGGAAGCCTGGGGCCCACACCCTGACCGGGCCCCCAGGGTTTGTGAGGAGAGCAGGCCGCATCACTGGTGACCCGCAC